>OU744446.1:34056832-34509332 GCA_916610825.1 Haliclystus octoradiatus
ATTGTGTTTTTCTCAAAACGAACTTATGTTCATCACAACGTATTTATTTGCTACATTATATTTACCGCAGATTTTGAGCTCAACTACTAGTTATCATATTTTTCATGACAACTTCATATATTATTTGGAGCACTAAAAATTTGAGTTTTCCCAAAAAAACGTTGCACCTGTATACTCTGGAAAACAAAAAAACAGGGCATTTGTAAAAATGCGGGGGTTTAAAATTGTCAGTATACGTGAAACGGGGAAATCTAAATCATACAGCTGCGTACTGGGTTGTCAAATACTGAAAATTTACTGAGTATAGGTAATCTAACGGATTGCCACTTACCGATCGAATTATGGAATCAATCAAATGATAATCAAACGATTTCAAAATTGGAACACATGATTTCATAGATTATAGATAGATAAAGTTTCGCGATAAAAATCACTTTAAAATCACTTTATTTTTATTAAAAATCATAATAAATATTGTTGTGTTCTATGAAGTAGACTGGTCATTAGATAAATGTCATTGTAAATGATAACTTCTGATTAGCTTTCAAAGAATCTCTAAGCACTGTATCTTGCTTAATTATCAATGGCTTGACTTTCTCTAGTAATTTGTCAAATAATTTGATATCCATTCTAAAATTGTAAATAACCAAATATACAATCGAATACACTACTGTAAATATTGATAGATAAACTTAATATGCAAGTTGGGCTTATTACCATTGAACCAATTAAACCATTGATGTCATTCAACCTCATTTCTTCGATTAAATTTTTTGCGAAACCTTTAGACTGCCTTCTGGCTGGTGTACCCCAAGGTCTTGTCCAATGGTTACGAACGATACGCTACTTTCGACCATTTTTGAACATTAATAAAAGTGGTGTACTTAAGACGACAAACACTTTCGAGACATAATCATACTAGCCATTTTTAGTTGCAGAATAAGTGCATTATTATTTTGTTACAGTTTTCCCGATTTCATAGATTATTCGATTATTATATCTATAACTGCTATAATGAATAAATATGAGGCAGACAATATGATCAAGGAAGGAAATCGCACATTTATTTGATTTGAAATAAATTGACAACCAAGATAATGACCTCCCCCTGGATTTTTTATCTCAATGGAAATTAAGGCTTTGTAGTAAAGCATTTCACGATAATTTTAGTGGACATACAGTTGTCCTCTTTCAATTGTGATTCAAATCCTATTTTTTATTCTCAATCTAAATACTAGATATTGAAATCGCAATAGCCATAAGTTATCTCTACAATTCATCTATATTCTAACTAGTCTGGCCTCTATCATGATTATCTTTTCGTAGTATTATACAGTGATTCTTTCTGTTGTCTGTATAGTTCGACTGCCACTCATGCGGAATCTCTTTTAAATATCTATTTAAGGTGTTTTTATCTCAGATAAATTTCAAATACAGAAACAAAATACTGTGATTTCAATTATATACTTACCGGGAGAAATGTTGCAACCGAGGAGTCGGAATCATCCACAATGAATTCTATGATGTTATTAGAGTTGAAAAGAATACACTTTTTTGTACTTTTCTTGAACATAATAGCAATGCAGTCTTTCGTATCTTTACACCATCGCTCGCATATATAAATTTGATCAGCTGAAATTTCTTTGAGAACATATTTTGAAGATGTAATGGCTTTACCATTGAAAAAGCGCCCTCGTGGTCCTGTTGAAATTAGACATTTCTGTCCAAGTATACTAGCATCGACTAGAAAAATGACAATATGAGTTGACAGTAAATATATAATTGCTGACTGCATTGTGAATAAATATGGATTTTCCATGAATGATACTGCAGAGTTAACATACAAACAATCCAATGAGAATTAAAAATGCAAGGAAATAATACATGTGGTTCTATTATTCGAAATTATTCTCAAATGTCAATTTCAAAGAATTTAATTTAGAATCATCTCCGCTTATCAACAAATATACAATTTTATTGACTTTCATCTTAAAGGAACAATTTTATAAAGCTTATCATCAGTTTACTTGGCACGCCCATATTTACAAATGAATACTTAACATAGCATTACCTGTTGAAGTCCCGGTTGAAGTGCAGATGGTTTTCATAAATTACCGTTTGAAGTAGCCCCACTTTTGTTCAATTTTGCGATGGTAAAAAAATGTTACTTCTATATTATATAAATCCCTTTGCCATTCTTTTTTATCATTGCTGAATAGAATACTGTTGTTTGAATTGTACAAAGCAGTTGAAATGCACATGCCTAGCCAGCTTTTGTATTTCACAGCATGTGATAACGGTAAAGAACCTCTCAATAATGTATGATCTATTTTTACTACTTAATTTTATTCGTAATCTTATTGTAGTTCAATAAAGGCTTTCAATAAATCGCAAAAGTATTTAACATCGAAACTTCAGTTATTACTTAAATATTCCAGCAAATTTGACTTTGTTTTGTATACGTAGTTATTTGAAGTCAAATCCGTTAAAACATAAACACATGTACGTCTATACTTAAACTTTGTTCCATGGAAACATTTCAAGCCCAACAAAACACGTCATATGATGGTATCCGCATGGGTATCCGTGGACAACACGGATAGCGTTGTCTTATACGATTGTATGATTATCAATAATTTAGCAGCCATGCAGAAGAAGTATATTATATTTACTCCAAATTGCCGGCATATTATAAGCAAACGCCAGGGGGCCTAAGAAGTTACATTTTTAAGGTAGAATCAGCTCAATCAATTATTCATCCTTCATTTTCATCTTTATTTTGATACCAATGTTATATTTAGCTCAAATTGAAATGAACTTGTGTTTGAAACATGTTGCGATTGCAACACCTAACTGAAGTTCACTCAATTTTCATATTAATCAAAAGAGTTAGAGACTTGCCACTCGTGTTTTAGTCATGAATAATTGCATTTGTTGACATATTTACAATTTATAGGAACACTCAATCCTGAACAAATTATTGTGTATCAAAGCAGATGCCAGTTCAGCTCAGTCATTTCTTTCACTGCATATTCATTGGATATATTATGCTACTTTTTCAAATTGTATTTAATCGCCATATGACAAAGTCGTCAAGTCCGATCTGATAGAAAAAGTTGAAACTAGTCACCAAATATCATATATAAACATTTGTATTTTATAATATTCCAAAATTGTGCATTCCAAATTGTGCCTTCAACTTTATAAAATCGAATAAAAGTACTTCTCCTTCAATAAATCATGTTTTCACTGCTTTTTGAATACATCCGAATTATTTCTTCTAAAAATTAATAAAATAGAGTTATTACAATTTTATCTGCTATAACTCGTGAAAATATGAATTATGAATCAACTTATTGTGGTGCTCTGATTTTACTAATTGACATCAGAGAATTCCTCTGAACATACCGACGTTGGTACAACATTCGTCCAAGGTTGGATTTGGCGTTGCTCCAACGTCGGTGAAACAAAGTTTTTTAGTTTGATCTGCACTAAGGGAAGTGACATTGGAACAACGTTGGATTCCAACATAACTATGACTCAATCGGCTCAGATCCAGCCCTCACAGTACATTGTATATCACAAATACAATAGATATAGAATAAAGATATTGGCAACCCTATTTCTCTCGGAAGCGCCATCAGATTATGTTGAATTTGACGTGAAATGAGGTCACGTGATCTTCATCCGCCACAATAATTCAACCGAAAAGTCAAAACCTTGTGATCTTCGTAACTTGCATACTATACTATCCTACGCCGTTCAGAAAAAATTAAATTACTTATCTCTTGACAGTGCTAAGTAGATCTTAGTACTCTAAATTTCAATGTCAATTTAATTAAGGTTAAACAAAACCTCGAGTAGATATGGCCAATTCAATTCACCATACGTTTGCAGTATACTTCACCAAAATATTGATTTTTTCACTTTTGCTATATGCAAATTAATGCTTGAAACTTGGCAAAAGAGAAATGTGTATGATTGAATTATTCTGAAGATATATACCATTATAACTAGGCGTTGCAAATTGTAATAATAATGCTGCAAGCAAAAATTACTGAATAGTAAGACGTTTAGAAAAGTTGGATATACTGCATCAGGTATTTACACAGCACGCTGTTAATTGTAATTGGTCGGATAAAGGAGGTTATCTGTTTTTTAACACAATAGCTAACTGCAAATAAATTTTTTAGGAATGAACAACGTTTTTTGGTCTTCAACTGACTTCAGTTGCTTATTTCTATAAATTTATTTCTGTTAGTTATTGCGTTAAATTATTGTCAAAGACGATCTGAATTATTATAAAAATTCGTCTCAACTCGCTCTGTCATCGATCAAGAGTATTGACGTTATACTCTCTCGAATATGGAAGTAATCCTATCCCAAACAATAGTCTGATTTGAATAGTACACAAACCATCCAATAATTTCTTCAAATACGGAGTAATGATTTCAATTATAATGATAACAATATTAATATCTCTCTTATAACACACAAACGAAGCAAATATATACGCCGCTATATAATTCGAATCAAACGAACAATTGTGACCACGTTATTTAGATCTGAATTCGATATTTACGCGATGTGATATCCGCTATTACGCGTATATCCTTTCAACTGATACAAAAAAATTTCTAGACATAGAAAAGTTGAGCATAGACATGTTTTCACTTCATTGACGTGATTACGCAATTTTCTGCGGGAATCAATATGAGATTATGCCTAATTAATGTTGAATCGCTGGTGCTTTAGAGATTGACTTTACTTTTAATTTATTCCTTATTTATTTCTTTTTTAGCTTCATTTTTCTTTAAATTTATAAGCAGTAAGCCCATATCTTCCTTGTGCGAAAATTATCTCAGTATCTTATATTAAATCATTATACTTTGTAGACAAATAAGAATTAATCAATTAGTATTGTTATCTTCTAAGCCAGAAACTTTTATTGCTACATCCCAGGTAGATTAACCTTTTGGCTTTTGCAAAGCGACCGAGTTGTCGAAATGACACTTTTAAAAATGTCTCACAAAATTCTGTTTCGGGCGGAGATCACTTGTATCCGGATAATGTCAACTAACATTTACATTTTGACATTCAAGTAATGTAAAAAATGAAAAGTAAAATGAACTATTCGTTTAGACAATATGTTGTCAGCAGTATTCGTCAAACGCTTTCTTGAATAAATAAGTTTTCATCATGCATTTGAAAATTGGTATCGAAATGCAATTTTTCTAATCATCTGGCATTTTATTTCATAATAACGTCCCTATCACAGAAAATTAACGGTCCCTGTAAGTTTGAAAATTACTTGAACGAACATGTAAATTGTTTTTGGATGATGAACGAAGACGTCTTGGAGGATTATAAACCTCTAATATTTCTTCCAGAAATACAGGGAATAGGCCATGAAGAGATTTGAAAGCATGCAACAATATCTTGAACTCAATTCTTTGGCACACAGGAAGCCAATGAAGTTCAAATAAGATTGTTCAAATATGATCATATTGTGAGTGCATGTAACAAGTCGTGCTGGTGCATTTTTCTCAAATTGCAGTTTCTTGATTAATAGTTTAGAACTTCCAAAATATAACGAATTGCAATGATCTAATTTTGAGGTAACAAATGCATGTGCTAAGATCTTCGTGGTGTTCAATTCAAGGTACTTCCTGATTATAAAAGTTCGATAGAGATGAAAAATTGATGACTTATAAACTTTGTTAATGTTCTCTGTCATGGTTAAATGTTTATCAAAGATGACACCAATGTTACGAGAAGAGATTGACGGATATACACATTCATTGCTAAGTTTCACAGAAATATTGCTTGAGTTACTACGAAGTCGGAACTGATAACTAATAGTTCAGTTTTATTCCTGTTGAGCTTCAATTTGTTGGCAGACATCTATAGATCAATTTCAGCAACAGAGAATTCAATTTTTGAGATAGCAGACTGAAGATCACCGTCTGTAGTAGTCTAGAAAGTTTTAAAAATTTGTATGTCATCAGCATAAAGATGAAAAGGCAAACTATGTGATCTTAAAATGTCACCTTTATGGGTGATGTATATAAAAGATACAAAACTGACCCCAGAACTGACCCTTGAGGAACTCCACAGTCAAGATTCTTCAATGAGGATTGACAGTGATTGACACAGACAAACTGCTTTCTATCGGTAAGATATGATTTGAATCATTGCCATACAGGACCCTATATTTCAAAGCGAGATGAAAGTCTTGATAACAGCATTTCATGGTCCACTGTATCAAATGCAGCAGAGAGATCTAACACTAGTAAAATAGCAGACCCATGACTATCAACAGCACGTAAAATATCATTCAGAACACGGAATAGCGCTGATTTTCTTTATAAGCAGATTGAAACAGTTCTTTTAACTTGTTGAAGTGTAGATATTCTTTGATCTGAAATGCAATAGTCTTTTCAATGCATTTAGAAATACAACTCAAGTTTTGAGATTAGTCTGAAAATGGAGAAAATCTCGGAGACTAATGACTGGATTTTCAAAGCAGGTGAAAGTGCACAAATCTGAATAGATTCAGGGACATGTGAAGATGTTAGAGATAGTTTTACGATGTTGGTAATTATAGCAAGCACGGATCCATTGCACATATTTAGCACTGAAGCAAGCATAGGTCAATGGTGCAGAACTTTGAAGCTGTATTACCAATTAGGCTAGCAAGTTCATCCTCTGATACTGAGGAGAACGTGTTAAATTCAGATTGACAGATGTCACTGTCATCAATCATGTTGACAGTGTCTGCTGTTTAAGTCAAATAATATCTCTCTTACTATACGATAACCAAGCCACGAGGCTTTATAGATAAGGAAAATTAATGAAGCCTTATAGAAAATTAATTAGTAATTTAAACTACTTTAAAAATTAATTAGCATTTTAAACTATTTTAACAAATATATTTGATTGTTTGGTCTTTTCTGAGACCAAACTTAAATTGACACGTTCCTGTCCTCGCTCGATATACAGAATCAATCGTCGTTATATTGATGTATAATGAATGTGTGTGACGATATACAACTATAACACGGTTACTCAGCTAGAGAAGAAAGCTGCAACAATCTTTGGGAAGGCACGCTGGAATGCACAAAATGTTATACAAAGAAATTGACCCTGCTTCAAATCAATCTATTATTATTAATATTCAATATGAACATGACCGCATTTAAATATTCATTGAATATAGATACATATTGCATTGCATAATCATAAAATAATTTATGTAGACATTTTATCAATCCAAAGTAACTAAAAAAATGTAATTTGTTCATTCATGTTGAAAGTGTTACATCAACAGAAGGTTATATGAAGGAGGTATATGAATTGATAAATATTTAATATATAGCCTATACTATGGATGCGATAATATATTTATGTATATTTATCCTCCCCCCTCCCTTAATATATTGAACTATTATAGCTAATAAAACTGTTTAATTGAAGATTTGAAAAAATTTAATACTATTTATCAATGATAGCAGACATGAAGAAGAAACTACTAAATAATAACGCCTTGAATAAACATGTAATTAAGTATTCTAACATCTAACACAAGCTATTATAGTTGTCTTTGATAATCTCCATCTATATCATTTTGTCCTTCTAGTAAGTTGATAACAATAAAATGATACAAATTTAATAAGTGCAATATACCAAAAAAAGTGCTGCGTCCCATTAAGATTGTCACTTCCCAATTGGTGTTACTTCAAAAGCTATCAAGTGCTATCAAGTGTAAGGTATTGAGATATGAATATTTTGATTTTCTAATGTAATGTCCATGATCAAGCATCTTTAGTTGTTTCGTTTGATTTTCATTTCTGTTTTTGACAACGAATGATGGAAGCCCGTAAATGTATTCCAGATGAGACCTTTTACGAAACCATTCCCGTCATATTTCCCATTGAGATTTCCTTCATAACATCCTCCATACCACCAAGCACCAGTGAACGAATTTGCACAGCTATAGAACATGTTGTCATTGTCTCTATCCTTCGTACTGAACATTGAATTTTTGCTGAATAATGACATTGAATCACCAGCATTACCTTGAAGCGGAGTAAAATACAACAGAAATGATCTCAGCACTGGCTCCAGTAGATAAATATGAGCTAATTTATTGCTTTACTGTTTAATCGAGAATTGTGATACACGGTTTATAAATATATGAAATTTGAAATAGCCTGAAATAACCTGGAATTTTAGGCCTGTATGGCCAGCTCGTAGACTCAATGTCAAAATCTTTACTTGTTAAAGCATTACAGATATTTCAGTCTAGCCCATTAAAACTCTCTTCAAAAAAACACTTCACTGAATCGTCCCCAGAAAATGTTGGCGTGAAATTGAAGCCCTCAAAAGACAATAGTTTTTACACATTTCCACACCCTATGATAAATAAGCTAAACCAAGCTGTTATCTTTGAGTTAGCAACTAGACTTTACTGTTTTTTTACGTTAAATCGCGTTTATTGCAGATTTGTCAGATGTCGATGGTGACGGTCGCTACTTATTGCCCTCATATGTTTGCTATTTTAGAATGAAGAATATCGTTAGAAATATTGGTGATACTTAATTTATTCCCCTTATATCATAGAAATATGATGATGTTATCACTGTTATCATATTGTATAGAAAGAGCTTGTATTACTATTTTAAATTTGAGAATATTTGCTTTACTTAGTTACAACTACACCTAGTATCATCAAATCGGAGATTTACTTTCAAGTAATCCACATAACAAAAATATGCGACGAAGAAGAATAAACCTGTCTCTGATATTTAACATGCTGATAGCAACGAAAACTGCGAAAGTTGAACTTTAGGGCCTGTAGTAGTAAAAGTGAAAGAGGATATTAAAATGTTTCAGCGATGGTTGCTCAACTTCTTCAAAACTTATTTGGAAAGGACTTGTTATTGATAAAACCATTAATCTCATGGTCTAGTGTCGGTGCTTCGAGTGGCGCCACTGTCACAACATATGTCAAACATCGGTATCAAACATGTAAGGTATTTTGTTTCTGAAACTTTATTCACTGAGGATCAGTACTGGCTCTACACTCTAAGGTAGTATTCTAATAAATTGTATTGAATGACAACTATGCAACTCATATTCTATACCTGCCATCCCATCGTAGTTCAATACGTAGTTATATGTCTCATCTGAAATCGTAGCATTATAATACTCCATATAACGATGTTCATTACCATCCCATAAATCAAATCTCAATGTTGCGTTGCCATCTTTCGTGATATTGTGAGCTGCATCTAATCCAAGCCAATACTCATGACAAACGTTTCCAAAGCCTTCTCTATATGATTTCCAATCACGATAGAAATCAACGCTACCGTCAATTCGCCGCTGTAATATTGCCCATTTCGCATTCTTTGCTGTGAGTATAAAAATAATTCAGAGGTATAAAGCTTTAAGGGCACCTCAAATCACAAATCATACTAGTATAATTTGTGTAGAATAGTGCAATGGATATAATCAACCAACCACGAGGCGCTTTGAATATCACATGACATGATATTCAAACAAATCAGAGTCAACAAACATTTTCAAAAGGTACACTGCAAAAAAATCTCCAGGCTCTTCTCGCGTCTATACATCTGTATCTAATCGCATTGTTTGCAGTCAAACTACTGTCCAAGTCCTGACAAATTGTGGGCACTTGGTTTATTTGTCTTTTAACTTCCCAGCTTGGACGAAACTTAAATTGAAAACGCGAGAAATATCGCTTATACTGTATAACATAATGTCGCAGCCTAGCTTATCCTACGATTAAACTGGTTAGTAGCATTGCTGGGAAATGTTGCTGTAGAAATATAAGTAGCGAGTTCCAGACTTTCGCGACGACGATGATGATGCTGATGTGATCAAAATATATACGATCTGCTTGTAATCGCTTTTCTTAGCATTTATTATTATACCACTTCAAGGCTTGATTATCATCCTTAAAAGCTCATGATTTTCTTTGCTTGCAGTTCTGTTCATTTGATTAGGCAAATAATAAAATCTAATGCTTTTTAGGGAATATTTACTAAAGAATTGTCAGTTTAAGCAAATCAAGTAGGTGTCTGTTTGTTCTATATCATGAAAGGCACACGAGTGAAGAGAATAACGATCTGAGTTTCGAGAGAGTGATTTATTGCTTCTCAAATGTTTCCCAATTTTTCCAAGTTTAAAGTATCCTGTTTATCTTGGGAGTTGTCTAGAGTGTTTAATCTATTATAGGCATCTTACCCCCTGGGGTTATGCAGGAGAGGAATACAGCTACCGAAAATGGCATTGCCATGTATTTCAATTCATATATTGCACCTGTTATTAAGAATACCATGGTCGGTACCCGGCTTTTAGAAAAGATGTTAATCAACCTAGCTAATTAATCAACTATATTTTTTTATATATGTTATAACCAATGGATACATCGATATTATTTGAAAGAAAAATTATATGATGTTCAATACCATTATAATCAAATTAATCGCGACCGTGATGTGATCGTTGTGTCATACCTTGCACTATAAGGCTTCAAATTATAATGATGTCTTAGCATTAAATATCCATCATTATTGTCCTGGCGAATATATTGAAAGTATATGTTTCCGATTTCTAAGTTATAACTTTGTGGTCTAAAATTGTGAAATTACGATCATATGTGTAAGTACTATCTTCTTCCTGACTTAAGAGAGGTTCAAAAACCGCACGAATTTGCGTTTTAACATCTCAAAATGCCTCTATTTTTCTAACATCTTCATTCGTTTGTGGTATAGCATCAATCTCATACTCCCCACGATTTACGTCCGTATGTACACTATCCAATTACGTACTAAAGTTACCCACATCAAATCCGCCTATCACTCACAGGACCACTTATGAGACAACGGATAACAGTAGTATACTATCATAGGTGAGCCTTGCAAAAACATTATAATCTAATTTTCGAACTCATTAAATCCCTTACAGAAAAGTTAAAGCTCTATGCTCTCTCAATACAAATACTGTATTTTTCCTAACAAGCACCCCTGAGAGGGTCTAGCTATGGATTAAATAGATGAATAGTCTAGTGAACTCACCATTGACAGTTTCTTGGCATTTATTCTGTAATAAAAGATAAGCACAGTATGTGATTTCATTGTCATATCGTATATTGTTTCATTAATCTTCTAGAAATTATGTTTAAATTGAATAATTAATCTCTATATAGTATGTGTGCAGGCAAATGACGTGAAGATGGCATGCTAAATTTAACTGGAACATTCGCTGCCTCTTTTCTATGTAATCATGTAAACATGTAAGAATAGAAATTTATGTAAACATATATTTATTAACTTGTAACGAATGTCCCTACAAACTTCATTTACTAGAATATTCGTAATGCCAGCATAAATGTAGTATAAAAACAGTGTAACTAATCATAATTAATCAGTATTGGATCAGAGTTCAAAACAGAAATCTAGATAAATAAACTTATGAAATCAATGTGAAAACCTTGAGTGATAAATTGTTCATTTGGATTATTATAAGAATTGAATCAAGATTTTATGAACATTGGTATCGTTCACAACTGTGTTTGACTCATCCTCTACTCACTTGAACTTAGAATATGAACAAACATATATGGTATCATTAATAATAGCCCATATATACATATATTATTAAGAGTCTGAATTGTGCAGTTCCCCAGGGATCTGTACTTGGACCAATTCTATATCTTCTATGGTGATATTTTGCGAAAACATAATGTTCAATTTCATGTATATGCAGATGATATCCAAATTTTTATAACGTTTCAACATTCAGTTAATGGAGAACTTCAATCTTCCACCAGCAAAATTGAAGCCTGTGTTGCTGATATAGATAAATGGATGTCTATCAACGAGCTAAAATTAAACAAAAGTAATGACTGAGCTACTGCACATTAGTTCTATATTTCACCATCAACATCTCTCCTTTTTGTTGGCGAGCCTATCATTCCAACATCATTTGCACGTAATATTGGTGTTGTATTTTACTAAGATTTATCAAGGACTAATCACATCAATACTGTATGCAAATCATCTTCTTACCCCCTACGCCGCATTTCTAAGATCAGAATTTACCTCAATTTACTTACTGCAAAGATTTTAGTCCATGCTTTTATATCGTCCAAAATCGACAACTGTAACTCTTAATATTTTGGTCTGAACAAGTGTTTAATTCAAAAATACAGCGTATTCAAAATGCAGTAGCAAGACTTCACATCAAATTCACATGCAAATATGATAATATCAAACCTATTTTATATGAACTACACTGGCTTCCAGTATAGAGCAACGTATTGAATTCAAGATTGCTACTGACTTTCAAGTCGTTACAAAGACTTGAGCCTACATATCTTCACACACAAAATCAAATTCGACATAGCCCCTTCCTGTGCTTCTCCATCTATTCAAAAAACCGCATTCCACAAGAACACGCTTGTATTCCCACAACGACATCTATACATTGAACCAAGCCAATCACATTCCTTCAAACACGCTGTTGTTAGAAAGTGGAAAGGTTTTGCGTCTGGGATGAAGGTGGTTACTAGCGACGGTGCCAAATTTAAGCATCTTCTCAAGAATCAAATGCATGTCAATAACACGTTTAACTAATTTTTACTCAATTATCACTTATATATATATTATTTCTTCTGCAAATAATTCTCTTTTCTACTAAATAAATTATTATAACCTGTTATTGTATTTTGCTTGTTATGTAAAGTCCCGTGAAAAAAAAGCTCTGATGATGATGATATTTACGTAAACTATTTGTTGAGTATTGCCCTAAGAAATGCCTAATATCATCATCTGATAATTTATTGACGGTTCCATATACTAATAAGAAATCATATGGCAATAGAGCATTTTCCGTGGCTTCTCCGACTGTGTTGAACAATATATCGATAGACCTGCAAGCTTGTAAATCATTACCTATATTCAAGAGCAAACTAAAAACACATTTATTTTGCATCTCCTTTCCTTCATCATAGTTAATTGTTGGAGCTTCCAAACCATCTCTCTCTATGTTTTAATGCTTCATAAGTAGTCAGATTACAGCATAGTTGATAACCGGAATCGATGGGGCTATAGGCTACTATAAAACAATTGTGATATAGGAAAGAAATCGAACAATCTTGCTCCTGTTGATCTCTTATAAATCCTTGATCGACAGTAAAGATGTTTTATAAAAAGCGAGAAAATTTCTAATATATTTCTAGTAATTGTATTTGCTATCTTTCGTCAGTATCCAAAAGCGTATTTGTTTCCCATGTTTTACACGAGATATTCAGAAATTTACTCGCTTCAGTTACTTACCGGGAGAAATGTTACAACAGAGGAGTCAGGATCATCCACAATAAGCTCTATGATGTTATTAGAATTGAATAAAATACATCTTTTTGTACTTTTCTTGAACGAAATAGCCATGCAGTCTTTGGTATCTTTACATCCTCGCTCACATATATATACTTTATCAGCTGCTTTTTCATTGAGAATGTATTTTGAAGATGTAATGCCTTTACCATGGAAGAAACGCCCTCGCTGTCCTGTTGAAATTGAACATTTCTCTCCGAATGCATTAGCGTCGACTAAAAAAATGACTGTATGAATTGATAATAAAAGTACATTTATCATTGCTGACTGCATTGTAAATATATATAGTTGTGTTTCATGATAATTAACACATAAAAAAACTCAATAGAGCATGTTATATTGTTCTAATTTATCAACTAAATGCACTCAAATGCCAAATTCATAAATCAATTTGAATTATTCCTCATTTATAAACATATGCATGCTGAAGTTAACTGCTGTTATGGTTAATGTATAATTGATCATTAGTTTACATGCCACGCCCGTATTGACAAAAATAATTAATCTTTACATCACTAGTAAAGTACTTCATAACAATCATATCAGCTCAAGTCGGTTAAAGTTCACTTTGACATCTGCTCAATTCATTCATATATGTACTCTGCTGCAGTGTGATACTATACTCTTATTCGAAGTCGTCAATATTTCTGAATTATCTCGAGTCACGAAACTACGTAAGTACTGTTATCTTTACTTTATTTGCCTCATATTGCTATATGCACTTACTCAGCTCATTCACAGCCATCAGTACTATGTTTGAATTATGAACTTAAACTCAAGTTGCATCTATAAAGTATGCGGACATTGGCTAGATATATTAACTCTCAACTTAATTATAAGAGCCATCAGTACTATGTTTGAACTATGAACTTAAACTCAAGTTGCATCTATGAAGTATGCGGACATTGGCTACATCTATTAACTCTCAACTTAAGTATAAGAGACGGACAAGGCTACATACTAACATTTAATTGTAGTCATATACACCATACTGTATAAACAGTTTTGTAATCCTCATTAATATTGTAATGCTATTATTTTAGCAGTATGGTTATAATATTTAATTTTCCAAACTTCCTATGTGGAGGGAAGAGCTTTAGTGATATGGACCAACATGGCCTTGTCATCATTACCACACCTCTCGTGATTAAATTAAAACTCAGACACACTATGATTGCTGACTGAGCAACACGGTTCTCATGACTCTGCCACTTTGATATTCCTTATACTTAATACAACTAAACTTCTAAAGAACATTACAAATAGTGAAGTACAGAGTGTTTTGATTAATTTCCGCATGGACTAATTACCCATGATGTTAAATTTTAAACAGTAAAATAATTTAAAATTGATTTAAATCCTATCCCATCCTTTCCTCATTGCTATAAGTGATGAAGTGAAGTTTTTAAAAATGACTTTAATAATGTGATGCCTTAATGCAACTTTTCCTCCGCTTAAACCGTTTGTTGGCTCCTTCCTAAATTCATCATGATGAATCAAATCATCATGTGTAGCCTGTGTGAGACTAAAATGTTTCTTAAGGAATAATAATAAAAGATTACTATAGCCTATATATACAAAATCATCAGCATCTTGATTAATAATATATTACTAATTAAAAACCAATATGTATATTTATAAAATTGGATGAAGGCTAAAATTGATCTTTCTGCAGTTGTTGAATAAAGGTCCGGTGTAAAGCATCCACTCGTCTGAATGATTCTGATGGTAAACTTGATGGAAGGACCACTCCTTCAATTATATTATGTCAAGAACTGGTAAAACGTATATGTAAATCAAAGTACCTCAACAACTACAGAAGTCTACTACAAACAATAGGCTATCGTCAATTAATCAAAACCATATTAGTTCTAACAACCCATCAAGCCCGATTCCTTCTTTAAACTTGAACCTACCAAATCCCTCTTTTCTGAAAACCATATCCCTGAAAATTTCATCAGAATATTCAACCTCTCCGACTTCTCTGATGTCGTCAACAAAAATTCAGCCTCCATTTTGTACGCAACGAGGCCACCTCCGTCACCAATCAATTCCAATCACCTCGTTTCAAACCGTAATTTCAAACAGTCATTGCGACTCCAACACTCTTTAGCACCGCAGTTCCATGTCCCCTGCCAAACTAGCCTACGCTACAGACCACGATTCATTCACAAAAGAATATGGTCTGTGTGATTTGCGCAGTTCCCTGTCCAGTCAAGTTTCTGATCGATGCATGGTAAATCTATTGTTCTTAGTAAATATATTCATCACCTCTGTTCGATCAATTAACTGTCATAGCTGCGAAGCCTAAAGTAGAAATTATTGCAATCATGTCAACTGAAGTAAACAAGGTAATGTGAGAATTCCGGTGAGAATCACCTTAATCTTGCATAATTATGTGTCATCAATATTGTTCTGATACGAGGCCCGGACAGAGACCAAGCAATTCACACAGACCCTATTCTTTCGTGAATGAGTCGCGGTGTGTAACGCAGGCTACTGCCAAACCCGCCAATGTACACCCCATCAAATGTCACGTCAATCACAGGAATTAACATCATTAATGAGGAAAACACTACAAATACAACAAATTCAAATCAGAATTCGCAGTTGAAATGTTACTACTTCAATTCCACATCAATGATGAATAAATTGTCAAATCTAGAGGACATTCTAGCTTCTCAAGAATATGATATAATACTCGTTACACAGACGTGGTGGACGAAAAATATTCCTGACAGTATGTTAACAAAAATTACAAGTTACACAATTATTCGTTCAGATTGTAATTGAATTTCATTTATCATCCTTACTTGACATATCGCACGGCATGTATCTATCATCCTCCTTCTTCTTCTGGATCTATGGAAGAAACAAGTAGTTTATGCAACTATATTAACTATTGTACAGCTATTGATTATCCTTCATTTATCAATGGTGATTCTAATTACCCTTCAGTCAATTGGCAAATTCCTGAGTGTACCAGTGGTTCAAGTGCAAATATTTTTCTATCTACTGTTCTTCAAAATAATCTGCATCGAGTTATCACTGGTCCTACTGGCAACGATAACATTTTAGATTTGGTTCTTAACGTCTACGAGAGAACGAATTTCTGATCTTGAAGTATTTTCTCCTTTTTCTAGTACATGCGACCACAACTCTATTAATTTTGTTCTCCATGTACCCACAAGTTCGTCTAGCGATAATACTCATCAAGTTCCCAATAATTTCAAGAAATAAGTTATGGTGCTACATTACCTTAGCTAAATCATATAGACTGGTAAGATTTGCGAAGTCTTTGTCATGGTAATGTAGATCTTTTGTGGAATGAGATGTGTTGTATTTTGGACACATGCATCAACAATTATGTACCAAAATGTCATATAAATACTCTTAAATCAAAAAGCGTCAGGTAAAGCGTCCCTTGGCTTTAAAGAAAAGTGCCTCGTATCGCATTAGAAACAATTCAGCATCAAAGTCATCACATGCTCTCATCCAGCAACTATCTCGTGATTAAGACTCAGCAGTAAGATCTGATCGCATTAAATCAGGAGATGCTATAATCGAAAAAGGATCTCCTAGAAGCTTTTATTCTTATGTAAATTCCAAGCTACACTCACGTTCCCAAATACCAACTCTTGAAGATACCAATGCCGTCAAATATATCGATGACAGTTCTAAAGCAAACTTGCTAAATTCTAGTGTCTTTGCTACAGACAATGGCAGTAATCCAGATTGGGAACCACGCTATCCAAATGATGCTAATATTTGTTTCAATCCCTTCTCAGCAAATGATGTCCATGAAGCATTGAAGAGGCTACCAAATAAAACATTCAGAATAACGGATGGCTATCCAGCCTTATTCATGAAATCTATTGCTCATGATTTTCTGCTTTCCATATTTTTATTTAGCTAGGAGTATCTATGTTATCTAGTACATTACCCGACGGATGGAAAATTGCAATCGTTATTCCCATTTACAAGAAAGGGAAATACAGTCTCTGTAGAAACTATCGTCCAATTTCACTTACATGAATAGCATGTGAAGTCATGGAGTTGTTAATTACTCAGCAATTGAGAGATAATATACTTTTGAATGATTTGATATCTGACGCGCATTATGGTTTTTTATGTCGTCGCTCAACTTGAACACAATTATTGTAAACAATCGATGTGGAATTGACAATGTCTTTGTGGATTTTAGCAAAGACTTTGACTCTGTTTGCCATAGTAAACTCTTGATAAAATTAGAAACTTATGGTGTAACTCATTAACTTTTCAATTGGATAACGTCATTCTTACATGGCCGATGACAAGTCGTATCTATTGGTAAAAATTTCTCACCTCCTGAAGCAGTGATTAGTGGTGTCCCACAGAGCTCGGTCCTTGAACCACTATTGCTCATTTAATGCATTGATGACATCATCACCTGCATGGAGGGTGATACCAATATCAAGCCATTTGCTGATGATGCAAGAATTTTCTGTTCCGGCAAGAACAATCATGGTAGTTCTGTTATGAATATTATATCGTATGAGCTAGAGGTTAGGATTACCTCAAGCTGATTTGGTTTATTTAATAATGATCTTGCATTAAAATAAAGATATTTTTAATAATTCCGTTGATTCTGTGTTGGCAATCTGTTTGAGAGGAGCATCATTACGTGTTGTAGCTGAGCCTCCATTCGGCCTAGGCGTTATTCAGGGCTTTATTTGGAACATAATCATCGGTGATAATGCGATTAAACGTCTTGATCATGAATGATCATCACGTGATCATCCTCTTAAGACTATTTTCAATCTTGTAGGTGGTAGGAAAAAGTTGGGGGGCTAACTATTTGTCAAGTTGGCCCCTCATCTAATATTCGGGGACATCTTGATGATCATTAAAAATAAATAACTGATCATCAATGATCATATATAGAACATCATTTTGAGTATAGTTTAGATCAAAATATCACAGGTTGGGGCCAAATTGACAGAGGTACATTACCGTTTGTGGATACACATGCTCTGTAAATCCCTCTAATATACAGTTCTCTACAGCGATATTAATTTCCATAAAATCTAACCATAAGAATACTATAAATTCAGCCTTTAATCTTGACTTTATCGTTGTGTCGAGCTCATTACATTGTCTCGATAAGACCCATATTTACTTTTGTTCTTACATTTTTATATAATTGTTTGTGTGATTCGGAGTTCTTACTAGCACGGTATGCACATCGACTTTTAAGCATGAAATTGCGAATAGTTTTAGGATATCTAGATTATTAATCCGTTCTCGTCTCCTTTTGTAAATATATGCATAATAGTACATATTGTAATTGAATAAGTTTCCTTTCTATTTCATTGTTTTATCTTTAGCACTATTTTAACAATTAGAATGTATTAAGTTTTTAGATCGCTAGCCTATAAGTAATTTGTAAATTAATATTTCTTTCTTTTGAAATGACGATGGTATAATGTATAATACCTAAAATTTTCAACAACCGTTACTTGTAGTTTTTTGTCGCTATATTTTGCTTTGAAATATCTAGATTAGTTTGAGGATATATCTATAAATGTAAATATATATAAATATCTATAAATCTATATATCCTATAAATGTATAGCATTATCAAGAATATAACACACTCTATCCCAAAAAGAGTTAACACCACCGATGCAATCTTTGTAAATAGTATACCAATTGATAGTTTAAAATTATTGACATATAGATGGATAATCTGCTTTGCGGAAATTGTAGTGAGTAGACCTTTTATTTGATGTCGGTAATGGGATATTTAACGATAATTCAATAGCATTATGATCACATCTACCAGTGAATAGTTGAACTATACGTCAATATCTGTAGTAATATACTCTGGTGTTGAAATGAAAAGGAGATCCAAAAAGTTATTCAACCGTGTTGGTTCATGTACAATTTGTTTTTGTTTCTCTATTAATAGAATCTAGAAATGATTCATGGCAATTGTCACCAAAACTAATCGGTACAGTTCAATCAGTAGAGGGGAAGTTAAAGTCTCCAGATCAGAATCATGGAAAATTGCAAAGTGATAAATAGTAAATAAACGCAAATAGCATATTTGTATTAGCAGTGTAAGAAGCAGCGGAAGGTGTTTTTGATATGTCCAAAAGAAACAGCTTTATTTGAAATATTTTGGATCTGAAAATCGCTCGGTAAAAGGTATGATCTCGCGCAAATCAATTAATTCATCGATTGTAGTATTTTGACTTCCTTTAACGAAAATTCCAATGAAAATTCCACAATGAAAGGAAACAGCATACACGAACCAGGGACAATGGAAAAAGGAAAGCTGAGCGAGACTGTCTCTTCTGCTCTTGAGGTGGGTGTTGAGCAGTGGTTAGAAGTATGAAGTATAATCCTGAAAAGAAAACGACTATATAACTAATGCTATAATTATGATTGATTCACTCGTATTTCTTTTATTATGTCAACTTTATTAGTTATCGTGATACCAGTGCCTTGATATTATCTGTGGTGCCGTCGCAATAAATTAAATTATTCA
The DNA here is from genome assembly GCA_916610825.1 of Haliclystus octoradiatus. Lineage (NCBI taxonomy): Eukaryota > Metazoa > Cnidaria > Staurozoa > Stauromedusae > Haliclystidae > Haliclystus > Haliclystus octoradiatus. The sequence continues at coordinate 34,076,789 of OU744446.1, forward strand.
TTCTCTTAGAATTTGATAAATATAAATTACTACAAATAAAGAACTAATAGTACGCAAGCTGTCAACTGAGAAACGCTTATTTCTTGCCCTGACTTGTGCTGATTTCTGATCAGCATGGCATTTCAACTGCATCATCCAAAGTCAACTATGAAAGTACAATAAAAAGTTCATAGCTGTGCTCTCATTACAATTGACCATACCAATCTATTTCTTTTGGGGTTTTCATAATAAAATCCCTTTACTTTCTCCGATATTTTCATTCATTTATCGAAGACTTTTATCTCCAGCCTCATTCTCATACTACTTTTCAGTGGCGCGAGCCTGTTGCTATGACAATGACATAGCTGTCAATCAAAACAAATCCTTGCCAGTTCAGACAATTGGCAACAATTACTTTAACAATGGACGAAGACAAGTTTGTCTAGTGCATTTTAATAACTACGATAACTTATCAAATGATGATCTCCAAAAATTTACAATAACAACTCTTGATAAATTTTATAAAAGGAGAAATGAGTGACTTTATGAAAGGAGAAATGAGTGGTTAGGCCTATATGCCAATCACCCAAATAATACATCTATCAAAATTGCAAATAGATCACTAAATTTTATACCCAAGAGAAATGAGGAAGATAGTACGAAAACTTGTGGACAGTACTACTTCCACAAAAAATGTTACTGTCGTTTTACAGATAAAACAAAGCTATTTGGACACACCATTGGATGAAAAAACCCCCCATTCCGGGGTAAGCCCCCATAAAAAAAGGTAACCGAATCAATCATGTGAACAAGAGTAATGACAAATACAGAAAAATATCGTTATATCAGAATGTTGTATTATATGTAAAAAGGAATCACTCCTAAATTACAGCACTGTAAGTATTGACTAGTTTCTAAGTACATCAATAGATTTATATAAATTGTCATAAACAACAACAGCAAAATTTCATTTCTAGGAAACTAGAAGAACAGCTCGACACAGTCTAACAAACACAAAAACAGTTAACTGATAATTGTTGTAATATATGCAAACGGAAGTTGAAAATATGAATAATATTTACTTATCTGATTCAGAATCCGATTGTGAGAATGGAAATTAATCTGATTAGATAATCCTAGATTACATTTTCAAAAATAAATTTACTGAATAATTGCTTCTAATAACATTGACGGTTGTTTATAACATTGCGCACACTAGTAGCTATTATTATTAAATGATTTCACAAGTAGACTAACATGGTATTGATATAAAAAGTGGTTTGGGCTATGCCAGATAAAACAGTTGAGTTCATTAGCTTCAGTTCAGCTCAGCTGTTCAGTTTGACAGAAATCATTTGCCCAATCAAATTCAAATGGACTCGCTTTGATTAAATGATAATCTTAAATCCACAATTAAAGTTATTAAACTAAGTCAAGAGAAGTTAGATAGAGGGAGACATATTAGGTGAAGGAAATAAATTCTTCGCTATGATTTTCTTCGCAACGACTGTTCTTCGCAACGAGTTTCTTCGCAACGACATGTCCCCTTAATTACAAGCTATAGTAACTTACCTTTAATGCATCACTGGTTATAGTATAATGATCGTTTTCTAAAGGTTTTTTAACCGTTTCTGCAATTTAAATCCAAATCCCAAGCCTTTCAATGGAAAAGTAAGATAAAACTCATGAAAATGACTGTGATGTTTGGATGAATCTAATCCACAACACATAACATGTGGCTAAATACATACAAGTGATATCATAGAATCTACGTGTTACATATTTAACAATACACAACATTTCCCCTTTTCGGAGTTTGAAATAAATGAAAACTAAATTATTATTATTGATTTTTTTTTTATTATTATTATTGATATTTAATTGATAGGTAAAGGATTAAAATGTCCAATAAATTCATGAATTAAGATATGAAATTTAAGGTAAAAATGTATTAATTGCTATTGGCGTATCTGATAGGAGTATTTATGTTACGATTTGATCTTCGTAATTGCGGAGGATCATTTGCAATAGGAATAGATACATGTGTTTTGTTATTATCATTTGATTGATCAAGTCGTAAAAATTTACGATTACGAATTAATATGCTTCCACTTGGGAGCTTAACAACATATTGTCTATGAGCTCTCTTTTCAACCACAGTGCCTTTTCGAGTCCAGAATTTCGATACAGGATCTTGGAGATATACATTACAGCCAATAGATAAAGATGGTAAATCTTTCGCTGATTCATTGTAATAAGCAACTACTTTTTCATGCAACGCACGATTAGCATCTTTCAATGAAGTGAACGCTTGATTTAAGGGCAAATGTCGATTTATGTACAGGTATTAATGAACGTAAATTTGTACCGTATAAAATTTGAGCCGGTGATACACCATGAAATTTAGGCGTGTTACGCCATTCTAATAAACCAGCGTGATAATTATCCTCATCAAAAGTATTACTATTAAACGACTTAATAATTAATGCTTTCATCGCCTTAACCCCAGCCTCTGCATGACCATTGCTCTGCGGATAATGTGGAGAGGAAGGGTCATAACTAACATACCATTGTTTCAAAAAATTTATAAATTCGCTTGAGTGGAATTGTGGTCCGTTGTCAGACCGGAAACGAACTGGAACACCAGTATCAGAAAATATTTTCCTCAAATCTTGAATGACGAAAGATGATGTTGGATCACGGTTGCCATAACGACAAACAATTGGCCAACCAGATAATCGATCCACATAAACCATAAAGTGTTTGCCACTATATTGAAACAAATCAGCAGATACGTCTTCAAAAGGTCTTGATGGCAAAGGATCGCATTGAAAAGTCTCCTTAGGTTGAGATGGTAAATATTCTTGACAAGTGGAACAGGATGAAATAATATTTGTTATATCAGAAGTGATGCCAGGCAAAAATACAGCTGCCCGGGCACGTTGTTTAGTACGGACAATTCCCTGATGTGAATCATGCAAACGAGTTAGAATATCTTTGCGCATTGCACGCGGTATAACAATTTGAGTGCCACGTAAAACTAAACCATCGTCAACTGATAGTTCGTATTTTAATTTATAATAATGACGTAAGATAGAAGGTACCCTGTCTATATTGCTAGGGAAACCTTTAATAATAATTTTAATAAGCTCTTTATATTCTGCATCAATGTTACCAGCAGCTACTAATTTTGATAATAGAGGGTCAATTAAGTGAGATTGATTGGTGCCATCAGGAACAGTAATGGATGCAATATTAATATACTTCAATGATTTGATGTGTCGATTCACATCTTCACCTAACAAATCTTCCTAACAGGGTTTAGAGACAGGAGCACGTGAAAGAGCATCAGGAACACAATGTTCTTTACCCTTCTTCCATGTAGTAGTGAATGAATAGCAAGATAACTGCTCTTTCAGTCTCTGTAAGCGAGTGTTTTCAATAGCATCCAAAGTATAACTATCAAGTATAGGTACCAAGGGCTTGTGATCAGTAACAATAATAAAATTCGGTAACCCTAATAAGTAAATTCTACACTTTTTGCTTGCCCAAGCAACTGCTAGTAATTCTAACTCAATAGTACCATACCGTAGAGGTGGCAACCGCGCAGCTTGAGCGGCAGCATACGCTGTTCTCAGATGTCACCGCGCGGACACCGCTTGTCCGCATAGTTATATGATTATGACCGCCCACTTACCGCCCGCTCAGTGCAAAAAAAATTATAAAAAAATGTTTAGATTACCAGTTAATTGCTCCATCCATCCAAGATTCAAACCTTATTGAGTCAATCTTTTTTGATATACCAAATATCGAACCATCTGTCTACTGTCTAGTCTAGAGAGTTTATAATTCTATGAGATTAATACCTCAATTTTCAAAAGTTTAGAAATGTGTTTGTTTTTCGAAGCAAATAGTTAGAATGCTACCATTTTTGAAAAGGCAGCCTCTCTCTTTTTTGGTATTCAATCTCTTTTCTACGCTCAAAATGGTGCGTTTATTTTTAGTTTACGCTTATTAGCAATGGTTATCGAAATGATAATTATGATACTAGAAAAGTTTTTTATTTTTGCTCTTTGGCTTCAGCACGGGTATGAAGGTATCTAGTTCTACTATTTACTGTCTAACTATCTCTCTTGTAATTTGAATAGGAAAACTTGATTTAATTACTGCCCATTCATTTTTGATTGTTTACCGTTTACGTAGTCGTAGACACTTGCCCAAAGAGGAAGGAAGGAAGGCGTAATAAACCTACTTTCAATCCTACGCAGGACAAAGTTGTAGGCATAAACTTCCTGTTAACATGTAATTTTAATTTTGAACTTAATAAATTCCCTGTAATTGCATCCTGTTTGTTTTAAATTTATTGTGCTTCTATTCCTACCGCAGAACGTATAAAAAGACGTCACTACATATTTCATATTATAAATCACTTGCTAGTTTGACTTTGCTTGTCTTTCGCCATCGCAGCTTTTCGAAACATTTTTTTATTTAATTGTGTATTATCATGGCTTTTGTTACCCCATCAAGTTCATCTGCTACATCAGCTAGTCAAGATAAGTTAGACTTGAAATTGGTTCAGCAAAAACTCAAGGATGGAGATTTTTCCCTGCAAGAGAAAACTGGCAAGATAAAGTCAGCTGTGTGGCAACATTTCAGAAATGTTTTTGATGCTACCAAGAAAGCCATTCCAGTCGTTGCTTGTAAGAACTGTTACGTCTGCTTCAAATTTGAGTCACATAACACAGGAACAACTCATCTAACAAGGCACATTTCAAATTGTGTTGGACAGCCAAAGAATACCCAAAGTAAGCTATTATTTGCAAAAAAATCTGTACCAAAGCAAAGCAAAGAGAAAGTTTTAGACAGTGCTGTCAGTTTTGTTGTTCAAGATATGAGGTCATTCATGTCAATTGAAGGAAGTGGTATGTTGAAATTAGCTCAATCTTTAATCAATGTTGGTGCTATGTTTGGAAATATTGAGGCATCTGATGTATTGCCAAGCCTTGTCAAGTAAGCATGAAAGTGAAAGACGTAGCATCAAAAGAGAAGAACTATCTGGCCATGGCTGTAACAAAAGCAATAAAAGAAAATGGGGGAGTTGGTATGACAACCGATATGTGGACAGACAACCATCGCAAAGAATCATACATGGCTTGCACAGTGCAGTGGCTGGCTGATGATTGCTTGAAAAAATGTACTATGTTTTGCTTACCTTTTATACCCAACCTTAAGTCAGGGATCAACATACGCAATGAACTGTTCAAGGCATTGCTTAATCAGGGCGTTGATTTTTTAGCAGCAAAACAATGTTTCTACTTTGTGACAGATAGAGGAGCAAACGTGAAGAAGGCATTACGAGGTTACCAATGGCTACCATGCTGTTGTCATATTTTAAATATTATCCTTTTTCATGCCTTCAAACTAAAGCCTGAACCTGAAGAGATTGATGGAGACGAAGATGAGGACTATGATGAGTTGTTCGCTTTGATGGAAGAGAGAGAGGTGTCAGAAAGCATCAATGACTTATTAACAAAGACGAAACTGCTTGTCACCTACCTAAAAAGAAGTGGCCTTGCAGCCAAGTTGCCAACAATGGTACTACAAGACTGTGAAACCAGATGGAACACTAAATTGGCACTGTTGATGAGCATGGTTAAAGTCTGGCCAGAAATTTGTGATCTTGTCAAAGATAAAGGGGAATCCCATCGCCTTGATGGTATTGATGTTTCACTAATGAAGGACATCATCAACTTCCTTGAGCCTTTCAAAGCCATATCTGATGCGATGGAGGGTGACAGATATCCTACTATGCAAGGAGTACTATTATGGAGAAAGAAACTTATCAACCACTGTCAGCCATCACTTGGAGACTCCCAAGAGGTTGAGCAGCTAAAAGAATCCTCACTGGTCCTATTTGATGTGAAGTTTCCATCAAACTTAATTTATGAAGTTGCACTGTTCTTATCGCCAAAGTTTAAAAGTCTTACGATCTTACCAGTAGCTCGAGTTAGTGCCATTCATTCCTCAGTTCGAGAATTTCTAGCTGAAACAAGATTTCAACCTACAAAATCCACACAACATGGCAATATAGCAGCAATAAGTGAAGAAGATGACAGTAATCCTACATCAGCAAAGAAGCCAAAAAAAGATTATGCGGTAAATTTCGATGAATTTGCTGACGATACAACAATTGATGCAAGTGAAGATGAAGTCAGCTTGTACTTGAGAACTTCGTTCGACTTAAAACTATTTGAAACAAACAATGCACATCACATTGGGGGTATGGATATAATTTCTTTCTTGAAGCATCAGAACGACCTATTACCAGGTCTAGCAAAACTGGCAAGATTTATTTTATCAATACCATGTTCATCAGCTTCATCCGAACGTAGCTTTTCTTGTGCAGGACGGGCTTTTGAAGAGAGGCGCAGTTCCCTAAGCTCTGAATCGTTAGATGCTATTGTGTTTTTGAATAGCTACAGAAAATGTAATAAATAAATAGAATTGTAAATTCAGAAATGTGCCTGTTAATAGAACTATCAACTGTTAACTATTTACTATTAGTTAATTTGATTTGCAGTTAAAAATTGATTTGGTAATATTTTATGCCTAGACTAATCCTTGCATATATTACAAATACAGTGAAACATGTATATATTACAGTCGGCTATGAATTGACCACTATATTATGCAGGTGCCCTTTTATACAGGGTTGATCCATTTAAGAAATTTCAGGAGTGACCAGTGACCACTATAGGAAAATGGCCGCTTCATAGAGGTGACTGGTATAACAGGTTTGATTGTAGTTATTATTTTAAAATTTGCGGTGCGGTACAGTGCGGACAAGAATTTTTTTGAATACTTGCGGTGCGGTGCGGACAGTGGACAGACTTTTCCGATCACAAACAGACAGCGAACAAAAAATTCTTGTCCGCGCCACCTCTACCATACCGTGATTCAGCGTCAGACAAATAACGAGAGCCACAATCAACAAGACGCCATGTACTGTCTTCATGTTGTTGCAGTAGACTCCAGCCGAGGCCATGTAACCTAGAAGCATCAGTATGTAAGCTGGTTGGTAAAGTGACGTCAAATGGAGCTAAAATAGGGGAAGAAGCTAAGATACGTTTTAAATTTTCAGAAGCTTCTTGATGTGTAGATGACCATAAATATTCATTAGTAATCCGCAATAAACCATGTAATGGTACAGACTGTGTAGCAATCTCCTGAGAAAAATGTCCCAATTGATTAACTAGTCCCATGAAAGATCTAAGTTCTGTAATGTTTGTAGGTACAGGAAAATTCTTAATTGCTTCAAGCTTTTTAGGGTGAACTGTAACACCGTCCTTGCCTATAATATAGCCAACATATTCAACATTTTCACATGCAAAAGAAAATTTATCAGGGTTCAAAGTAATACCCTTTTCACGACAGCGTGTGAGAACCTGACGTAGGTGTTCAACATGATTCGAAAAGGTGTCATCGTGTAATAGAATGTCATCAACAACCTTCTCTAAGGCCCTGTTTACAAGGAGGGCGAGTTACTTGGGTAGGCGAGTTACTCGGGTTGGCGAGTTACCCGGGTCTATTGTTTATGCGCGTTCTGTTTACAAGCAAAGTGAGAAAGTTGTCTCGCCCACCCGAGTAACTCGCCTACCCGAGTTACTCGCCTTGGCAGACCGGGTAACTCGCCTACCCGAGACAACTTTCTGTCACTTTTTGACTTGTAAACGGATATAGGCGAGTAACTCGGGTAGGCGGGTTAAAATTAAAAATCGTAGCTTTAATTTTCTATTGTTTTGAACGTTTCCGCTGTAGACATCTTTTGTTCTCTAATCGTTCCATTTCAGCGCGCATGCTTAGATTGGCTTCAAATTATTTAACTCGGGTAGGCGGGTTACTCAGGTGACCCTTGTAAACACACAACACATTTTAACTCGGTAAGGCGAGTAACTCGCCTACCCGGGTAACTCGCCCTTCTTGTAAACAGGGCCTAAATTTGCAATATCAGCAAATGCTTCGTCTCCCCGTCGGCAATATTCGTCGCCAGCGGACACTAAACCCATTACAGCTCGACGATATTGAAAGCGTCCCCATGGTGTTAAAAAAGTTGTTAGTGGTATGCTATCCTCATCTAACCGGACTTGCCAATAGCCAGACATAGGGTCTAGAGTGGTAAAATATTGAGATGACCGTGAAATATTGGAGACGGCCTGCCAAGGGTCCTTGAAAGGATGTACTGGTCTTTTTACAAAGTTGTTAAGATTAGTGAAATCAACACATAATCATAACTTGCCATTTGGTTTTTGAACCACAACCAAAGGTGATACAAAGTCAGTTGGTATATCATCAGCAGGTTTAATAATACCTTTCGCTACCATCGTATCAAGGGTTGATTTGACTTCGTCTTGCCAAGCATATGGAATTTTCCGTGGTGTAGAAATGGCATATGGTGTATATTCATCCTCCATATAAATATGCATAGGTGCACCTGACATAGGCTTAAGGTGCTCATCAGCACTAAATATATCTTTAATCTCATTAAGTAAATCTTCGCGAATAGATGCGCTAGTTTGAACATCGTTAGGAAACAAAATTGCCCTCTTAACGGTCAGCATGGGTCCTGGAAATGTAGCAGGAATAATCCCCAATTTGATTAAATTTTCCGTTGGTATTAGGAAGTCAGAAATATTATCACATATGTAAATCTTTAGCTTTGTTTTGTGCATGTTAATTTGGGCGTGACAAGTAAATGTACCCATAACTGACAAGGGGGATCCGTTTGTGGCCATTAAATTATCATCAGTAGGGTGTAGTCTAGACAGAGGTATATTATTTTCGTCTAATAATGTTCTATTAGCGACGCAAACCTCTGTACCAGTATCAGGAGTAGCAATAACTTTAATAGGTTTCTTCCTATTACCTAAAACAATGTCCAGAAAAATGTGTTTATTCCGTTTTGGATGTTGAGTAACAGCGTAAACGTTAATGTGGGATTTGTGCAATTTAACACCTTGAATTTGAACCACATGAGATTCGTTAACACTAACGCTATTTACTTTCGCTGGATCTCTGCAAATTGGTCTGATATGACCTTTTCGACCACAATTATGACAAAGTTTGTCCTTAGCCCAGCAATTATTACTCTCGTGAGCTGTATTCTTATTTCCGCAATGTTTGCAGGAGGTATCTGATGTGCTTTTTGGAATAGTTTTAAATTTTGCACCAATTGCTTCTGCTTTATTAACTTTATAAATTGCGCGTTCAACACTTTTGAGTTCTTCCGCTCGAGCGCCTTCTTCCTCTTCAAAAGAGTGACGATCTCTGAAATAGTTGTGTCTTCGCTTAGCGCACGACACTTCCGGCGAATTTCAGAATCAAATAGTCCTTCTATGAGAAAATCGCCCAAAGTTCTATCGTGACAATTATTGCACAGATCCGTGAGATTTGTATAATTTTAATAATTCTCTGTAATATGAAGAAAATGTTTCATTCTCACCTTGTTTGCGACGCATAAATGTAGAGCGACGTATGCGGGAGTTATCTTTCTTCTTATAATGTAAAGATAACTGATCCAAGACGTCATTAGCAGAACACGAGGATAAACCCAGTTTCAAAACGATACGAACAGTGTCAATAAGTTCTTGTGTAAGACGAGAAAGTAAAAATGATACTTGATTTTCATCAGGATATTGATTCAATTGAGTAAAAGTTAAATAATTGTCAATTTGATATCTCCAATCTAAATACTGCCCATATGTAAAATGTTCAGATAATTTATCTGGGGGCGGGTAAGCGTTTGACATTCTAATCGTCGGCATATCACCTCCAACTGAATTGTCTTTACTGCTATTACCAGGCTTGCTAGTTATCGCTGTTTTCTTTGCCTTTATATCATCTTGTTGGTTGGTGGTTGTTAATTTTTCTAAATTATTAGCGATGGATAATACCATTTCTTCTAAACCATCTAACCGCGTCTCGACGGAAGTATTTGCTTCTGAATTAACAGATTTACGTTTTGAGCGACGACTCATGATAATAATATATCGAAAAGGTAAGATAAACAAGTAAAACTAATTATAACAAAAGTAAATGTAATAAATCGATGATTAAGAACATTTCAAAACTAACAGTTCGAAAATATCAACTGCGCCATGTGATGTTTGGATGAATCTAATCCACACCCGGGGGGGGGACTTCCATATGTCGGCTATACGGGGACGTGCCATTTTTTAGGGGTACTTCTTTTTAGATTCTTATGAAATTTTAGGGTATAAATTTTACCAATTTTGAAATTTTAGGGGGTAAAATTATTTTGTAACTGTCAAAATATCAAAATATTTCACTTCGTTTCCCACACTTCGTCTCAATTCTTACAAAAGAAGATTCAAAAAAATAATCATAATTTGGCCAAGCAACTCGAAGATTCAAAGCAGATGTGAATAAAAAAGTCCATGTGTTCATGAACAGTTCATGAATTAACACACTAAAATGATGAGCAATTTTGTGAAATTGAAGCCATTTAACATCCATGAGTTGTTCATGAACTGTTCATGAGTGAGCTCATAAACCGTTTATAACCTCATGAGCAGTTTCCCATAGGGGCAACCTACAAAATTTCAATTCAGGTTGAAATTGCGGTAAGACAAAATTTTATGGTAAGAAATACTAGAAGGCATAAATATAAAATGTTATCATTGAAAAGTAATAGTAGGCCTATCCAAATTTGGATCATCAGATTTTCATTCTGGACTCTCATTTTCACGTTCCCTGTAGTGTTCTAAATGGAATCATTGTATTTGGAACAGCGGCTCTAAATTCCTCACAATTTCAAAAATCATTAAAGTAATCTAAATTAATATCACATTCCTATCCTAAACAACTCAACTCCACGTCAGACATGTCTAGCGACCTAAGTATAGAGTAAGGCATCATTTGGGATGATAATAAAAATGATCACAGGCAGTCTAGTATTCTATACAGGCTCCAAATTGATGCACCTCTATGAAGAATTCTTTAATATTTTATGCTAATATCAAACGAGAAATAAATATGAATAATTGATGTTAATTCATTCCCGTGCTAATTGTCTCTAGGCTATTTACTGCATTGGATTTACACATTTCTATAGGCCTAATCTTTTAATTTAAGTAATTTTTCAAAGAACCAACTAGCACCACACTAGAGTTACTAGAATAGAGCCAGAATTCGACCATGGCCGCGCAAACAGCGTTCTTTACAATGTGGGACGTGGACGATTCTCTTCGAAATCGCTATCGGCGGCCTTTCCAATTCACGGTTTCACCCATATACCTTACCTTCAAACATTTCTGAATTTCAATGTAGTTTTCAGAATATCCATTATTCAGTAGGCTAAAGTAGATAATTTGTTACTTGATTGGCTACATAATTTGCCAAATGTGCTCTTATCAATACTGTTTATTACCCGAGTTTATTAATTATTATGATTGTTTCCATTCGTCATGTCAATGCGCCATTTTGAATGCTTGGCTTCAGATTCGAATTTCTTTGTAGTGTAGGCGATTTAATAATGGCTCTAAACACAGTGAGAATATAATACAATAACTGAAGTATATGTATCATAATGTATGGTGCATACATATTGTGTTATAATGTATAACATAACCGGGAACATAACGGATTAACGAAACTATCGTTTCAACGATTACTGTGACCTTCATTTTTCTAATCGACTGACGCATTTTCAAACTTTTGCTACATTTGTATGTCACTAATATACATTGGTAATAGGTAAGTCCGTAAGTGCCTGAATAAATATTACTTGTTTAATATTAATTTAAATTGAATCAGTAGGCCCATTATAATTCAATAGGCTAGGCTACGCCGCTACTCTACTGAGTAGGACACAGCAGCTACTGGTCTGGTACTGCTGAGGTAGACTAACGAGTTACTATTTATTAGGCTGTTGAATATTTAGCAGGATATTTAGGCTACCTGGAAATATGAGTCTAGTTTGGTCATTTGTTGTAATTGAACTGCATTTTCTGACTTTCTTCTTTAACTTTAATTTGATGGCTGTTGTCCATATTGAATCGGAATTAAATATCACACATTTTGTAGGTTTTATTTAAGGGCCAAGAAGTCATATCCTACCGCTCATCCTGCATAAAAAGTAAGCAATTTCTTAGTTGTACATATCCCCATTTAAAACAGAAAATATGGTCAACCGTCCTGTCTGCAAATATAACAGCTGCGCTTACAGCTTCCCAATATTGATCATTTTTCCACCTCTTGCCGACTACCCTCCTGCATGAATGTGCTTTTATTCTTTTATTCATAGATGTCCAATAATATCAAGTATAAGAATGCTTGAGAGTTTGTAATTAAGCGGCTGGAAAATTCAAATGTTTTTGAAATTTAAGGGTATGAAAATTCTGAAATTTTGAAATTTTAGGGTATATGTTTTCTGCCGTTTTGAAATTTTTGGGGTGGTATGCTAAATGTCAATTGGCACCCCCCCGTCTTGAATTGATTCAAGTCCCCCCCCGGGAATCCACAACATATAAACATGTGACTAAATACATACAACTGTTATAATAGAATCTACGTGTTACATATTTAACAATACACAACATGACCACGCGGAAGCAGCCGCCATCATGATTTCTGTTTCAACGAGAGGCTACCGTACAAAATGGACACTGAGGAAGGAATGAATAATCGTCAATTTCAATTGATTAAAAGAATGAGAAGTAATTTGGGAACATCTAGGAACTTTTGATAGAAGAAATTTCATTGTGTATTTTTTATAATTTGAAAGTACCCCAGTGAACAGAGATCTGCACATCTCAACTTTACGTTTTCACATGACAGCTTGCGTACTATAAGACAATACTAACAATGACACATCATGGTTTTGAAGCAATAGAAGAAAGCTACAATAAACTTTCGGCGAACGCCAAAAAAGGCTCTACACAAAAATATACTGCTCTTCATGTGTGTTATTATAATATATTCGAAATGAAGTTGGAATTCAGCTACATTTATAAATGTTCGCAATCAGTATAAATACATATTGCTTGATCATAAAATTTATTTTGACTGAAGTGTTATCAAGGTTTCATGTAATATATATTGCAGAACGTGTTTTCGTGCAGTTAGTGTTACCTATAATTTACTGCAGGTTATGAAGGAGGTAGGAATTCTCAAATAACTACTAAATATAAAGCCTTATAGGATTATGAAGATGGCATATATATGGTACATAATTTTGATATTTATATAGCTTTTTGTATGCTCTATGTTTTAATTAATTTACATCCAAATGTACGTGACAGAATAGATTATAAATAAAATTTCGCTATCAACATTTTCACTTTCAATACCCAAATTTGAAAGGTGATGCGTAGTCCCTGGATGACTGTTATTTGACGCAGACTTTGAGGTTACCTCGAAAGATCTGTTATCTAATAAAATGTGATGAAATAAATGGTTCCAATGTTAGAATCTGCTCTCGGTGATGATGCTTAATGTAAAGCATAGTTTATGTTATATACCAGTCAATTGACTGCACGGCCGCCATAAATTAATAATGTCAAATTACTAGACTATATGCATTAAAGCCTCCTTAGTTGTTTCGTTTGATTTTGATTTCTGTTTTTGATAAAGAATAATAGAAACCCTTAAATGTTTTCCAATTGACACCCTTTCCAACATCAGTCATGCCATATTTACCATTCAGATTAGCCTCATGACATCCTCCATACCACCAAGCACCAGTGAACCAATTTGCACAGCTATCAAGCCGACTGTCATTGTCTCTATCCTTTGTACTGAACATTGAATTTTTACTTTCGCCTGACATTGAATCACCAGCATTACCTTAAACGAAGCAACATCCAATGAAATTTATATCAGAACGCGCTGCATGGATAAATTTAAAGAGTTATTTACTTGTTGAACATGCGTTGTTGAATCGAGAACTGTGCCATAGGGGTTTTCATGCAACGGTGAAATGGAATAGTCTGAAAAAGACCTGAATATTAAGACCTTTGAATGAAAAAATCTGAAAAATTGCCTTTTTCTCAGTATGCCCAAAACACAAAACGTTCTACATTCGCAGGGGAAACAAGCACTGATTGCTGATTTATAGATGAAGCTGTAAAAGTGTGGTCTTAAGGGAACACAATTCTATTGTAGGACTGTAATAAATACTATAATAATCCGAAGATTGACTCAAAGCAACGAGTCCGTAAGAAGATCAACAAATGAGGCTTAGATAATAACGATCTTATTTCAATGGCTTTCGCCCAACAATGCCTGTCGATAACACGTGAGGCTATAACATATATTATTGCAATCACTAATTGGGCACCATGCCTCTATATTGTTAACAATAAGAATTGTTCCCAATCCTCTATCTACATTCCCATCTCAATGAGAGAAGCGAATGATTATAGAGAATTGGGGACATTTATAGAAAGTATATCAAAATGATATAGATAAATATTCCGTATTAAAAAGCTAAATTATCAATGGTAAAAATTAAAAAACTTCACAGTGAAACATTGTGATTTAATTAATACAACTACTGGGCAAAGCCAGTCAATTTAATCTTCTGCTGCTTCAAGCAAGCAAAGTTTATGAATGGGTCTTGTTAACACAGACGATTCTGTTTTTACTGTGCACGACCGCACCAGGCCATCAGAACTCTCTTTTACCTCAGTGACAACAGCTAGCGGCCATTTACCACGGGGAAGACGATCATCTGCCAATAGCACCAAGTCCCCTATGTTAATATTACGGGTGATTGAGGTCCATTTTTGACGCTGTTGAAGGAGGGTGATATACTCTTTTGCCCAGCGACGCCAGAATGACTGCATCAAAGCTTGTCCGGCTCTCCACTGCTTTCGAAGGAACACATCTTGTGGGACAAACAGGCCAGGTTCTCGATCATCCATCGCGTGACCAAGCAAGAAGTGATTGGGTGTCAGCGGCTCAAGGTCTGCTGTGTCATCCGAGAGGCTTGTCAGTGGTCGGCAGTTCAGGCTTCGCTCAACATCACATAAGACTGAGTCAAATAATTCCTGTGAAGACACTTGCTCAGAAAAAACAGAATAAATGCAACGCTTCACAGATCTCACTAGGCGTTCCCAGATACCACCGAAATGGGGGGCTTCTGGGGGGTTAAATGTCCACTTAATGTGTCGCTGATGACAGAAACTTTCGATTTTGGATAAGTTCCATTCTGCCAACGCCTCTCTAAGTTCCCGCTCTGCCCCTGTAAAATTTGTCCCATTATCAGAAATGAGTTCAGAGGGGGAACCTCTTCGTGCCTCAAATCGACGCAATGCCAGTATAAAATGGTCAGAATCGAGTGATGAACATGACTCGAGGTGTACAGCCCTGATAGTGAGACATGTAAAAATGCAACCCCATCTTTTCTCACGAGAACGACCACGTACAACGTAAAATGGCCCAAAAAAATCAACCCCGGTTTTAGCAAAAGCTCGAGAACATTTTACTCTGAAACTAGGTAAGGTGGACATGTGTTGCGTCATACGTTTGGCATCAATTTTTCTACACTTCACACAACGATGGGCGTGTTGTTTCACAAGAGACTTCAAATTAGGGATCCAAAATCGTTGTCTTATTTCGGAAACAATTGTATTCACTCCGCCATGTAACAAATTATTGTGATAATCGTTTATGATGCCACGAACGATGTTGGAATTGGGTGGAATTATCACAGGGTGTTTAGCAGAAAATCTTAAATCTGAATTATGTAGGCGTCCACCTACTCTAAGTACTCCGTATTCATCAAGAAACGGACACAATGATCTCAATGTACTAGAATTAGGAAGGTCACCTTTTGTTTTTAAGCTACTGATATCCTTAGCATAATGTTGACGCTGGACATAAATCAACAAATAACGTTCTGCCCTTTCAAAAATTTCAAATTTGGTCAAAGGGGTAACAACATCATCAGCTTTAAAACATGAAATAACAAAAAGCAATCTGAATAGGATACATTTTACCTTAAACCAAGAGGAGAAGCGTTCGATGATTTGCTTCAATGGAGAATCACGTGGCTGACTGGTCTGAAGAACAGGACGGGCACGCACTTCTAGGTCTTCGTCCGGAATGAATGGATGTGAGTCTTGCGGCCAGTGATCACTTGTTTGCCAGAGGAATGATGG
This sequence comes from Haliclystus octoradiatus, assembly GCA_916610825.1. Taxonomy (NCBI): domain Eukaryota; kingdom Metazoa; phylum Cnidaria; class Staurozoa; order Stauromedusae; family Haliclystidae; genus Haliclystus; species Haliclystus octoradiatus. The sequence continues at coordinate 34,092,949 of OU744446.1, forward strand.
ACCAGTTGACCAAGTGTCGGCTGAACGAAACTCTTCAGGACTGAGACCACGTGATGCAATATCTGCAGGATTGAGATTGCCCGGGCAATGTCGCCATTGGTTAGGGTTAGTTGTTAGTCTAATCTCACTAATTTTATTAGCTACAAATACTTTAAATCTACGGGAATCATTAGAAATGTACGACAAGGTCGTTTTGGAATCTGACCAAAACACAACTGAACTAAGGTCGATGTCTAATTCCTGTACTAACTGTTGGCACATGCGTGTCGCTAGGACTGCTGATTGTAATTCTAAGCGCGGGATAGTTACAGCATGCAGTGGAGCACAGCGCGATTTTGCAGCAACAAATGAGCAAGAAATAGCATCGCCATTTTCAAACCGCAGAAATGCTACAGTTCCAAGAGCAATTTGCGAGGCGTCACAAAAAATATGCAAGCCGGTCGTGAATTCAGTCGAGAAAAAGGAGGTGTTTCTGAAGCAACGAGGCAATGTGATTGTTTCAATGACATGGAGAGTCTGCAGCCACTCCAGCCAACGATCTAGCACGTGTTTTGGTAATGGGTCGTCCCATTGTATCGGTGGCTTGGATTGCCACAATTCTCGCAGAAGAAGTTTGGGCAGTAACATGATAGGGGATAAAAATCCGTCAGGGTTAAAAATTGTGCTAACAGTGGCAAGAATTCCACGCTTTGTAAAGGGTTTATTTACATTTTTAACAATAAAACATAAATTATCATTAGTTACATTCCAAAACACACCAAGCGCACGTTCAATTACAATAGTCTCTCGATCTAAATTTATAATTTGTTTCGACCATTTCTCACAAGGCAGACATTCTAAAACATTTTGTTTATTTGACAACCATTTAGTTAAAATAAAACTTCTTTTATCTAAAACATTATTCAATTTTTTAACTACTTCTATTGCTTCACCCTCTGTTTCAAAAGACGCTAATAAGTCATCCATATAAAATTGTTTTAATATGACTTTAATACATTGCTCGCCTAATTCATCACGAAATTCAGTCGCAATGTGGCGAAGTGCAGCTAGGCAGCAAGCAGGAGAACAGCTCGCACCAAAAACAAAAACTTTCATACGACATTCAATGATAGATTTATCCGGATCCCCATCTTCCCACCATAAAAAACGTAAACAATCACGGTCACAAGGTGTCACGGATACTTGATGATACATTTCCTTAATATCTGCTTGTATCGCTACGGGACCTTTTCGAAAACGAAGTAAGACTCCAAGCAAACTGTTGAGATAATCAGGTCCATTATAGACAGAGTTGTTTAAACTGACTCCTTTGAATTTGGCAGCAGCATCAAAAACAACTCTGCATTTATCTGGTTTACTTTTAGAGAATACAGCATGGTGCGGAAGATACCAGATTTTAGTAAATGACTGTTCCAATTCGTGACTTGGAATTATCTCAGCATAACCCTTAGTTAAATAGCTTTCTACTTCAGCGATGTACTGCCTAGCAAACAGCTTATTTGACAAAAATTTATGTTGTAAATGCTTGAGACGGCTATATGCCTGTGAGCGATTAAAAGGCAAATTTACTTGCGGTCGCCATAGTAACCCTAACTCATATTGATTATTAGTAACACTTATATTATCAAGAGCCGCCAAACAACGACGGTCCTCTTGGCTGTAAGCAAACGGGAGAATTTCAGGGGATTCAAAGCTATCAGACCGCCAGAACCGATCCCACTGGTCTTTCAGGGAAGGTTCAAGTATTTGAAAATTGACCTGAGAAGGAAAATGTGTATCGACGCCCGGTCCACCAAGAACGGACCAACCTAGAGGACAACGAATTGCAGTAAAATTGTCTGTGAGTTGACGGTATTCAAGAGGAAGTAGTAAATTTGAAGCATTGGCTCCAATCAAAAGCTCTATTCTTTCATTGGAAGGAACATCTGTTACAGAAAGAGACATATTAGTTTGGCTACAATATTTGAAAGCCACATTTGGTATTTGAAATCCATCAACAGCCCACACATCTGGTACAGTTAATATACTACCATCAGCAGCTTGCACGTGCAAAGCTGACTGCTGAGCTTTCTGCAATTGTGTGTCACCTGCAATAGTTGAAATGCAAAGTTCTTTCGAAATGCCCTGTAAACCTAATTTATTTGCAATTTTACTGTTTAAAACAGTCACCATGCTGCCACTATCTAATAAAGCCGATACACATTTAACACCATGAGGGCCGTGGAGAACAACTTTAATTACTTGCAATGATATTGACGATTGTGATTGTGTTGTGGCAACTATAGTATTTGAACTAGCTGTAACTTTGGCTACAGCTTGTCCAATATGACTATTGTCAGAAGCAACAGGGGGAGTAAAAGGGTTTGAAGAAGTCTTAACAGGTACAGTGACTGCAGTAGAATTAGGTGCCTTATGTGTATGCATGAAGGTGTGATGCCCACGTTGACAGAGAGAACATCGAACCATTTGTCTACACATAGCACTACGATGACCTTTTGTAAAACATTTAAAACATAACTCATGACGATGTGCGAGATCAACTACAGTAGAGCGCTCAGGGGGTGAAGGGCAAGTTTTTGACTTATGGTTTCCTTCACAAAACACGCAATTGTTAGTCGTCATGGCACCGCTGAACATATCATATTTAGGGCGGCTGGGATTGAAGTCGTGGGTGCCTGCATAAGACCAGACAGCATCATTTGCTATCCGACTTTCAGTTTTCACGAGTGCTAAAAGATTATCTACGTGGGGTGTCTCATTGCGTAGGCGCATATCATCAACACGTCTACACCATTTATTTCTAATATATTCTGGAAGGCGAGCTACAATTGCCTTTAATGCAAATGTCGAATTAATATCATCATAATGTTTCATTCGTTTGAAAATAGCACAAGCAGACTTAAGACTGTGATAAAATAATTGAAGGCTTTCGGCATCATTCACATGATTTCCCTGTTGCAATTTGTTAATATGGGCACGAGCAACTCTAATGTTGGACCCAAAATCATCCTCCAGCGTTTCCCAGGCGGTTTCATAACCCTCTTGGTCACGGGGAAGGTTTTGAACACTGTCCTTCGCAGGGCCTTCTAAATGCTCAATGAGATGCGTCATTTTAGCAGCAAATGATAGTGATGACAATGAGTGGATTTGTGTAAAAAATGAAGTTTGGAATTCATGATATCTCAAAGGGTTACCATCAAAAAACTGTAACTTAAGGTTTAGTGCGACTAAAGTGTCACCAAGAGATGTGACATCTGAAATTGCAGTCGGATCTTGTACGGATGAATGAGTGCAATACCAAGGTGTTTCCCTAGCATCATTAGAGCTAGACTCAACCTGTCGGAAAGGGTTCCCGTTAACATTAGAACTGTCAGAGTTAGATAAATTAATCTGTGACGTTTCCTCTATGACATTAACAGGCGGCTTGACATCAACAGCCTGAGCCTTGCGGAAGCGTTTTAAAGTATCATGATGACTAAGAAAAACTGATTGCAGCTGACCAGCGATAAGTTTTTTTTCGTCAGCTGGTAGCCCTACCCTAGCCGTTTTAAATTCAATTTGAATTGTTGAAAGACAATCTTCCAAGTCTGCCATACTACGGTCAATGGTATCATGATCATCTGATGCAAGATTATGCTCAAGGATAGATTGCTGTATGTCATAAAAACAAATAGCAGTCTCAAATGCTTCCATATTGTTTAGGAATTATTTAAGCTTAATTAACAATTTTATTCAAAGTGTTTCGAGACAGCATGTTAAAAAATTATCGTGAACCCATACAACGTCGGGCAACTGTCAAACGGTAAGAAACAGACAGGCACGCTATATGCTGAAACATGTGACCTAAACGGTATGTGTATTTAATCGACAACAACAACAGAAAAGGGAACTTTTGTTAGGAATAAAATTACAACGTTTTTAAATGTATTCAAATTTGATTAAAGTTAATAATATACCTGGAAAAAATCCGTAAGACAAAACAAAGCAAAGTCAGACACATACACGAGAAAACGCGGGGTAAAACGGTATGCTGGCATAGACACGTTATGTCAAAACTAAAACATGTGACTATGTGAAAAATTGCGAAATGATATTTAAATTTTATTTTGACGTAGACTGAGCTATTTGTGCAAGAGTGCAAAGGTCTTTTTTTTAAAAAGGTGCAAAAGGAAGATATTTAATGTAGCAATAATAAAGATAAAAAATAGAAAGACAAACGCCTTAAATATATAGATATATAATATATGTGTGACACAAGAACCAAATATTGACTACGCAATAAAATTTCTAAAAAGTTCTTACCAATCCAATTCGATTGTGGTTCGACGTAACCATGTAAAAGTGTGGTCTTAAGGGAACACAATTCTATTGTAGGACTGTAATAAATACTATAATAATCCGAAGATTGACTCAAAGCAACGAGTCCGTAAGAAGATCAACAAATGAGGCTTAGATAATAACGATCTTATTTCAATGGCTTTCGCCCAACAATGCCTGTCGATAACACGTGAGGCTATAACATATATTATTGCAATCACTAATTGGGCACCATGCCTCTATATTGTTAACAATAAGAATTGTTCCCAATCCTCTATCTACAGAAGCTACATTTATTTTTAGCAAGCAATCCAGACAGACTTTATTCGTAGTAAAAGTCTCGACTGTTGGACGCAGTGGAACTTTGGATAACAAGTTTTAATCTGATAATTATTTATTAATTTTATAAAAAACTTCATTGTCTTTTCATAAGTTGCTTATTGCAGAAAAAATTGAAATGCAATCATTTCCCCTTCAGAAGGACGGCATTAATAATTTATTATACAGTACTTTCAAGGGTAAAAATTCAAAGAAGCCATTCACATGAGCTATTTCTAGTACTGTTAGGATTATTCGATCATCTTGTCGGGGAAGAAAATTTTGATTGTTAGGAGATTTGTTGGTGATTTCTGTTTCTCTCCGTCTTGGGTAGTTAGCCCCCTTTCCGAGTAGATCCTGACGCCAATACACCTGACAATTTTATATATTTTCATATTGTACATTTGTACAATATTTACAACAACATTTGTATGTAATATTGTACTGTTTCAACTCATATTTTATACCTGCCATTCCAGTGTAGTTCAATCTGTAGTTATCTGTCTCATCTGAAATCGTAGCATTATAATACTCCATATAACGATGTTCATTACCATCCCATAAATCAAATCTCAATGTTGCGTTTCCATCTTTAGTGATATTATGAGCAGCATCTAATCCAAGCCAATATTCATGACAAATGTTTCCAAAGCCTTCTTTATATGATTTCCAATCACGAAAGAAATCAACGCTACCATCAATTCGCCGCTGTAATATTGTCCACTTGGCATTCTTTGCTGTGTATAAAAGTAATGCAGAAGAAGGTATAAAGCAAGTGACGCCATAGCCGCATGCCACACTACGACTATAATATTTGTAGATTAGTCCAACAGAGGTAATTAAACAATCATAGGGACACTTAGAACTAATAGAACAGGAACAACCTGAATTTAACGAAAGGAACCATTGAACTATTTCCGGCACACATATTGAAATATTTGTTTCCTCTTATCGGTTCAGAATATCATGGTGAATAGTTCTAAACAATTTCCAATAACGATGAAATGATCAAATTGTCCCTTTCAACTTTGTTGGAGTTCTTCTATAGGACTTTATGCTACTATATATATACTAGACAAATATTATACACTTCTATTCATACTAATGCCCAACTCCCACGACAAATGTTGGATATTTGCTTTATCATCTTCTTCACTTCAAGTAATTCATTAACTCACCGCTGACGGCTTCTTGGCATCTATTCTGTTAGTAATAAAATATGAATATAGTATTTCATTAATAGCTTTTCTCCCCATTTTCCATAGAGCAAAAACAAACCCATTTAATATGTTCCGAATTGATTTTCCCACATGATATATAAATAGCTTTATAGTTGAATATGGTATACCTTTGATAGGTATCTCCCTCTTAATGGTTTGTACTTACTATTTTTACAAATCAATCTAATAATGCACATAGTTGTGATTGATTTTCCACTGAGTATCACCTCAAATTAAATTCATCATACCAAAAACATTGAGAACTTTTTGAATCTTTTTTTGCAAGTAGTGTTATGCCAATGCGTATTGTAATATCGGCTTCCCTCTCCTCCATGTGTAGCCCATGTCATTTATATTATAACATTGTTTCTATTCTGATATCGGAACGAGCGTGGTCATATTATTCTGCTCTCTTAATTAGATAGCTTTAACTACCTCCATAATAATTGGAGCCCGATACGGATCACCTTTATAGTATTATGCATTTTATTACTTTTAGTATAATACTAGTTTTTAATGGCTCATCATATTTTCATTATGAAAGATAGCGAAAAAAAATCACGATAAAATTTGTTCCGATGTTTCGAAAGCTGATGTCATTTTCAAGGTTAATAGAAATATTATATGAAATTACAAGATATATATAGGCAAAATTGTGCTAAGATATAATTTTAACATTCTATGGCTATTGTTTACAAAGACAAAATTACAAAAATCTACAGATATAAAAACAATAGAATACTGGGACAAAGGAAACAATCAAACTAAAAGTCGCGACTTATTTGAATCGCTTTGAATGTTAAGAGTCAGTTTTAGCCTCCTGATTGCCAACATTTCAAGCACCAAGCAGTGAAATTTTGAGTTACATTTTCGAACAACTGAAAACATGTGTGCGGATTCCCTGTAATTTTTGTTATGGGTTTTCAAGTGTTTGTCGACGGCCGATCCACCATGATCACCAAGGCGTTGATGGAGGTGTCAGCGTGTAAAACCGACATAATTCGCATCGCACGAATAACACTGAAAATGATACACAGCGCATTAGCGAGACAGAAGAGTTGGTCTCGGCTCATGAACTCTCAAATCGTCTACTATTTATTTACTAGTATAAACAGGTCTAAAGCGTTGACCGACTCTGGCACTCAACTCGTTCAATTGACGCCTTACAGAGTTAGCAGACATTTGGTCTTTAAAAGGCAATACAATGTTAATTGAGTTTTTATCTGTAGGAAATTCTTTGTCATTAGAATTAGTATCAGAAAACTTACTTATTGTCCTTTTTATTGTATCAATTGGATAATTTAATTTAATAAAACTAACTTTCAACTCAGAGCATTCTAACTTGAAAGCATCATCAGTTGACGATAATTATTATAATTGTTATTAATTTTATTCCATTTTCAATCTATTACAGTGTGTACAATGAATTATAACAGCCTCATGGATTTTTTAACGAAAATAAATACCATATGTAAAGACGAAGCAGATAAACAAAGGCGATCCAGGGAGATAGAGTCCCGTTCTGAAATAGAGCGATTTATGAATGAATTACCACTCGCGAAACGGAAATTTTTTTGGTCTATTTACCATTTCCTAAGGAAGCTCTAGCACGTAAATTGGCAAGCGAATATAATTGCATCTACAATCTCGCCTCGATCTAATCACAAGGATTTTACTTCTGGCAACGCAAAGTTACAGAAACATCCGTTGACACACATTCATGTATTGATTTACTGCTCAATAATCTGAATGATGCACAAAATATTACCACAACTGTCCCTGCATTATCAATCTCTCATCTAGCCAAAATTATTACAGAAAATATGAACGAAATTGTTATTTCTGAACAACCGGCTGGCTTTGGAAACTTCCCAGATGCAATTTATGACATTCATATCTATCAATTATTTCAATTAACTTCTCTATTAAAAATTATTACTTCACAATATCACAATGTTTTGTTCTTTGTTGATATTTTGATTTGCTGTCATAACCCTAAACGAACCAGGTTGATCGAATCATTTATATTGCAGATACTTCGGTCTGGTTGTCTAGTCGGGGCCCTGGGGGAATAGTTTTCAACAATTTAGTATAATAAAGCTTGTTTCCACGTGACGAAAATTTCACTACATGATTTCCACTACAGATGCGTGAGATTTATGTCGAAGTTTTCATGGCATCTGTAGTGGAAATCACGCAGTGAAATTTTCGTCGGTACAGTCCCCACGAAAAATTTGCAGCAGCGAAATTTTCTGCTAGTGGAAACCAGCCTTTAAATTAAAAAAATCGTAGTTAAAATAAAGAGATAAAATCATTTCAACTACTTACCGGGAGAAATGTTACAACCGAGGAGTCGGGATCATCCACAATAAGTTCTATGATGTTATTCGAATTGAATAAAATACAATTTGTTGTACTTTTCTTATACGTAATAGCCATGCAGTCTTTCGTATTTTTACACCATCGCTCGCATATATAAAATGTATCAGCCGATGTTTCACGTAGAATATATTTTCGAGATGTAATAGCTTTACCATGGAAGAAGCGCCCTCGCTGTCCTGTTGAAATTGAACATTTATCTCCGATTACATTAGCGTCGACTAAAAAAATTACTGTATGAATTGATAGTATAAGTACATATATCATTGCTGACTGCATCGTAAATATGTAGTTGTGTTTCATGATATGTAACACATAAAATAAATCAATGAAGCATCATATCGTTTTAATTTCTCAACTATTAAATGCACTCAAATTCAAAATTCAATTTGAATTATTCTCTACTTGTCAACATGTTATGCATTTTGGATTAACTGCTGTTATAGTTAATGTATAATTGATCATCATTTTACATGCCACGCCCGTGTTGACAAAAATTAATTAATCTTTACATCACTGGTATGGTACTTCATAACAATCATATCAGCTCAAGTCAGTTGAAGCTCTTTTCACATCTGTTCAATCAAGTTGCATGATAAAGTATATGGACACTGGCTGGAAATTCTGAAATCAGTTAACTCTCAACTCAAGTATAAGAGACGGCTACATAATAATATTCAATTATAATCTTATAAACCATACTCTATAATCAGCAGGGCCGTCCCTAGTAGTGGGATATTGGGGGCATGACATCTCCCTGGTGACTTGGTCAGTCGGAAATTCATCTTTGAAATATCTAAAGCGACAAAAGAGGGAAGAAATGGCATAGGAATATTGTGATGTTCGCTTTCTAAGAGTATAAATAAGAGAGTTCTTTAATTTTTATGCCACATAAATCATGAATACATACATAGAGACGATTTTTGTGTTTTATCAGTACAGTCGAGATAATTTCGATGGGATCCCTTAAAACTTAAAAACATGGCCCGAAAATTTTTACTCGCTACACTCCGCAAGAATTCCGACGACGACTTTATGTTAATGAACAATTTAAACACGCATGGCAAACCTTTGTTTGGATCGATTTAACTCCGGATACGTCACCTTGACCTGTTTCCAATTTATGGGTATATATCCGGATCGGACTCTGGTTGGTCTGCAAATACAGTGCTCAACATCCCCCTTAAATCAGTTGTGTAATCATCATTAATATTGTAATGGTATTATTTTACCATATAATGGTTCTATTATAATATCTTGTTATAATCTAAAGTTTTAGCAGGAAGGAGGAGGTTTAGCAATATGAGCCAGATAGGGCCTTGTCACCATTATCACACACCTCTCATGGATGATTTAAATCTCAGACACAATAAGATGGCTGACTGAACCACACTTTTCTAATGACTCTGTCATTTAATCCTTCTACCTTATGCAACTAAAGAACATTACAATTACAGTAGTAAAGTGCAGAGGTTTTTGATTGTTTTCCACATGGACTAATTATCCGTATATTAAATTTTATTTCAAGATAAAGGATAGAGACGAAAATAAACAGACCTAGGTTTAAACAGCGTTAAACCTACAAGTCTGTTTATTATTTGTCGCTATCCTTCATCTTGAAATGTTTTTCGAAGAAAATTTTGTTAAATTTTAAACAGTAAATACTATTTAACGATTATTAGAATCCTATCCCATCTCCCATCCTTTTTTCATTGATAATAAGTGATGAAGTTCTTAAGAAAATGACTTTGAATTAATAATGTGATGCCTTAAGGCAACTTTGCCTCCTTTATGAAAACCGTTTGTTTGACTTATTCCAAAAATCATCATGGCCAATCAAATCCTTCTTGATAGTGGCCCTTTCTGTGCAGCGACCCCTTCTTGATATCGCTCTTTTCTGTGCATCGACCCCCATTTGCAACTTTGGAAAACAGTAACAGTTAATTATCAGACATTTGCTAGGAGCATATGGTTCATATTACCAATATTGAAAGTTTCGCAAATTTAAAACTCTATTGTATCGATATGGCGAGAATATACTAATTAAGCAGAAAGAACGCGGGGAATTGATGCAAAATTGCATTATCTTATTATTCTTTTCGATAAGCTATACATAAGATGTTGACTTTGTGCCGTTTTCGTTAACACTTCAAAATTAGTTTTAGGCTCAATAAAGATAAGTTTTCATGCATACAAATAATGCAGCTCTATTTTATATATTTAACTACCTATTCCAACACTTACTAATAGGAGCAGTAGACCCCATTATGCTTTAGAATTATATAGTGCGAGAGTGAGAGGGCTACGGAAATTTATATCCATGAGTTCGCAATAACAAAGGGAAAATTAGCCATATAGGCGAGTTTCGTTAATAATTCCAAGTTTGTTGTTGTGAACGAGTGGATATAGATCACCATTTAAATCCAGAACAGATCTCGTGTTTTAAACAATTTTACGATGGCAGAGGCGGGCCACCTTTAAAACGCTCTCATTAATATCTAAACTTCAAACTTCAAATTTCCGACTTTCAAACTTCAAACTCCTGATTTCGTTTAATTAGACAAATTTGGGTAACTTGAATCCTTGATCACGTGGCCTGGAATTCGGGTGTTTACAGTATTTTACAGTCGAACCATATGGTCAAGTTGTTGTTGTTTTTTACTTCTCAAAATCAAGATTTAATCCATAAATACACATTCCAAAATTAACAATAAAGTGACGAGGACAAACACGGATTAAATAGACCATATGGTTCGACTGTAAAAGACTGTAAACACCCGTTTTTCAGGCCACGTGATCAAGGATTCAAGTTACCCTAATTTGTCTAATTAAACAAAGTCAGAAGTTTGAAGTTTGAAGTTTGTATATAAAGCCTCTAGCCAGACATCCGCTCTATTGAAATTAGCCAATCACATTTTCATATATCACGTGGTTCGGCGGGGCCGATGGTGTCTGACTATTTTGATGTAATAATGAGAGCGTTTTAAAAGTGGCCCGCCTCGGCCATCGTACAATTTAGCTTTTCTACTTTGAGTAATTACACGATAACAATTCATAACCCCTGAACTCTTAGGGAATTCACAGGGAATTCACTGTGAATCGATGTGTGAAAACATTGATAGTTTTGTAGTAAAAAATTCTTGCCTAGGACAAGACAGAGCAATATATTATAGACCTGCGCAATATGCCCCTGTATTTCACTTGACCTTTTGAAGCTAGGCTAATCTATACAGTACAGGTACCATGTTTTGTTTAGCTGAACATTTAATTATAGATTTAGACAATGACATTTATTTCTTTTTATGACGTTTATTTCTATTTGACGTAGTTTAGATTTAGCTATTGTTTGTTTGCCTCGATGTGAAACGCGCGGGAAAATAACGCCCGGAACTCGCTGATAGATTTTGTTTTGTGAGTTTTTGTGATGTGAATTGTGAAGTTAGAGAATTACTTAGTGGATATTCAAGCTATTAATCGAAACCAGTACTTATTGTTATTGATACTTTATTATAATCTAATGTTGTGAGAAAGAATTTGTTAATAAAGAGATTAAAGTTTAACATGACGGGGTATTCGAATCTATTTATCCACTAATACCTATTCATTATCTATTCGTTCACCTACCCACAACTAAAATCATTGCTCTAAGCGAAAAAAGCCACTCATCTAGAAATAGAAGAGTGGTATACGGGTGCCTTCGGTAGGGCGACATCGTCTACATTAACTTTTTTTAATATCTATTAGTTGAACTTTTTCGATTAGTTGAAGAGAAAAATTGGAGACACGTGAAGAAAATATAAATATGGATTGGGAAAGATTATTGAGAAAGTATAAGAGAAAAGAGCAGACAAGTTCAAAGGTGAATTAGAGAAAGAATTTAGTGAGTCCAAGAAAAAAGGAACTTTAGAATACTTATGGAATCAATTACAAGATAACTTCGACGTACTTAAAGAAATTGCAGATGAATATAGAGAACAAGCTATAAAGGATGGTTGTTTATCAGACGAACAATATGAAGATATCGAAACAAAAGTAGTTGAAATAGAGGATTATCTTATAATAAGTAAAAGAGAAAACGAAAACATTGGTAAAATATTGGTTAATCCAGAGGGTCAACAAATCAAGGAGGAACCAGCAGTTAATCAAGTAACCCATCATAATATCCAAGAGAATGAAAATATGCAGGACAATGCACCAATTGCTAGTAACATAGTGCAAGGAAGCCTACAAGATGTTAGTCAGTGAAATTGGTTCTGCAATAGAAAAATGAACGTCTTTAATTGAAGGTCAACATAATTTTAATGAAAAAATAGTGGGAGAAATAAACATAAATAAAAATGAAAACATTAATTCATTGAGATTAGATATGATTACTCCTGATAACTGGCAAGGAAACTTAATAGACTATTATTATTGGAAATCTACGTTTATGAGTACACTAGATGCAACCTGCAAGCTATCATGAAGAAATAAAGAACAGTGAAAATATTGGAGTTGCGTGTTGAAAAATTGAACAATATATTACTCTAAGCGTAGAGTATATAAATAGATGACACAGAACTTCAGAAATGTGAAAGGAGCGGAGAAGTAAAGCAAAATACAGCTTATTTCAACAGCAACGGAAATCGGAAAGCATCAGGATAGGTTGAGAGGGGTTTACCAGAGAGAAGAATCTGATTGGATCAAGGTACCAGAAGAAATTCGGGATTTAAAATTGCCAATAGATCTAGCAACCAATTACAGAGTTGTATGTGCTGAGTTGGGTAAAACACAATATATTCAACATTTAATGCATTACGTTAGAACTGTTGCAGACTCTTTACGTAATTAAACGTAATACGTGTCAAGCAAGACGTCATACGTCACTGCATTTTCAAAACAACCAAGAAACTGTAGAACAGCGAAAGGAATCACCATCAACTAGTTCTGCTGTAACAATGCAATCTAATTCAGTGAAAAGAGAGCTACACGACTTCCTGTGCTGGTTGCACAAGTGCTTGACAACGGAGGCACATGGAGACAAGCAAGATGTTTGCTAGACTCTGCATCTGACACTACATTTATCAGATCTGAGTTTGCGGAAGAACTAGAGTTAAAAGGAACAGACACCTGCATAAAGTATAAAGTAGTTGGTGGTACGGTAAAAAAGGAAAGAACAAAATTATACACACTGACTTTAAGTAATAATAATGGATCATACAAATGTGAGGTTGATGCATACAAGATTTCAAAGCCATGCGGAACATCAGTTCCATTGACAAACAATTTCTTTGTAAAGAACCGCACTTAATTAGTCTGAAAAATAAGATTGACACTATTGGAGGTAAAATTGACATTCTTATTGGAATGGACGGAGAAGGTGGAGATTTATTACACCCGGTAGAAACACTAGTTGGAATCAATATGAAAATGGCTAGAGGCAGTCTATACCCTCTTGAATGGACAGTGACAGGAGAAGTAGAAGACACAAGAAGAAACGACTCTTGCAGATATGGAATTAAAAGAATATTCAGCATTGAAAGCAGTGTAGATCAAAGTGAAGAAGATATCACAACGTTGCTATTATCTGATCAAGTTGGTATCAAACCAACAAAGCTTTGCACATGCACAGAGAAGGAAATTGAAGAATCTAACTTTCATTAACGCAAAAGAGAACACTAGAATGGACGGAGATAAGTTAAGAGTTAAACTACCTTGGATAAAAGGGTTTCCTGACTCTCTTCCAAATAACATCAAGTCAGCTGAAAAGGCCTTGGAACGACCCGGGGGAAAGACTAGAGAAGAGACTGAGAGCAAAAGGCAAGATGGAACAGTACAACCAAGCCATTCAGGAGCTGATAAAAATGAATTCGTCATAGAGGTACTACCAACAGCTGGAGAAAAGGCCTTCTATTTAGACACCAATCCAGTCATCAGAGAGAACAGCGAGACTACACCATTGAGAGACGTGCATAACGCAGCCATGGAGGTATTGCCTGGTAAAACCTACAACGATTGCTTTGACAAAGGTCCTGACCTTACAAACAGACTCTTTGAGGTGGCGCTAAAGTAGAGAGAAGATGAAGTAGCAATTCATGGATATATATCCAAGATGTTCAACCGTGTATTTGTGGAAGAAGCCGATCAACCATTCCAAAGGATTCTGTGAAGAGGAATGGACCAAAATGCAACAATCAAAGTATTACAATGGAAACGGTTATTAGTTAGGGACAAACCGGCACCTGATTTAGCGACAAATTCACTCAGAAACGTTGCAAAAGAAAATGAGACTGATTACCCAATGCAATGAACATTCTCAAATCATCGATCTATGTGGATGATATCGCTGCATCATTTCCAGATCAAGAAACTGCAAATCTTGCAATTGGAGAAGCAGATGAGTCCTTGCAAGGGGTGGATTCAGCATCAAAGCTTGGCACTCAAATGTAACATCATTGGAAGCATTGCAAAGAAAAAGTAAAATGGAAATAAATGAAGAAATTAATATCCTTGGACACAAATGGAATAAAAAAGATGACACGTTTGGTCTTGGCGTTGAAATCTACCAGTAGAAGCCATAATAACACAAAGAAACATTCTAAGAGTAATTGCGAGAGTTGGAGACCCAACGGGGCTTTCTTCAGCAGCAACAATTCAGGCAAAAACTGGACTTCAGAAATTATCGGAGAGAGGACTCAAATGGAACGAGTTATTACCAGATTATGAACAAGAAAACTGGAGAGCTATACTTAAACAATTAGAAGAAATGAAGTTCATTGAACTTATCAGATGTCTCAAACCAGAAAATGCAGTAGGAAAGCCAGACTTCATGCATTTTCAGTCGGAATTGTTGATGCTTATGGAGCACTTGCTTATCTGCGATGGGAGTTAAAAGATGGATCAATTGCATTGAGGTTCATCTCATCCAAAGCCTTTGTCACCCCATTGAGAATTAGAAGCATACCAAGAGTGGAACTGGTCGGTTGTATAATAATGGCAAGACTGGTTAACAGTATTTTGAACGCTTCGACTGAAGCTCCAAGCCGTGTGATTTGCTTGACAGACTCAATGACAGCTCTAGGATGGATAAAGTCTAACCACTCTAAATACAAAGCATTTGTTCAATCAAGAGTAGCAGAGATCCAAGAAACAATCACTGGATTGGCTACGATACATTCCAAATGAATACAACCCAGCAGATGCACTGACAAAATCTATACCATTCTCACAACTTGAAAGCTGGCTTGAAGGTTCAACCTTTCTTAAGCAAGAATCTGAGCTATGGCCATCTACAGCCGAAGAAGATCTGACGAACAACAAAGAACAAGATAATGAGATCAGAAAAGAGCCGAATCAAAAAAGGCCAAGCGCAAGAAGGAATCAATGAAAAATGTGCATTCTTTGATGTTGCAGAATGAAAACACAGACAAGGACTACATATTAAAATTAGTAGAAGAAGAAGAGGATTGGAGCAAAGTTGTAACGAACATTCGACATAAGTATGATTTGAATGGAAGACAGGATGCAATCCTCAAAATAGCGAAAGCACTTCAATCTGGTGTGGACTTTAATCAAAAAGTATACAAAAGATTTTGCCCTGAACTTAACAAGCAAGATAACGCTTTCAGAATGGCTGGTAAATTGAAAGCAATATCATGGCTACCTAAGGAGATTTCATGCCCAGTTATTATACCAAATACAACATTAAATCAAAAGATCGCCCTTCATTATCATGAACAGGTTGCTCATGGAGGTAGTAATCGTACTAGAGTGGCAGTAGAAAAAGATGGGATGCTTGTTGTTCGAATATAATAAGCTCTGGGGAAAATCAAATCAAAATGCTTGGACTGTCGAATTAGAAACAGACCCCTTCTGCAGGAAAGAATGGTTGAAGTACCACGTATGCGTCTACTGAAGAAGGAATTACCATTTCAAGCTACATCAGCAGGTTGTTTTGGACCGTTAACTTTAAAGCTATCAAGAAATAAAAACGTTGATGGAAACATTGTGATTATCACATGCCCCGCAACATGAGCAATATACCAAACAGGAGGCAGTGCTGGATTAACAACAGAGAAATTGCTGTTGGCTTTCAAAAGATTTGTGACGTTACGAGTTCGAGTTCGATCAGGTTATACATACACCGACAATGGTACCAACTTTGTAGGTGCCGAGTCAATATGGAAAGAGATATCACAGAATTGGAAAGAAATTGTTGCAAAGAAACAAAATATGCTGTTTAGGGATTTAGACTGGAGTTGCACCCATATGAATGGAGCTGTGGAATCACTAATCGAAAGTGTCATAAGAGCATTGGAAACAGTATCCATCACACACCTTAGAGCATTAGTCCCAAATGAATGGCAAACACTCCTATGTGAAGTCATGTACATGGTAAATTCCAGACCGGTATTCCCTAATAGCTCACCACATCCACTACAAGAGGCAAGTTTCGTTAGCCCAAATAGCATCCTATATGGACATTGCATTGTAGTTGATCAGCCGACATCAGAAGATCGCATCAACCCTAGACATAGAATGAAAGTTGTGCAAGAAAAAGCAAACATTTTCTGGGACAATGGTTGAGGTATATGCCTTCCCAATTGAATTTGAGAAACAAATGGTTTCATGCTGGTCTAAACATGGAAGTTGGAGATTACGTCATAATCAAGAGGAGTGGACTCGATGGAACAGCACCGAGAGCAACATGGGATCCTGAAATTGTAAAGGAAGTTTTGCCTGGCAATCACGGATTAGTAAGAAAAGTACACCTCAAAACTATCAAAGGAGAATTAATTAGACCTATTCACAAACTATTATTAATTGCTACGGCAGAACAATTAAAAGAAGATGCTGTACTCGAGACAAAGTTGATGGATAGGCTTACTGCAATTAGCACTACTTGAGTAATTTACTGCTACGTTAACTCGGATGCTAACTCCGCTGAGGAATTCCTATTGGTTAATCGAACACCGACAATTCCTAGTGTCTTCGAACGTAACGTAATAATCTGAGACAATAGGGTAGAGCTCGAGACAATAAGGTCGCGACAATATGTCGAGACAATAGCATCTCCAAGGTTTCAAGACTGACGTGATAGAAAAACTCTTTTTTACAAATTTTCTGACTTTTCAAAATAAAGATTTACTACAATACAGAAGCCACAATTGTCAAGTTTATTATAAAAAAGATGCGAATAATTAGAAAGAGGACAACGAAATGCAAAGAAGTCTTCATCTAATCAAGTTGATAGCGTTAAAGTCTCTAAATGATGAAGACAAATTTAAACAAACTTGTTGCGATGAATTCGTAATATTTCTCAAAACGCAGTTGTTCTTGAATATTTCATGGGATTAATCAAGGTATGGATTAATAATAAAACAATTATCAATCTCGATTTCGCATGACACTGGGAATTATCATGCCTCGGCGCATGTTATCCGCTTCAGCCTACGGCTTCGGAGGATAACACCCGCCTCGGCCTGATAATTCTCAGTGTTGTGCTCAATCTCGTTCGATAATTGTTAATTATTATTAATGGCAAGTTTTTTCGAACGTTTTCTTGCTTCCTATTGGTTAATCGAACACCGACAATTCCTAGTGTCTTCGAACGTGACGTAATAATCTGAGACAATAGGGTAGAGCTCGAGACAATAAGGTCGCGACAATATGTCGAGATAATAGCATCTACAAGGTTTTAAGACTGACGTGATAGAAAAACTCTTTTTTTTTACAAATTTTTGACTTTTCAAAATAAATATTTACTACAATACAGAAGCCACAGTTGTCAAGTTTATTATAAAAAAAGATGCGAATAATTAGAAAGAGGACAACGAAATGCAAAGAAGTTTTCATCTAATCAAGTTGATAGCGTTAAAGTCTCTAAATTATGAAGACATATTTAAATAAACTTATTATTAATGGCAAGTTTTTTCGAACGTTTTCTTGATGCCTATTGGTTAATCGAACATCGGCAATTCCTAGTGTCTTTGAACGTGACGCAATAATCTGAGACAATAGGGTAGAGCTCGAGACAATTAGGTCGAGACAATAGCATCTCCAAGGTTTCAAGACTGACGTGATAGAAAATCTCTTTTTTAGAAATTTTTGACTTTTCAAAATAAAGATTTACTACAATACAGAAGCCAGAATTGTAAAGTTTATTATAAATAAGATGTGAATAATTAGAAAGAGGACAACGAAATGCAAAGAAGTCTTCATCTAATCAAGTTGATAGCGTTAAAGTCTCTAAATTATGAAGACATATTTGAACAAACTTGTTGCGATGAATTCGCAATAATTCTCAAAACGCAGTTGTTCTTGAATACTTCATGGGATTAACAAAGTTATGGATTAATAATAAAACAATTATCAAACTCGATTTCGCATTACACTGAGAATTATCATTAATGGCAAGTTTTTTCGAACGTTTTCTTGCTTCCTATTGGTTATTCTAACACCGACAACTCTTAGTGTCTTCGAACGTGACGTAATAATCTGAGACAATAGGGTAGAGCTCGAGACAATAAGGTCGCGACAATATGTCGAGACAATAGCATCTCCAAGGTTTCAAGACTGACGTGATAGAAAATCTCTTTTTTAGAAATTTTTGACTTTTCAAAATAAAGATTTACTACAGTACAGAAGCCAGAATTGTAAAGTTTATTATAAATAAGATGTGAATAATTAGAAAGAGGACAACGAAATGCAAAGAAGTCTTCATCTAATCAAGTTGATAGCGTTAAAGTCTCTAAATTATGAAGACATATTTGAACAAACTTGTTGCGATGAATTCGCAATATTTCTCAAAACGCAGTTGTTCTTGAATACTTCATGGGATTAACAAAGTTATGGATTAATAATAAAACAATTATCAAACTCGATTTCGCATTACACTGAGAATTATCATTAATGGCAAGTTTTTTCGAACGTTTTCTTGCTTCCTATTGGTTATTCTAACACCGACAATTCTTAGTGTCTTCGAACGTGACGTAATAATCTGAGACAATAGGGTAGAGCTCGAGACAATAAGGTCGCGACAATAGCATCTCCAAGGTTTCAAGACTGACGTGATAGAAAAACTCTTTTTTACAAATTTTCTGACTTTTCAAAATAAAGATTTACTACAGTACAGAAGCCACAATTGTCAAGTTTATTATAAAAAAGATGCGAATAATTAGAAAGAGGACAACGAAATGCAAAGAAGTTTTCATCTAATCAAGTTGATAGCGTTAAAGTCTCTAAATGATGAAGACAAATTTTAACAAATTTCAGCCTACAGCTTCGGCGGATAACACGCGCCTTGGCCTGATAATTCTCAGTGTCATGCGAAATCGAGTTTGATAATTGTTTTATTATTAATCCATAACTTTGTTAATCCCATGAAGTATTCAAGAACAACTGCGTTTGATAAATATTACGAATTCATCGCAACAAGTTTGTTTAAATATGTCTTCATAATTTAGAGACTTTAACGCTATCAACTTGATTATATGAAGACTTCTTTGCATTTCGTTGTCCTCTTTCTAATTATTCGCACTTTTTTATAATAAACTTGACAATTCTAGCTTCTGTATTGTAGTAAATCTTTATTTTTGAAAAGTCAAAAAATAGCCTTGGAGATGCTATTGTCTAGACATATTGTCGCGACCTAATTGTCTAGAGCTCTACCCTATTGTCTCAGATTATTACGTCACGTTCGAAGACACTAGGAATTGTCGGTGTTCGATTAACCAATAGGAAGCAAGAAAACGTTCGAAAAAACTTGCCATTAATAATAATGACATTTATTTCTTATTATGACGTTTATTTCTATTTGACGTAGTTTAGATTTAGCTATTGTTTGTTTGCCTCGATGTGAAACACGCGGGAAAATAACGCCCCGACCACGCTGATAGATTTTGTTTTGTGAGTTTTGGTGATATGAATTGTGAAGTTAGAGAATTACCTAGTTGATATTCAAGTTATTAATCGAAACCAGTACTTATTGTTATTGATACTTTATTATTATCTAATGTTGTGAGAAAGAATTTGTTAATAAATAGATTAAAGTTTAACATGACTGCATATTCGAATTTTTTATCAACTAATACCTATTCCAAAACATACCATATAATGGCTAAGTAGTGTATATAGGCTAGCAGATGATACTTTAATATGATAAACGTATCAGCTTATTACAGTCACATCACTCTCGCGAATGTGACTTGCGTAACGTTTATTCCAATCACTTATCAAGTTATCAACTTGTTCTTAAAATTTGCCGTCTGTGAATATAAATTCGGTCCAATTCCTGGATGCATTTTACATTTCAACATTACATTTTTAATCTTCAATAAATGTGAAAAACCCCACCCACTAACATGGACCCTAATCGAGTACGAATGACTTTCTAGGAAATGATGTCATTCTCGCCAAGCTTCGTATCCATGTTGTCAACATCGTATAATGGCTGCGTGCTAATTCACAAAAGCAAGATTAAAAGTATGTTGCATTTGTTCAATAAACACGAAGACATGTGTATGTCATTGGCTGAAAGTTAAATAAGATGGAGATTAGGTTCTAGCTGTTCTGTTGTTGAAAATGTCAAAGTAATATTTTCATTATTACTCGCACGCTCGCACTGTTATCAGTTTTTAGAATACAGTGAGTGAGCCAGTGACGACAGCAATGTGAATTGATAGAAGAATCGAATTAGATTAATATCTTACTGATTGGCATTTAGCACCACAATATCAAACATAGCTTAATCATCATGTCGTCCTTGAATCATCTTGACGAAATTTTAATCCGTATATTTGAATATATCGATGCTATACAACTTACTCGAATAAGTCTTGTCAGCAAGCAATGGTTATGTGTTTCAAAGTCAAGTAATTTATGGAGAAAATATGTTTTAAGACGGTGGCCTTCACAGCATTTTCTTTATAACAGTGTTGGCATAAATGATTTAAATTGGCAATTAGCTTATCAAGAACTGTTTCAAAAATCATGGTTTTCACCTGATGATATGAAATATTTTGTGCAATGTTCCACAATTTATGACGAACCGATAAACATTTTATTACGACAAACAATGTTTGAATTTATGGAACGTGTTTCACGAAAATGGATGCAAGTTCTTCCCTTCGAGCACGACGAAGACGTCTATCGTAAACATTATAATCAAAATATGGAGCTATATTTTGATACTTGCCAACTGCGTTGGGTATTTCTTGATAGAAGACGTGGTTTTATTGACCAACCACTAAATCTTACCTCAAAAAAGAAACGTTCAAGGCATATCAGACCATATCAAGTACTTCCAAGTTGTTTATTAATGTACAGATGGCTTTGTTTATTTAAATGTTTTGCTACTGCTGAAGTAGGCTTGACCTTTTACAGAATTTGGCGTTTTCGTTTAAAACATATTGAGTCAGGGATGTTATTTGAGTTGTGTGATTGGAAGGCTGCGATGTCGTCAACATTCCAACATGGTGCACCCAAAGCAAGTGCATTTAAGGAAGATTCATTGGAGCTTCTGACACTTCTTACGCACCCGCATTTTCCAATGCACCCCCTAGGTTTAGGCCAACGCCCAAATAAAGCCGAAGCAGCACTTATATCTGCTACAGCAGGGGGTTTTGCAAAGTCATCTGAAAAAGATCGTAATCGTTCTAAAAAGAAAATTGAAATTAACAGTCCGAGATTCAAATCGCCAACATTGGAAATGTCAGCAAAACAATTTTGTTTTGACCAACCTTGCATGTCATCACATTCGAGTTCGAGTAGTATTTACAGTGAATCATGCAGTGATAATGATGAAGAAAAACAGGAACAGGAAAGTGACTTAGAGTCAGAAACAGATTACTATGAAAATGGTTATGCTACAAATTGCGAATACTTCATTAATATTATCCCACAGCTTAATATTGAACTTCAACATGGATTACAAGCTTCAACAGCTGATGCGTGGATGGTTACACGTCAATCACGTTCACAGACAATTAAGGCAACTTACATTGCAATAGAAGATTCTTGGAATTTTGAGCCATTGACGAAGGCTAAAACTTTACTGAAAGTTCCCTTTGGTGTAAAATCAAGGCGTTTAATGACAGGGATGTTAGGTCCAAACAGATTAGTTAACCGGTCATCAGAGCAAGGAAATACAAGCCTTCAAAGAACAAGCTCCCAAGAGAGATTGTCTCACAGTTATGAAGCTCTTGAAAATCTTCAATTACAATCACCTCCAATGTCTCCATTGTCAACTGATTCTTTATCAGATTGTGGAAATTCTCCATTACCTGGAAGGAAGTTTAGAAGCAAACGTCAACCATCACAGAACCATTTGTGTAGGCCCACTGAATGTGATAATGAAATCAATGTTGAACCCATTCCAAGTTGTCTGGCTTTATATCGTTTGATTTGTTTATTTGATCTTAATTGTTCAATGTATACATGTCTGGATGATGATGCTTGCGTTTGGAATGTTAATATGATGCATAAGAAAACTGGTGGCATTATTCATTTTAAAGATACAAACGGTCAGTGTTTTATTTGTAGACATGTTAGCTGAAATTACATCCTTATTAATGGTGTGCAAATTCGACCCAAACCCGAATCTGATTATATCGGATTTCGGATCAGATTATGATTGACTTTCAGCTTCAAGATAAATCAGGCTGACATTTTTCTGTTGAATAAAATTGGATTTTGAAAATAATTTTACAATATTTCGCAATTTCCACAGATGTGGTAATATTAGTAATTTTGGAAAACTTTAAAAATTTCTTGAAATTAAGATAAAATTTGATTGGACACACACCTCCAATCCCCCTGTACCAATTAACAATTATCGAACGAGATTGAGCACGACACTGGGAATTATCAGGCCGAGTAGTGGTTGCAATGTCTAATATAGTATATTCTACTGAATCAACCATTTATTTGACTGGTCAGTTTCTTTACCTTACAGAGCTGGCTACTATATATAAGATTCACTGTAGAGGTTTGGCATTTTGACCCTGCATAACACTGCTCATGAATTTGGTCTTTTGTCCAAAAGTCAAACTCTTCCTTTTCAAACTAGGTCCTACGATTCTGTCAGCCTGCTTAAATTTAAAACACTAATTTAATCAATTGTTTACTTATTTAGGCTGGTTGAAGGTTTATTTGACAACAGAGCAAAGTCCACCATCATCTCGTGATAATTCAGAAACAGAATCAGCAGATGATGATAGCGGAAGTACAAGTTCATTTAATTTAGCAGAAGATCTGTTTGATTTTGAAGAATTTCACAATGCTGCTTTACAGCTACTTAAATTGCTATTAGATGAGAAATTTTCACATCCATATGGCACCATTGCTGGCTCTGTGGCATAACGATTATGCATAAGTATTAATTTATTATTATTATTTGAATTTGTTCTTGAGCTGTAAGTAGCAGAGCCATCTATTTACAAGAGTTCAGGCATTCTTTCATGTGCTGCTTTCAGCTCCAATTGCACAGATGTCAGTCACGTGGTTTTATGGACTCCATTTTTGTTCTGTCTAACCCAGGCCTGCGAAATTTGAACAAAGCCCGTGAAAATAATATTATGAATTCAAAAACCTTTTTGTTCAAAAGCAAAACCTCGTTTTCAATGGAACGAAAATGGCAATTTCTGAGCCCCAAAAGTTGCGTGTCGCAACTCCTATAAATAGATGGCTAGGGCTATAGTGAGTATACCATATGAATAAAAGGAATTAAATAAGTCACAATGATAATGATCTTCCACTATGGATAAATAAAGTTGTGAAAAGCTTATGAATTTATCAACAACAACAATTCCTAAAATTTTTATGATGTTTCACAGTTTTATTGATCTATAATGTTAGATGTTCCCAACGAATTATCGGTTATATGTGACAATGAGTTGTGTAGCATCATACGAAGAGAGCTGAAGAGTTTCTCTCAGAAGCTTTTGTATTGGAAATGGAAATTCTGGAATCAACAGAAGAATTCTATTACTTTACACGTAGTTAAATGTTTAAGCTACTCTGCAGATGAGGACATTTTTTGTAGCCTTGTTTCCATCCTTTGCAAAAAGCAGTTCACGAGTCCAAGAATATTTCATCAATATGAATGCTAAATTGCTTATTTATATAAACTTGTCCATGAACTGTTCATAAAAGGTTATTGAATGAGAATGAAAAGTTGATGAAAATGGAGCTATTTATTAATCATGAACTGGTTCATGAACTTTTCATGGCAATCCATGAACTGTTTATAAAAGTTCATTGAATGAGAATGAAAAGATAATGAAAATAGAACTGTTTATAAAAGTTCACGAATTAGAAAACAATTTTATGAAAAAGTTCATAAAAATTGAGGCATTTAAACTTCATGAACAGTTCATGAACCGTTCATGAACTTATGAACTGTTTATTTCCACAGAGGTATAAATCAGTAACAATCAGTTTGTAGCCCTAAGGATTATGCCTCTAGTCCCCCAGTCTCTTGTGATTGTCCCAATACCTACCAATCTTCAATCTTATTAATCTGGTTTGGGCTTCTTGCATTTGTAGAAACCAACTATCAATCGAAGAAAGACTCATCTTAATCAGATAGAAGTTAATCATTGGTACAAAGTTCAGATTTTGTGGTTCCTATCGAAGTTCTGCTATATTCTTTTATCGATTCGATTCATCATAATTTTGCTTGTGATTTCATAGTGGGGTTCGATTGAAACCTTGTCGTCACCACCTAAATATTTCTTCGATTGCCTCTATTGTTATTTTGATAGGAATTGGAATACATTTGATACCTTACAGTTTTATTGGTGTGAAGAAATGATGTTTACTAGCATGATCTAACTTGGAATAATATGTCTACACAAATATGTTACTGAAATCAATTATACAGTGTGCACTCAGCTGCACTATAGCTATTCTATAGCAGCCTTAATATGTTTGCTATTAAATTTTAATTTCTAAGTAGCGACTACAGATTCGATCTCATATTCTGGTATTTTTCAACAGCTATAAGCTGAAATATTCAATAGTTTCTATTGTAGTATTTGAATAATTATTTTTCAATTTTGGCGCAGTTTTTCTCAGAATTTAGAGAATGTAGATTTATTTATAGATTTAATTATAGATTTTGTACCTTTTCAACTGTGTTAATTTGTCTGAATCATAGCTCGGTTTAATTTTACAAAAATATGAATGCGATAAGTTTTAATGGAATTATATTTCCCATACAACTGCTTATAAATTAATCAGAATAATATATGCCTCTACCGCAACGGCATTGTAATTGCACCGGTGCAGCTGTGGCGATGGAGGTGAGCACTATTTTCCAAAATATGGCTCAGGAATTTTGTAAAGTGCCCTTTTTGCTGCCTGCTCGATGTTTTCGATGAAAATCTAACTATGTCCAATGGCCAGGAAATGTATTATTATTATTATTATTATTATTATTATTATTATTATTATTATTATTATTATTATTATTATTATTATTATTATTATTATTATTATTATTATTATTATTATTATTATTATTATTATTATTATTATTATTATTATTATTATTATTATTATTATTATTATTATTATTATTATTATTATTATTATTATTATTATTATTATTATTATTATTATTATTATTATTATTATTATTATTATTATTATTATTATTATTATTATTATTATTATTATTATTATTATTATTATTATTATTATTATTATTATTATTATTATTATTATTATTATTATTATTATTATCATTATTATCATTATTATTATTATTATTATTATTATTATTATTATTATTATTATTATTATTATTATTATTATTATTATTATTATTATTATTATTATTATTATTATTATTATTATTATTATTATTATTATTATTATTATTATTATTATTATTATTATTATTATTATTATTATTATTATTATTATTATTATTATTATTATTATTATTATTATTATTATTATTATTATTATTATTATTATTATTATTATTATTATTATTATTATCATCATCATTATTATTATTTTTATCAGAATCTTCTTGGTGATAATTTTGGTACAAAATAACAACACAACTAAATTTGCACAACGTTTCGACTGATTGACTTCAGCCATTCTCAAGTGAATGTTTTTTATTATTAATTAAGATATATTTATACATAAAAATGTTTGCCCCTTGAGGGTAAAGTTACATCATGAAAAATATTTACAATTATATGAGATCTATATCAGTGACAACAGTAACTATGGTAACTAGCCTATAGATATGAAATGCATGCAGTTATTTGAAAACTTTGGCCCGGATGGAATCGCCCTGAACGTTTAATGTTGGTTTCAGTTCTTGAATTGCCAGCATTTCATTCACGAGACAATCGAATTTATTTTTGCACTTTTTTATTATTCTAAAATGTTTTTCAAATTGATCAGTAATCTGACAAGTTATTAATGTGTTGATCAACATCTGTTGTATTATTTATTAGCCGGCTTAATTTCTTGCCATGTTTTCTTGTTAATGACTGATACTTTCGCTCTCTCATAATACTTAAGGCCTTTAAAATTGATAAATACATGATTGTGGTGAATTTCTCTTTTATATCTACGAATAGACCATTTACCTCTAGTTGGAATTTTTTCAGTTCCCTTGTTCTCACTTTGATTTCTTCTTTGATGATATTCATCTGATAACTTTCCGTAGAATCTTTCCATTTTTTTGACTTTACACTCTCTACTCTGGCAAATGTTGGTGTAACGCCAAAGTTTAAACAGAGTCGTAAATATTCTAGACCAGTTTCACAACTGACTAGGTGGTTGCTACACTTTTCTAATCTCCGGAAAAGTAGTAACTGATTGTTGCGTTTTATAATATTTATCAGAATCTTCTTGGTGATAATTTTGGTACAAAATAACAACACAACTAAATTTGCACAACGTTTCGACTGATTGACTTCAGCCATTCTCAAGTGAATGTTTTTTATTATTAATTAAGATATATTTATACATAAAAATGTTTGCCCCTTGAGGGTAAAGTTACATCATGAAAAATATTTACAATTATATGAGATCTATATCAGTGACAACAGTAACTATGGTAACTAGCCTATAGATATGAAATGCATGCAGTTATTTGAAAACTTTGGCCCGGATGGAATCGCCCTGAACGTTTAATGTTGGTTTCAGTTCTTGAATTGCCAGCATTTCATTCACGAGACAATCGAATTTATTTTTGCACTTTTTTATTATTCTAAAATGTTTTTCAAATTGATCAGTAATCTGACAAGTTATTAATGTGTTGATCAACATCTGTTGTATTATTTATTAGCCGGCTTAATTTCTTGCCATGTTTTCTTGTTAATGACTGATACTTTCGCTCTCTCATAATACTTAAGGCCTTTAAAATTGATAAATACATGATTGTGGTGAATTTCTCTTTTATATCTACGAATAGACCATTTACCTCTAGTTGGAATTTTTTCAGTTCCCTTGTTCTCACTTTGATTTCTTCTTTGATGATATTCATCTGATAACTTTCCGTAGAATCTTTCCATTTTTTTGACTTTACACTCTCTACTCTGGCAAATGTTGGTGTAACGCCAAAGTTTAAACAGAGTCGTAAATATTCTAGACCAGTTTCACAACTGACTAGGTGGTTGCTACACTTTTCTAATCTCCGGAAAAGTAGTAACTGATTGTTGCGTTTTATAATATTTATCAGAATCTTCTTGGTGATAATTTTGGTACAAAATAACAACACAACTAAATTTGCACAACGTTTCGACTGATTGACTTCAGCCATTCTCAAGTGAATGTTTTTTATTATTAATTAAGATATATTTATACATAAAAATGTTTGCCCCTTGAGGGTAAAGTTACATCATGAAAAATATTTACAATTATATGAGATCTATATCAGTGACAACAGTAACTATGGTAACTAGCCTATAGATATGAAATGCATGCAGTTATTTGAAAACTTTGGCCCGGATGGAATCGCCCTGAACGTTTAATGTTGGTTTCAGTTCTTGAATTGCCAGCATTTCATTCACGAGACAATCGAATTTATTTTTGCACTTTTTTATTATTCTAAAATGTTTTTCAAATTGATCAGTAATCTGACAAGTTATTAATGTGTTGATCAACATCTGTTGTATTATTTATTAGCCGGCTTAATTTCTTGCCATGTTTTCTTGTTAATGACTGATACTTTCGCTCTCTCATAATACTTAAGGCCTTTAAAATTGATAAATACATGATTGTGGTGAATTTCTCTTTTATATCTACGAATAGACCATTTACCTCTAGTTGGAATTTTTTCAGTTCCCTTGTTCTCACTTTGATTTCTTCTTTGATGATATTCATCTGATAACTTTCCGTAGAATCTTTCCATTTTTTTGACTTTACACTCTCTACTCTGGCAAATGTTGGTGTAACGCCAAAGTTTAAACAGAGTCGTAAATATTCTAGACCAGTTTCACAACTGACTAGGTGGTTGCTACACTTTTCTAATCTCCGGAAAAGTAGTAACTGATTGTTGCGTTTTATAATATTTATCAGAATCTTCTTGGTGATAATTTTGGTACAAAATAACAACACAACTAAATTTGCACAACGTTTCGACTGATTGACTTCAGCCATTCTCAAGTGAATGTTTTTTATTATTAATTAAGATATATTTATACATAAAAATGTTTGCCCCTTGAGGGTAAAGTTACATCATGAAAAATATTTACAATTATATGAGATCTATATCAGTGACAACAGTAACTATGGTAACTAGCCTATAGATATGAAATGCATGCAGTTATTTGAAAACTTTGGCCCGGATGGAATCGCCCTGAACGTTTAATGTTGGTTTCAGTTCTTGAATTGCCAGCATTTCATTCACGAGACAATCGAATTTATTTTTGCACTTTTTTATTATTCTAAAATGTTTTTCAAATTGATCAGTAATCTGACAAGTTATTAATGTGTTGATCAACGTCTGTTGTGTTATTTATTAGCCGGCTTAATTTCTTGCCATGTTTTCTTGTTAATGACTGATACTTTCGCTCTCTCATAATACTTAAGGCCTTTAAAATTGATAAATACATGATTGTGGTGAATTTCTCTTTTATATCTACGAATAGACCATTTACCTCTAGTTGGAATTTTTTCAGTTCCCTTGTTCTCACTTTGAAATCAAAGTGAGAACAAGGGAACTGAAAAAATTCCAACTAGAGGTAAATGGTCTATTCGTAGATATAAAAGAGAAATTCACCACAATCATGTATTTATCAATTTTAAAGGCCTTAAGTATTATGAGAGAGCGAAAGTATCAGTCATTAACAAGAAAACATGGCAAGAAATTAAGCCGGCTAATAAATAATACAACAGATGTTGATCAACACATTAATAACTTGTCAGATTACTGATCAATTTGAAAAACATTTTAGAATAATAAAAAAGTGCAAAAATAAATTCGATTGTCTCGTGAATGAAATGCTGGCAATTCAAGAACTGAAACCAACATTAAACGTTCAGGGCGATTCCATCCGGGCCAAAGTTTTCAAATAACTGCATGCATTTCATATCTATAGGCTAGTTACCATAGTTACTGTTGTCACTGATATAGATCTCATATAATTGTAAATATTTTTCATGATGTAACTTTACCCTCAAGGGGCAAACATTTTTATGTATAAATATATCTTAATTAATAATAAAAAACATTCACTTGAGAATGGCTGAAGTCAATCAGTCGAAACGTTGTGCAAATTTAGTTGTGTTGTTATTTTGTACCAAAATTATTATTATTATTATTATTATTATTATTGTTATTATTATTATTATTATTATTATTATTATTGTTGTTGTTATTATTATTATTGTTGTTATTATTATTATTATTATTATTATTATTATTATTATTATTATTATTATTATTATTATTATTATTATTATTATTATTATTATTATTATTATTATTATTATTATTATTATTATTATTATTATTATTATTATTATTATTATTATTATTATTATTATTATTATTATTATTATTATTATTATTATTATTATTATTATTATTATTATTATTATTATTATTATTATTATTATTATTATTATTATTATTATTATTATTATTATAATTAAATTTTTATGGCAATCACGGACAGTGAAACCATGCGAATGTCGAAGATGCGATCCAATGGCCGATCCACTATGTCTGTCAATACGTTGATGTAAGTGTTGGCAAGTCAAAAGATGAGTGCCATATAAAAATTATTTGCAGTTGACGCAAAGAATTTCTCTTCAAGAAAAACCTTGAAGGAGGGACATTGACCCGCAGTCGCTAGGAGCTCAACTTGAATCAAGCTAAGAGTAAATTCAACGGTCAATGTCAGTCATGCCTTCAAATTTCAATTTTCGGCATTGTTTCGGGCACAGAAACAATACAAACGACAAACACGCATGTGACCTTAAGCGCTTAGACCCACGGTCATTTTTGCCCCTGTAAATGATAATTTACAACACACAGTGACGTAAGTTGCTACATGGGCTCAACTTGGCAATCAAGGCTGTCCTTTTCACAAATGCTTTTTTTCCCTCAAAACACCAAAATTATTAATCAATCATATATGTTATATGACAGAAGTTATGGGAGTTATCGAATGTAAAAAAGATTATGGATTAAACGGCAGACTTAGCAGAATTATAGGCTCCCGCCGTCAAAATACTGTGGCCAGCCAGCCTACCATAGCCGTGAATCAAATAAATGCAAATCAAAAATCATGTCAAGTGCAAACACGTGCTCTTGTCTCCCAATGACGTCATATCTATAAAACCAGACTTGCCAAAAACTTGCCTCAGATAGTCAGATCCTCAAAGTGGGGATTCCCCCTTTGATTGAAGCAGGGTGTGCGGACATACTATCAAACCGCGTTAAAACATTGAAAATTTAATAAATAAAAGGTAATTTACAATAAAAAAGTAAAAAAAGCTTTATTCTACATGGAGTTGATACTATTCCTTTCAATAGTATATAATAATTTTGTTTTTTTCATTTGTTGAGGGCCAAAACTGACAAGTCATTATTCTTGATTGTACGATTTGTACCTCCTGACATGTGCAAGCATCCAGCGTGTAAGCGATACGTTGTGTATGTATGTTATGTTTGTAGCCATGATCTTCATCGCCATTTTTTTTCTAGCTTTATTCCAAATATTTTGAGAGTTTCAGAGTTCCAAAATGATTGTCCGTGAAAGACTCGTATCTGAAATGAACAACGCGGTGAGAGAGGAATTGAGAATGGCGTTAGATCCACCTATGAATTTGAAAGATATTTCTTATTTGGCTGGATTATTAGGGTTTAATAGTCGACGATACCAGAACTTAAAACTAAAAAACGAGTCCACAACGTTGTTAGTCCTTGATGAGTGGAGTAGAGAAAATCCACAAGCTAAGGTCACTGAACTTCGTAAATTTCTTAAAAGTATGAAGAGGCCAGACCTATTCAATTTGCTTAAGGAACAAGTCTATATTGGTGAGTGAATTGTTGTTGTTGTTTTTCAAAACAAATGACGTCGGTTGCACATCCAACACAAGGACCTGCAAGTCGCAAATCTGAGCCATGCAAGTGCTGTGTAACTTAAACTGTCGCTGTTTTAAAATAACCTATATTACGACTCATTTTTACTTTCTAGAACAAAGCAACGAGACTACTGCAGTAAACGATGGAAACAGTGACAACAAAGGTAAATAGAATTCTGAAAACAAGTTGTTGTATGCCTATGCTACAGGGGCGGATCCAGGCTGGTGCAAAAGGAGCCCTCGCACCAGTCAAAACTTTTAAGCTTTGATTGCGCCGCTGTTCTTTTAATAACTTTCCTACATTAAAACAATAGCTGTGACAAATTTCTGTATAGTTTACGTCAAAATTGTTCGTAGTAAGGTGAAAGTAGCATTGGTATTGTCATCAGCATCATGTGGCCTGTTTATGTACAGTGCGTTCTCATATTTCTGCCAATCGGTGAGCACAATTTCGCACCCGTCTGATTTCTCGTCCAATAGATTGGTTCGATTTCGCACCAGTAGGATGACGTATCTGTAGCATTCCATTCAAAGTACTCGACTAGCAACCAATCAAAGTGCTCTATCTAGCATTCCTAGCATTTTTCGCACCAGTCTGCACCCCTAGAAAAATTTTAGCAATAAAAAGCATCGCGTGATCTTTATTTTTGTGATGTCGTCATGTGAAACGAGAAACAATGAAATTTGAGTTCGCCTCCTTTTGATCACCAAATCAAATCCACAATGGCAACGATAAAATTGTTTTGTTGTTGTTGTTATAGTATTTTAAATTGTTCTCGAGGTGGGAAAGCAATAAGGATGGAAGGGTTGAAATTAGTTTTTCCAGTGGAGATTGTTAAGGACCTTTTTGAAAAGGAATGCTGGCCATAACGAGTTAGAAATATGTAACTTCTCGGAGTTTCTATGCAACTATGCAATTTCCATTATCAGAGCTTGCACCGTTGCACGTTCGGCAAATCGCGCCCCAGTCTGGAAGGCCTATACTTGAATCTTCATTGATTTTGATTTTGATTTACGTATGTATACAATTATATGTGCTCAATTTTTTATGGTTGCTTTTGTTTACGTTTGCACTATGTTAATTTTCGATTTTGGCATATTTTAGTAAATCGATTATTCAAAGGCTCCAGCACACATGTTATCTTTCTTGACGACCATCTACATTATTTGTTTAGGGACAAGCCAAAATGATAATTTGTCGGAATATATTGATGACTATATTATTCAAGTTAGCCTGAATTTGCCTCCCGAAAGTTGCGATTGATGTCTTCTACAGACTTCTATTTTGAAAAATTTTTGCGGGGGAGCATGCCCCTGGACCCCTCTAGAAGTACGTGGCTCCGCCCCTCTTCACCCGGAACCCGCCCACTTCTTTGCATCAGTCAACTTTTCGGCTGCATCTGCCCCTGCTATGCTACTGATATGTATCTATGGACTATGGCATGGATTTATAGCCTAGCCTTGGACCAGTTTTATTGGAATGGTTTGACAAGCATATACGCAAACCACGTCTCCCTTTCCTCTTCCGTTTATAATTGAAGCAACGGATGCGTATTATAAACGACACGTGACTTGAAACATTATTAAAACATAAATAAGGATGAAAAATTAATATTAACTAACGGCGATACCAGGACTTGAACCTGGATGATACTGCACATTATTCAGACCATTACCCGCTACGCTTGACCAATGAAAACTTACGAGACACAAATGTATTTAAACACAACCGTGTTGTATCATGTGACTACACCCTAAGTCCCTCACGGCCATAGTGGATTTTATGTATGTTACGCTGGATATAAGCTGATTTTTCAAAAAATTGGCATACAGATATTCAACTCCTTGGATGTTTCTATAGTTTTCAACTCATTGTTTGCATATTTTGGCATGGCGCAAAATGTGAATTTTTTTTGTTGGGTTTGATATCAGTATCAATTTTCTTTTGAATTTGCTCTAGCCGTCCGGAATGTAGGATTGCTGGTTCCTGCTTTTGTCGGGCCCTGGCTACCATGTTTAAATTTTTAGACCCATCAAGTTTCTTTTTCATCATTTTACTAATATTTTACGAAACATTG
Organism: Haliclystus octoradiatus; assembly: GCA_916610825.1. Taxonomy (NCBI): domain Eukaryota; kingdom Metazoa; phylum Cnidaria; class Staurozoa; order Stauromedusae; family Haliclystidae; genus Haliclystus; species Haliclystus octoradiatus. Next base: position 34,126,805 of record OU744446.1, read on the forward strand.
AAAAGATACAATTTTCCATTCATTACTTGATAGCATAAACATATACCCATAAAGGAGCATGTCTGATTTACGGAAAGTATTTAAACAAGGTCTATTGTATTCTGCATTCCTGCCAGACTGGAATCCTTGTACTGCGCGGCGGACATATCCGCCACGCGAAATAGTCTCTTCTCAGCCGCAGCCGCGCATTAAATTGTGACATAAATCTTCAATTTTTCTTGCTTTTTGTGTTATTTGTTTTATGTGTTTGTTTATGTCATAAGTTGCTATATAGATAACTGAAACTATATCAACAACAGAGCAAGAAGATACACAACAACTAGGCAAGCGTTAGAACTGAAAAGAACAAGGGCGTTTCCCTTGATCATGTGTTTATATTAAATCACACCATACATTAATAATGATTATGCTAATTATGCATTACGTGACAATAATCAAATGAAATCTCATAGAAAATCTTGAAATAGACTACATTTAATTAATGCCATAGTTGTAATTTTAAATCTCTACAAAAGTTACAATGTGTTTTCGCCATTTTTGGCTTATTCTTCACGTTGGATTTGACTTCTTTGCTCGTAGCCTCGTTTTCACGATGACGTCATCCGCGGTAAATTTTCCTTAGAATGACAATAAGCGCACATTTTTTCGTCATATTTTCATCCGTCGCGCGAAATACAAGAATTCCAGCCTGGCATTCCTGTAAACGAGTGTACCGCATGGGAATATACCGTCATGAGCGGTGGATTTAGATGCTGTGAATATAACATTTTGCAATGTTGTCTTGGATTGTGATTATTTTGTCTATTTTGTCCTAGAATCTGTTATAGGCTATTTTATTTGTGAATTTAATCATCAATAGAAAAGAATGCAAAATTGTAAATGTTTTTAATCAAATACGAATTGCAATCTGAACTGTGTTTGCAAGTATGAAATAGCTGACAATATCTTGACAAAGTAAACATGGGAGTTTACCTTCACGGTTAGAGTTTTAACGAAAGCTTTCGATTCGATGCTACAGTATATTTATATGATGAAGAGTTCTTGCAGTTACCAGTTGTATCCGTTTGCGAAGGATACCGTCTTTATCTAGCACAGTTACCATTGCTTAGCTCAATTGTTGAGAGGTTTGTAATGAAAAGAAACCAATCAACCATCGAAATCAACATTGCAATAAGGTTGGGTAGGCAAAGGCCTATGTGAATATAACTAACAAAGATGACAGTGACACAAATACAAAATACAGTAAATCAATCAATCAATCAATCAAACAGTTCCATTAACCGATGGTAATAACTACTTGAAAGACTGGAGGATCCGAGTAAATTAAACAAAATATTAATACTGCAATATCCAAATGTCGAATCTCGAATGTCCAAACTGAAAACATCATCGCAAAACAGTTGTTGCTATATTCACTACACCTAAATCCATTGTTCAAAACGATTTATTCCCAGGCGGTATACTTGTTTACGGGAAAGCGGATTACCATAGACCTCGTTTCATATTTTTCTGTAAATTCCCATAAAGTCATGTTCTCCAGTTAAAATACATTTGTGATATTCACAAATTGTGATAAATGGTGTACACACTGTTGTGCATTCTGCTTTTCATTTCTGAAACTCATATGAATATTATTGCGATTTCAATTTCAAACACTGCTTCCCACCGGGCTATATATGGGTCATGAATCAGTGACCCACATACCGATTTTGTAAAGCCTCTGGTGTATTAAAGTTAAATCTGTATACAGCAAGCTATGATCCACAGATTGATTGACTACTATATACAGATGACCTTTATATACAGGGTTGATTCAATATAAAACCTTTCAGTCAAACCTGTTATAACGGTCAGCTCTATAGAGAGGCCACCTGTCTATAGTGGTCACTCTTGCAATGTTTAAAATAGTATTTTCTATTGAATCAAACCTGTATATAAAGGCCACCTTTCTATAGTGGTCAAATTATCTACCTCTCGTAGCTGGCCATTATATACAGTTTTCACAGTATTTTAGGCATGGCATGATTGACCATTTTAGAAAGATGGCCACTGTGTAGAGATGGCCATTATAACAGGTTTGACTATATCATCATTTATCCAGCCATTTTAAAACTGAACAATTAATAGAACTTTAACCTTTTCTTTATCGTGACCAGACCGTTATGTATGCATGATTTATGCTTAACACCATTTATTCCCTCAAGATCTTGTGTTGAAAAATGTTTTTTTTTTCTTTTCTTTTCTTCTCTCACATTAACCATTTTGGATAAAAAGTTTTGTTGTCCTGCTTGTTCATCTTAAGGATGCCCCAAGTAGGAGTGTATGTCAAAGACGAATTCATATTATTGTGATTAGTTTCCATGAATATAAACAACATAAAAATCTAAGTTATGTGAATCAATCTGAATTCTGAAGCAAAGGTGGCACGAAGAGGTTGCTAGGGGGTATGCCCCCCTGTTGGGGATACCCAGCCCTTTTATCGGGAAGGCGATTTTTAAATTTTTAAATGTTTTTGCAAAAAATTTCCATAAATAGCCCCCTCATCGGGGAGTTAGCCCCCTGTCATAGAAATCTTGGTGCCACCCTTGATCTGAAGCATGATGTCACATATTTCATCTGTGCTGGTTTTTATTGGACCCTGTTAGAATCAAGGTTGCCGGGTTCCAACACGTTGGGTTAGCCTGAATTCCTGACTCTATGTTTGGACAATTACCCACTGAGGATAGATAAGAAACACAAAGACCATGCTGACAACATTATTGATGTCTTTTTCTTTCAGTTCCGGTAGAGCATGTTGATTTAAGTGATGTTTATGAAAGTAAACTAAAACCAGGTTCGTATGTTAAATTTGATCTTGTTACGATGACAGGACTTGTTGATGATACTAATTTTGATTGCATTGTCTAGAAATTGCTTGGTTCACAATTTATCGTACGTTTTAATCAGAATTGCTAACTAGTCAATCTTAGCATTAAAAGAATGTTTGCACTGAACTCACAGTTGTAAGAAATTGCATATTTGTTTTCAAATTTTGACTGAATTTCCTACTAGACAGTCCTCTTAAATTGGCCTATATACGGCTTTCAACAAAGTCTGGAAACTTGGAAACCTGGTTAGCGGAAGGTTAGGTAAATTCGATGAAAAAGGCAAAATGTTGGATACATAATTGAAATCATTAAAAAAATAGGGGGAAAAAAATTGATTTTACTTATAGTTATGTCATTAAATTACTGAAACATTTATTTAAAAGTTGAGGTTTATGGAAGGTAAGACATTTTGTCTGACCCTGACTATATGTTTACGGAATGGGATTTTCTGTCATTACCATTTGAAATTGATTGTTTGCAAAATACTTCTCAATTGTTTACAATTGACACATTATTGGTTATAACCCTTGCAAAACCCTTCATGAACAGTTCATGAACCTTTTTTTGTTGGTTCATAAAAAGTTCATGAACAGTCACAAAGAGTTCATGAACATTTCATGAACCGGTGCATGAACTGGTTCATGAACGTGAAATTGCCCAAAAGTTCATGAACAGTTCATGAACTTTTGGGCAATTTCACGTTCATGAACTCATGAACTTTTTTTCGCAGGGGAAAGGCCACCTGCAAATAATGGTCAAGGTATCATCATCATCATCATCATCATCATCATATGTCAGATCTCATATCCTAGATGATGTTGATAACGAGCACTTTCTGGATCTACCAGATTATGTTTATGAATCCGACGTTAATATTACCACTCGTAAAACGAAGGACAAAATTTCTAATAAATACGACAAAAACCTTATAAACATTTTCCTCACAGATAAATTAAGAACAATGAATGGCAGAACATCTGGTGACGAAAGGGGGAAATTGACATTACACGGCCCGCATAGGTCAAGTTCTGTAGACCTTATTCTGTTATCAGAAAACATTCTTCTAATTTTTTCTAATTCACAAATTTTACTTGACATAAAAGAAGAAGGTCTGATTTTTTCTGACCGTTGCATTGTTTCAACCTCTTTTCCAGTTACTTTTATACCAACACATTTTCAGCAATCACCGTCAATTTTTGACATATGACCATCCCGTTTTATTTGGGCCAAGAAAACGGCCTCAGACTTTCAGGTCGACTTCAAGAATAAATTTAGCCAAAACATTATTGAGATGCTCTCTTCAGAATATAATGAATCAAATACACACATTGATAAGATTGTAGCAGCATTAAGTAACATCTTCAAACTATCTGCCACTGCTACCCTTAGATGCAGGTCATTCTAAAAAAAACATTTCCACGAATATTCAAAATCTAAACCAGTAAGTCTCCCGGAAAGATGGAGTTTTAGCTGAAATGATTAAAGCTACATCTGAGCTATTCTTACCAATCTATGAAATTATACTATTTAATAACATTTTCCAATCAGGCTATTTCCCTTTAGAATGGATGGAAAGAATCCTTAATACTGCCATTGCATGAAAGCGGTGATAAGTTGAATATGTCGAATTATCGTGGTGTTAGTTTAATCAGTATTCTAGGTAAATTGTTTTGCCTAATACTAAATAAGCGCTTGAATTTTCATTTAAATCAAATGCGATTATTGAAAATTCTCAAGCACAGGCTTTCAGGAAGGCAAGAGAACAACGGATCACTTATTTTGCTTGAAAATCATTTTATCCAAATACACAAAATGCAACAAACCTCTTTTTTCCTGCTTTATTGACCTACGCAAAGCATTTGACACATTTTCTCATGACGGTCTTCTGCAAAAATTTGACCAACTCTAAATAGCTGACCATTTTTATATAGTACTATTATGATAGTACTATTAAAAGTTTATATACAGACAACAAAGCACATATTATATACGATCGTTGAATTACCACACCTATTTTTCAAAATGTCGGGGTTCGACGGGGATGTGTTATCAGTCTACGCTTTTTAATATTTTTATCAATGATCTAGCTAAAACAATGACTGGTCCTTTAACATCACCAATCAATCTCTTGGATGAAGAATTGAATTATTTACTTTTTGCAGATGATATCGTGTTATTTCCACTAGCATTTCCACATTATTTACTTTATGCGGGAACGATATCTGGGGAGGTACGATCTGACATCAGGAAAGTAATTCTCTAGAAGTAATTCAGAAAAAATCATGCGAAGTATGTTAAGCATCCCCCAACATGTTAGTCTGATAGCAATGAGAGGTGATTTGGCCTTTATCTCATTAATTATAGATGTCAAAGTCAATGTAATTAAATACCTAATTCGTTTATTAACTTCTGAAAAAAATTCGCTCATCCACAAGGCATTTGGGGAACAAGTCCTTGACAATTCTCCTTATTCTTGGTTGGCCCATGCAAAAATTATCCTTGGAGAAATTGGAATCGGTTTTAGACTCAATATAAGGATTTATCCTGTAAATCTAGTCAACATTTAATTATAAAAGTAATTCAAGAAGATCTAATAATAAAATTTACTGATTCATATAAAAATTGTTTAATCCCAAGTCCTTCTAACCCTATGTCAAATGAATTTAACTTCTATCGCAAAATTAAAAATAAATTTGAATTTGAACCGTATTTATTAATGCCACATACAAAAGCCTGAATAGCATTAACAAAATTAAGATTAAGTTCACATAAATTAACAGTTCAAACAGGAAGACACACATGTATTCCTTATAAAGACAGAAACTGTCCAGTTTGTAATACAAATAACCTTGATAATGAAATGCATCTACTCTTTTCTTGTACTTCTAACCATGATAATCGAATTGCTGTCTATAAATCATCAGATAGACTATATGTAAACTTTAGCAGCATGTCAATTGATGAAAAGATGAACATTTTATTTTCCAATCCACCTCAACATTGTGAACAATATACTTGGAGCATTTGTGTTGAACTCTTTTGGTTCAATAGATCTTTTAGACAATTGATATTGGAATGTTATCGAGCTAAACTTTGTTAGAATTATGCATCTCAGACATATTATATGTATGGAAAATAAACAACAACAAAAACAACAACAACCATATATATTAAATTAATAAATAAATAAATACTCTTATTCTTATTAGTGTATTGAAAATGTATAATGTATGTAATAAAATAAAATTTAATTGTTAATGTATAATCTAAGTAAACTATTAAATAGAAATAAGCAGATTATTCATTTAATTATACTGCACTACCTGTATTATTGGATACATTGATAATAAATTTACAACAACAACAACATCATCATCATCATCATCATCATCATCATCATATTTAGAAGCAACAAGGATAAATAGGTTCTTATAACAACTATGCTAAATAAAAAATAAAAATATATATATATATATATAGCAGCAGACAAGTACATGTTTCTAGCCATTAGCCTTCATCAGTACTGCTCAGTGAGCGAACAAGGAACTGACATCAGTATACACCTAAGTCAAGATGAGTTATAAATGTGGTGAAAAAATTCATCACATGAAAAAAACATCTGTGCCATACCAGAGTGCTCAAACTACCGAAGTAGTGGGCAATGCATAATGCAAATAGTATAGACACATCCCGAGTCGATAGTGCTCAAAATTGCGCATGCGCAATTGAGACATACATAGCAGCAGCAACATATATATATATATATATATACAAATATCGAATAACAACATAATAATATTAAATAATACTTACCACACACCTGTGTCTATGTAAATTGGTATATTGGTATTAAATCAAAAAAAAAAAAAAAAAAAAAACATTATCATCATCATCATCATCATCATTTATTCAGGACTTGAATAAGCTACAAACTTTTTTTCACAAGGCTGATTTATAAATACATATATAATAACACTACAATTTAAAAAAATACTTTACAGGATAGATGTTTGAAGAACGATTTGATTAACTTAATTATGTTATTCCGTGTAAATACTTCCCAAGCAGACGCTTGAAAGTTGGCCTATTTGATACGTCCTTCATTGTAGACGGTATATCGTTCAACTTATGAGCACCTGCATTTTGAAATGAGTGGCAAAAACCACATCTCAAAGCTTGTTGTTACAAACACTCAATAGGTTTCACGCTATGCTAGATTTTGATACATTCTCAAAGACTAGTTTTATTAGATTCTGGATTGTTTTGCAGTTGAACATGTAGACATGAGTGGAGATACAGAAAGAGTAAAGCCAACCGGTTTGTTGAAATATTTTTATTTTTATCTCAATGTTAAAATTTTACTTTGATAATTTGTAGGCTATATGATTTATTTTTATTTTTAATATAGAATTTCAGAATGGATATATACCTGACATCAGAACACGAAGTAAGTCATATCTACATTAAATAGTTGAATGTAGAATAATGTGGGATTTAACTTATATTGAACAGTCATAGAATTGCTCAATCTTTTGACGTTCAGTCATTTTCCACATTTGGGAACACTAGATGTATTGCCTTTTTCCCATTGAAATCCATTACAAATATCTAGATATTCTTGATTTCAGACTATTTTTGAAATTTAAATTCTGATGTCTGGTTTTTAAAGGGAGAATACTGACCGGGGAACATTGCGCGCTCAACTAATTCATACGTCATCAGTTCGAACATAAATTAAAATCACAATTTGGTAGCTATACTACATACTTTGGTTTCATTATTTTATCACGTTCTGGACTAGAATGTGTTGTTTACTATATGATCAACAGTATAAATACCATAAAAAGCAGAAGCGGTATAATATGCAGAAGCGGTTTTAGTTCGATCAGTTCGATCGATATGTTGAACGAAAAGTAACACTAAACAAGAACCTTGTTTAACATTTTGATTTTCGTTATAAAGCCAATCCTTGTGTTTCTTGACTTCTTGGGTCATCTTGCGTATCGACTATCGTTTTTATTCATGTTTTTGATGTAACGATCGGTCCATAAATGCTTGCCAGCTAATAACAACGCAGCTTCAGTAAGTATAATCTGGAGGATAAATATACCACAAGCAAACTAATTTGATAATTCAATAAAACGATGCGAATCTGAGTTTAATGCATGGAATGGAGGCCAACTCTGTTTCAAAACGAGTACTTGAATTTGGTATGAAGAATTCAAGTTGTGCGCGCAACGTTCCCCGGTCAATATTCTCCCTTTAAATATACCTGGCAACAATAGAACATGGATGACTCATTCAATTTAAAATTTAACTCTAAAACTTGCCTTTTTCAGTCTGTTTTCAGTCTAAGTTCTCAGTTTCAATCTATTTACAACAGCTATCTATACTTTCATGTCTGATTTATACCTTTGAAGCTTGAATGTAGATTTTAATTTGATATCATTTGTATTTATCTGTTTGTTAGACCCGACCGAACCGAACACAAATTTCACCAGGCCTACCCGCCAATGTCCTGCTGTTCCTCGTACACGTAAGTAAATATATTCATTTTAGGTCTGGGCTACTTGTAAACTTAGGTCTACTATCATGTCCACCAGAAGGGATCTACTAGATACGTTTTTCATGGGAATATTTCTCAAAATACAGCTCTTCAATTTTTTATTTGGGAAGTCCTATAACACCTCAAAATGTGAATCTATTGTTTGATAAGTGTCACCTCCCTATATATAAAGGTCCCCTGTTGATGATTGTCAATTCATCTAGGATATATTAGCTGTTATGTATGTATATAGGTTCACTGTACAAGGGTGGACAACATTAAAATATTAGGAGGAGGGTTCACATCAGATCGCACCTAAACGGTCCGTGAAAGTTTTGAGATTGTGCTTTGTATTACCTTCATTTTTCATCATCAATTTATCTAAAATGTTGAGGTTTTCACTTGAGCGCCAAGGGAAGCATGCAAGTGTTGCTTAAAAACAAGGATATCTTTACATGTCGATACTCAAATTCGGTCAGGACCCCTATGAATTGGCAGGGAACGCATCCAGTAAAAACTGTACTAATCGTTCGTATGTTGATAAGTTGCGTTTTATAATTTTGTAGGAGTAGTGTATTTTTTCAACTCAAATATATCTATGACTACCAAGCAACAACAACCCAATCCCATTAGTCTGTCAAACAATTTTTCTAGTAGAAAACGTTCAAATTGTGCTTTTCAAATATGATATTTCCCTCATTTTGATAATCAATTTATATAATGTTAAGGTTGCTACTTCGTAACAGTTTTCAACTCTCTCAGGAAAAGTATTATTGGGGAACGGCTGCTGCTGGTTTAGCTGTACTTTATTACACTTAAATCAGTTCCAATTACTTCAATTCTGTTCAACAGAGAATTACTGATACATTATTTTCAAACAAACATTACTTGTTGACATGCCTGTAGTCTGTCACACTATTTACTGATACAAATCTAATACAGTTGAAAATCTTACACCAAAACTAGCAGCAGTCCACATTGAGGCAAATAACAGTACATTTTGAAGAAAGTTTCAAAAAAAGATTTCTTTATATTAGTTAAAAATAGCTATGTTCAAAATACATTTAAAATAACCAATGCTATTATTCGAGAAGATGAGCGCATTACAGTGTTTTCCATCTTCAAATCATGTCAATTAAAGTAGACAACGTAATGTGAGAATCCAAGTGAGAACTTTCTTAATTGTGCATCAAATTATGTGACATCAGCTGATACGAGGCCTAGACAAAACAACAGAGCGTATTAAACAGAGCCTATTCTTTTGTGAATGGAATACGGTCTGCGACACAGTGTATGGTTTATCCAGTTATGCAGATAATAAATTTGCATTAGTAAAACAACATTCTTCAGAATTGTCATTTTTCCACATGATCATTGAATGCCTCCTTTCTTTCTGTGTTTCTAGAACCTTCGGACAAAATTGCATTGGTGATTGGGAACAATCAATATCCTGGCAGACAATTGAGACAAGCTGCTCAGGACGCTTTTGATGTTGCCCATGCTTTGTCTGAGTTGGGATTCAAGGTATGTAACTTCATTGAATGGATTATGTATTGACCGCTCCGTGTTTTCTAACAGTTATGGCGAAAAAAGCAACAGATAATTGCGTTTTTGATACGTTAAAATGCATTAAAGTTGAGGTTATGATTATATGTTGCAAAATTGACCTGTTAATCGTTGACTAAAACAGTTACCATGTTGATTTCAGGCTCGATGAATAACTGCATAATGACGTAAGCGGACCTCATTCATTATCAGCTGATGTTCACCTCTCCTTCGATCAATAAATGTTAAATAATTTTCACAATTACGACTTCAAGTATTACTTTTGTAGCTTTTAGCGGCTTAAGTACATTGGTAGCTTAGTGGCAGAGTGTAGGTGCGGGAGGCCGACTTCGATTCAACACATGTTTGTATTTGTCTGTAAATGTGTTTATGTCCCCTAAGACTTTTGTCTGACATAAATCATATATATTCTGAATACATAACTTGATTAATTTGTTCGTATCAGTAAATTTCTACTTATTAATTTTGTAATAAATTGAGTGTGGGCCTGATTTGCCTATTGCAAGCAAGAATCCTGATGACATTAACATTGTGCTACCTTTTAAGGATTAAGTTTCTTCTAATTCCATCAAGTGTCAGTTATCTGATTTAAGTTCAAAAATCTGGAAAAATCTTAGGCCAGTATTTACAAGTAGGAAAATACAAAATGATTTACATGTGTGTGAACCAAAAGCGGCTCTCTTGTCTCGTCAATGTGTTGTATATAGTTTCCAGTGTGTGATTCGTGTGAAGCGAGTTATGTCGGGTATACCTGCCGACACTTGCATCAACGCATTGACGAGCACAAGAGAAAAGGGTCTGCTGTTTACGCACATGTAAATCAACAACACGGAAAATCTGTTTCTGAAAACAATTTTAAAATTTTGAAAAAATACAAAGACAAGTTTGACTGCTTAATTCACGAAATGCTTGCAATCAGGTGAATCAAGCCAAACCTCAACACTCAGTCTGACTCAATCAAATCTCGGCTTTTCCCAGCAGGATATTGAAAAGCTATTGTTCTTGCCTTTGTCTATAATAATCTATTGTTATTAACGCATCCTGTTTCTAGCACTTTGTATAAATTAACACTTTCAAACCCATATATTTAAAATAATTTTTCTTTTTAAATATATTTCTGAAGATGACATAAGCAATGTCGAAAGCTCAATCAACGTCTATTTTGTAGTTTACTTTTATTACAATATTAATTTGTTAATGTTAATATATACACCATATAATAGAAAGTTCTGCTTCTTGAAATTTAAGTGAGACGAGTTTGACTGCAATAATATGGCATTCAGTCTGTTTGAGGCTATAGTGTACATATGAGAAAATTTGAAACAATAACTGGTTTATGTATTGGAAGTGCCAGGATTTGCCCAACCAGTATGGATAATTCCGGCTTTTTAAAAAAGAATCCAAAAACACAATTATAAAGTACCAAAAACTTTAACAGCTATCAAACTTTTCTCCGCTAAAAATGGGACTGTGTATCCTGAACATGTCTTTATACCCCCTTCCCCCTCTAGTGTCACCCCTGGATCTATGTGGTATGAATTCTAATTTTTCATTATTTTCTTCCAAGGTCATGTGTGTTTTAAATTTAAATCTGGAACAGATGCGTCAGTTGATGATCACTTTTACACGTCAGCTTGGTATGTTTATATTTTTTCTACAGTACTGCATTGTAACCTGTATATAACAGCCTGCTATAGAGGTGGCCGCTGCATGGAGGTGACCGTTATAACAGGTTTGACTGTACTTGACTTGGAAAACATTGTAGGGACATTGTAATAAGTTTGATAGAAATAATTATATACCTTTTCATGTTCTTGTGTTTCCATTGTTCATCGTTTTCCTCTGTTTTATATATGACATTTATAGGAGATCAGATTTGTTTGACGTGAAACCTGGAATTACAACCAAATAATATGTCTTTCTATACCTTCTCATAATTAAGTATGTTGGCCCAAGATTCTCAGTGACAACTTTACACATTCTGGGCTGTAGTCACTTACGGAGAAGTGCTTTACCCCGATATCAATAGTAAATGTAATCAGTACCGGTATACAAAGGTGTTATGAAAAAAAACTATTATGATGGTGTACCTACTTGAACTATTGTAGCATCTCGAAAAGTTTTTGAAGTGGTAGCTGTGATTGACTTAATTTTGCTAAAAATCATCATTTTGATTCCAATATTTCTTGCAGAAAAATTCATATGATAGCTTGAGCGGTAGGCTTGTGCGGCTTTGTGCCTATTGTGTATCTGCCTTAAAATAGCTTAGACTGCTTAAGTGCAAGTCAACAATGCTTAATGATTTTCACTACCTTAATCTAAGTTTGTACTTGTCCATAGCAATACAGGATAGCACACACTCTTGGTAAGGTTTCAAGGCATAGCAAAGTTGACCACATCCACTGATCTAGGGCTTTAAGGTCAGAGATTCCCCATAAAGTCATACTTTTTACTGTGTCTTCCTTCTGTTTAGGCCCTGGAGTATTTGCTGTGTTTTACTACTCTGGACATGGTTATGAATCAGCAGGAGAAAATTATCTGGTTCCAATTGATGCTGAGGATCCAGGCGATAGAACCAAGTGTATCAGAGCACAAGAGATTCTGTTCGAAATGCAACTGGCAAAATCATTATTCAATCTTATTATCCTGGATACCTGTCAAGAAAGGTATCAATTTATGGAACTTGTTAATAATTGGTAGGGGAGACCGGGGTCACTTCGGACGCGGGTCACTTCGGACAGAACGGTTCTAGTTTAAATAAAAATACAATCTCTCAGTATGTTAAATACAAAGGTATAACATGCCTATTGCCAAAATTTTAGATAATTTCATCAAGTAATAAAAAAGTTATTATGGTTTGAAATTTTTCCCGCTTTTGTGTATTATTTGTTCTCGAAGAAAAAGTTTGACGAAGAAAATCCACGCAACCAACATGTTGATATTTGGTACCATTTTGAAGCCAGTGACGTTGTGTGCCTCATACTGAAGTTTCATGCATGTGCGCTTTGAAAATTCAACTGCAGAAATGATATTCTTCAATGTTTATAAACGGGGTGACTACGGTCAGAGCGTCAAAACATAGCAAAGCGATGAAGAAGTAAAATATCAAGCTGTGAAACAATGGTAAATCCGTAATTAAGTGGGTGTCAAGTTCCTCATTCCATTCAAGTTTGACACGCTCCAGCTGTGATGTTGTGTAAACATTTCAGAGCACGCGTGATCCTAAATATATATATGCATATGGAAGTAATATGGTCTAGTTAAATAGAATATCAAATTGTGGATGAAACAGATATGTCTCAATTTATATATGTCGAAGAGTTTGGTTTACTCTTGTTGATTTACGAGCATGTTTTGTTTTCGTTTGGTGCCGCTGAGTTATCACTTGAATTTACGGCTTTCGATGACTATTCGACTTTCGACACGCTAAAGAAATTATAAATATTAGCATGGTTTGTAATTTATGAATAATTTCATTGATTTCTCTGAGTAGATGAATGATGAAGCTTTCGATTGATGTCAATAAACATTTGTTTCGTGCATTGTTGAGAGTTTAAATTCACTGTCCAGAGTCACCCCAGTCTGGCCGAAGTCACCCCGCTCAACTAGGGGTAAAAGAATGATCAAATACTCGGCACTCGAATATATTTCACTTTCCAACAATTTACCCTTTTAAACATGGCACATCAGCTATTAAATGATATACGATTTATTTGTTTCGAGCGAAAAATAAAATAATTAGAAGTAAGAAACCCGAAAAGCGTCCGATGTGTGGGTGGTCTCCCCTAGGACTGTCATCATGCAATCCCCTGCGAAAACAGTTTATAAACAATTTATAAACAATTTTAATAAACCCATATGATTATCTTTTTTTATTATTATATCTTTTTATTTATTTACTTTCTTTTTCTTAAAAACTTAAAAAAGAATTTCTTAAATTAACTGTTTCATAATAATAATTTTATTAGCTTAGCGATATCTCGCCATTTTATAAAACATGCCAATTCTGGCAACTGCCGTATATTACGTATTGGATATACTGATACAGTAAAACCTGTTATAACGGTCACCTCTATAAAGCGGTCACCTGTCTATAGTGGTCACTCTTGCAATGTCGAAAATAATATTTTCTATTGAATCAAACCTGTATATAAAGGCCACCTGTCTATAGTGGTCAATTTATCTACCTCTCTAACTGTCCGTTATATATAAGTTTCACTGTATTTGAGTTATATATATGAAAAATAAAAATTATTATTATTGTTAGGCCTATTATTAGCAAACTATCTAAGAGAGTGCTCAAGACATGAGAGTGCATATTCGAGTTAAATATTTTTCTAAAACACAACTAAAATTGCAGTTTTCATTTTTTATTTCAATTTCTGATTTGCACAACAACAAAAAGGAATATAGTATTTTGACTGTATTATTTATATGGCCTTTATTTCGATATCAAACTCCAACAGGTGTCAAATTCCAAGAACACATTAACTTAGTAATTGACTTTTATACATCACACAAGTTTCATTATTTTTGTCTCACATTATCTATACAAAGTAAAATTAACCCTTGGTATATTTTATTCTGTAATGAGACATGTAGTATACTGCATACATATTAGATATGAGCCGATCACAAAATTTACCGATTATTTTTACCGGTTATTTATAATAATTGGCCGGTTTAAAATTGGTAAACAAAGAACATTTGAAAAATAATGGAAATCCTTTCCAAATTATAATTTGAGGCCATAATCATGCAGTTGTTGAAGTATTTTTCTGAATTTATATTGATTTAAATTTAATTGCATTCATGAACATCATAAGAAATAATATAGATCACTACAAAATTGTAACGTTAAAACTTCTTCATGTATAAAGTATATGATAGAGAGTCTACCATTAACGGACAAAAACTAAACACTCATTTTAACTTTCAAACAACACCTGTGAAACAACATATTTTATTCGAAAACATGTAATTTAAGTCCTCAAGGAAAGAAATTTTTCGTTAAATTTTCGTTGCTGAGCAAAATCAAACAGCAATACAACAATTATGCAATGTATCACAGATCGTATAACTCTATTGTAACTTATAATGAACAATTATAATGGAATTCAAAATAGTCTATTAACTATTGATTGAATGCAAATTTTTCTGTAGGCTGCCTGCTCATAGTCAACGCGTTGACACAAAGTTGCATAGATTGGCAACTGGTAATACCATCATTGCCCATTCATGGTGAGTAATTCAGATAATTTTGAAACCCTTTTGTTGTGTTTGCGATCGGTTAAGAACATGCACGCCACTGAATAATAAAATTTTGAATGTGCGATTCATTATGCAATTGAATCAATGATAAAAACTGTGACCTTGCTTTCTAAAAATAGAGAGATCAGATAAATGTTTGTTTTCTATATTAAGGATCTGAGAAATCTAAGCAAATTTGGAAGAATGACCACTTGACCAGTTGTAATAGGGTTCGGTAGGAGGAATCTTATAGTGAGTAATACATCAGTAAGCTGAATAACTCAGATTATTCAGAATTATTCTTAATAGCAAGATTATACTTCATATTACAGCAGTCCTAATGAATAATTATTTATGAGCTATCCCACACACGACTTACTTGTTAACCTTGAATTAAGGCCTGGTTCATACGCCGTTCTGTTCACATGCCGATCCTATTATGCTCTAGTAACAAACAAAGATCGACTTCAGAACGGCGTATGCAACAAACAAAGATCGACTTCAGAACGGCGTATGGAACAAATAAGAATGCCTTCAATAATTGGGTTGTGTTCAGCAGTTTTGGACTCGTTTCGAACGCCTTCATCAGGTGTGAATTCATACATGAAATCCTTGGAACAGCATCTGAAAACAAATTGTTTATGTAGTTAATCTGAAGGGGTTCTCAACCGGAATAGGATCAGCACATGTACACATATGAACCAGGCCTCACAATGTTAAAATTATCCCCGATTTAACAATTAGTATAAAGAAATTTTACAAATTTTCAGGATTGTTGTCCCTTTTTTAAACTGACATAAAAATTTGTTTATTTCTTCTCTGAAAATCGTCTGTCTTATTTTGTTGAATGTTCATAGCAGCTAGCTAGCTGGCCAGATGGTCATTTTTTTTTTATTTCGTATTTGTTGATACGTTACTCTATGCTGTTTATTTGTAGCACTACTGGATGTTATGCATATGAGGTTCCAAGTGAACAGAAGAATGGTATATATGCAGTTGAACTGCTTAAACACATTAGAAGAGATGACAGGATTGAGAATATCCTTATGGACGTTAATACAGGTACACTGTTAATCGTCTGGTTTACTATAAAATGTTTTTCCATGTTCACAATTATCTACACTACCAACACCAAAACCATGAAAACGCCATGAAAGTGTTGTGAAAACTGCATGAAAATGTGAAAAAGTGAAACCACAAATGTTTTAAGCCATGAAAAAGTCGGAAACCATAAAAATATACCATATTCACGATATTAAAATGTGGAAATGCCTTGAAAATGCCATTCTAAAATATCACAAAGGTTTTCTGCGATCTGATTGGTCGAAAGAGCGTGCATGAAATCCTAGGGTAAAACATGGCTCCGAAAACCAGGAAAAACCGCAAGCTTCCAAAAGTTTGATCTGTGATAAAATACAGAATTTATAACTTTTTGATAACAATCCAATCAATATCTCAACAATGGCTACGATTTACAAAACGACATTTAGCTCAAGATGTTTTTATTTATTGAAAAGCGTGGTAAATGAGTTATTGGTCGTGTAACATTCAAAATAAAAACACAGAATGAAAGACAATTATAGGCTACGCTAATTCAAGGTAAACCTAAAATTTAAATAACAATTACTGCATTAATTTGCTAAAGAACTATTGTACCACTTAGATTACAGACGTTCTTGTATATGTCTTTCTTTATTCGACAAAATCTATCTTGTTGTGGGATTCTCTTCATGCTTGGTTTATGAATTGAAATTGAATTTCAAATTGTGAATTCATGAATTGAAAATTCGCCGTCAAATGAGATTCCGACATTTGTTTTATTTTAGAAAAGGGTTACCACATGCTTGCAAATGTTTGTATTCATATTTACTAAACTCGAAAATGTTGGGAGACACTCGGGAAGCTAAAAATCACTCGCTCGGAGCTCATGATTTTTTAGCGCTTCACTCGTGAACCCTTTATTAAAACGCAATGGAATTTCACTATTTTTTTCATGGTTTTGGTGTCAGTAGTGCTACTAGATAGGTTGCAGGATATAGTAGTAGAATGGTAATTTGGTCAGCTGAATATCCTGTGACTACAAGTATAGTCTATCTGATTATTTATTGAAGTCCTTAATTAAATATGTTTAGTTGGTTTGGTTATTTAGGTACAGCCAGGGTCCGACAAAAGGTTCAACCTTCTTGAATCCTCGAGACATTTCAACATTTTCTTCTGAATTTTTTTGTTGAAGTTTGACAAGTAAATCATAAAAATATCAATTTATTAATAAAGGGTTCACTTTTGTGAAAAGTTCATGAACTGTCTGTGAAATGTTTGTCAATCTAAGTTCATGAACTTTTCACAAAATGTTCATGAATTCAAGTTTTGGTTGACACTTCATTAACCTTTCCCAAAGTTGCCTTCAAAAATATGATCATGGTCATAAGTCATATGAAAAAGCTGGTAGCTTATTGGGTTTCTGAATAATAATGATGACGATAATTATGAAGAATTTACCTTGTAATGATTTAGGTAAGAAGCCAATAAATAATACTTGCCATGAAACCAAAAGTCGCCTCACACGGGCTCAATAAACGCCTTACTGAAAGTCGTTTCTCACTCCTGAAAACAGGAATGCCCAATCAGATGCGACAGATTGAGACCTCGAGCTACATGATGGGATTTTGTTGTTGTAAGATCGTGCTGAGACATTGACATGTTAGGCTGATCCAGACGTAAAATCGCAGCTACCACCACTTTTACGGTCAAACTCTTTATTTATTTTATTGAATGAAGCGACTTTTTCCTATGAATTCCGTTAGCCTGTGTGCTGAAAGTATGATGTAATCACACAGGATCTAGTTTGCGTTGTAATGATGGATACTCATTGGCATGTTCATTTTTTGCGAAAAAATCATCTGCTTTCAAAGTATTCAATCTATGTAAAACTCTTATCATATATTTACAGCTGTCTCTCAAAATGGTTATGTGCCACAACTTGGAACATTCCAGACAGATGCTGTATTTGATTGTCGACTGAATACGCCTGCTTATGGTATGGACACTGGTAATTATGCCATGCGACGATCAAGATGGGCTTCACAAGGTAGAGTAAATTCATTTCATTTCAAATGGATCATAGACTATAGGCCTTCCTATAAATGCACTGTCTATAACTGCACCCCTAGGGAACCTCCTTTACTATAATGATGATATGGCTGTGCCTGCTGACATTTACAGGGAGAGATTCTAAGGGCTACTACGGTCAATTATTTCTATTGAAAATAATCTTGTTGAGTTTATCGGCTTTCAGGAAGTGTTTGTTGATCATTGCTAGTAATTTGTTTAGTATCCACATTTTAGCTGAATGGTAAGTTAAACCAGATGGTATTTCTTTTTCTGTTGTTTCTGTTAATGGTCGGCGTTGTTGAAGAGCTGTGTTGCTCGTAAGTGAACTCCAGGCTTTACCAGCTGGCAGGGTCCGACAAAATGTTCAGCCTTCTGGAATCCTAGGGGCATTTCAACTTTTTCTTCTGAATTTTCTTGTTGAGGTTTGACCTCGACATCAATTTTCTTCCGAATTTTGTCTAGCCTTCCGGGATCCAGGATCCCCACTTTTGTCGAACCCTGCCCGCTGGATCTCAATGCAGATACATATGGACCTTAACATAACAATAGCATAAAAAATATAATACATGTATAATATATTTAAACATTAGAAACGTTTCCTGAAGTCATTTATACTTAAGAACACCACAATATTTTTTCATTCAATAAACCGTCTGAAATGCGTATTTACGCGAAACTCAGAGTAACAGAGCAAACTTGTGATCTTTGATCTGCTATTTATACTGCTCTGCTTTTAGCATTGAGCACTCAAATTGATGCTTTGCCCATACAATTACTTTATAAATATATTGTTTTTGTTTTGTTTTGTCATTGCAGGAGAAATCCAACCAGTGCATTTTCAAGATTCCAATAATGTGGTCTGTGATATCAGGTTCATAGATTCTCCTATCATGCAAAATTGGTTGGACTTGTGCGTGGATTTGTCATGCAACCAAGGCAATGACGAAAGTTATATCACTGATGTTGACTTCAAGATTGAAGTTTGCTTGGTAAGTTATATGACGTCCTGCATCATCCACGGACTAGCTCATAGTTTTGTTGATGTTTTCCGAGACGATTTTTTTATTATTATCATTGTTTACATCAACATCACATACTTTGTTATTTGGAATTTGGTGCTCAGAGGTCGGTAATAGGATACCAAAAAACATATGTCACTACCAACATCAAGCACCAATTACACTGCCAAGTCGTGGAATGCCTAGTATACTAATTACTTGTCTTACCTATTGACAGTGGATGGAGGGTGCGGAACCTAAGGTGCAACACTGCAATCCCTTGCAAGTGCAGCACTGCACATTATTAACTACCTTGGTACTACATACATTCCAATAACAAAACCATGAAAATGCCATGATTGTTGTGAAAACACTATAAAAATGTAAAAAAAGTGAAAACCACAAATTTAAACCATGAACAAGTTTGAAAACGATGAAAACATCCATATTCACAATATTAAATGTGAAATGCCATGAAAACGCAATGAAAATTTCACAAATTTTTTTCATGGTTTTGGTGTCAGTGTCAGTAGTTAGACATTTAACTCAATAGCATGTGCAATATGCAACACTGAATATTATAATAGAATACTAATTGGTTAATAAAATAGTGAAGATCAACAATGATCAGCAAATTGGCAAACCAATATCATGTTGAGATGCAGCTAGCCTATTTGTCGCACCTTAAGTACCATTAGACAAATAAATTTTACAATTTATTTCAAAATATATAATTTGTCTCCAGCCTTTCAAAACCACCGTAAAAGAGCGTACGGATACACCCTCAACAGGAGATGTACTGAAATGCTACAATGGCCGTATCATGCACCTAGAGCTATTACAGGTATGATCTGATTAAATGTGTTCCAGAACAGTAGTTGGCAATTCAAGTAATGATGTAATTTGTATTCTTAATTGATTGCTTGTTCAGCTTTGTTCTGTATTTTGATGTAGATATACTTGGTTTTTATGAAGCACATGAAAACATGATGCATCTGGATGCAGCTCTTCCATCATCCCCCCCCCATATGCTATGGCAACTTATCATTCACACACTCGATTTTTCAATTTCACACATAACACAATAAAAATTTCTCAACTTTCTCACATTCGACCTACAACCTTTGAAATTGATTTCAGACTATTTGGCTTTTGAATCGTAGCATTTAGCTCCACTTGCACACTACTGTTGAAAAGGCCTTTTCACACAACACATACAAAAACCGGCCAATAGTGTATCACATAAAAATAAAGGGGTCTGCCCGTGAATGTTGATCACAGTATGGTTATGCTTTATATTCCCCTGTAGTGTAGATGAAAAATTGGATATTGAGCAAAATGGACTGTGATAAGATGCACAATGCACATCATAACAGTAATATCAAGAATAACAAAGGTTTGCAATTTGCATGGGACAAATTCAGTGCTTGCGGTTTTTGTCAGGCCGTCTTTGATATATCTGGATTGCGTGCCTGCACTTGGTGATTTGAAATCACTGTTATGAATCCAGATTAGGGATGAAGATCATGAAGTTATCATATCACTTATGACCCATGATAAGGGTTCAGGGGGACTGTTGTGTAACCCGATTAGGAAATCTCTTGTTTATGTTTACAGGAGGAAACTCTATTTGTTGTCGCAAGCCTATCGTATCTCATGGATGGTGATCCCCAGAGTATGGATTATAAATTTGATCTAGGAAGGCCAATGATTGCTGGAATCATAAACAGCTTTCATCTGTGGTTGAAGGAAACAAGTGTATGATGAAGTTATGCAGAAGAACAAACTATTAGGCTGAAGTCTGCTACTGGGTGTGGAGGGTCTGAAAATACTTTTTCAGTTCATGTCATACATGGCTTGATGGATATATTATCTTTACATATAATAGATTTGAAATAATTGTTACAGTGCTTGTAGAGCATTTTTAGGGAATTCTACAATTCTGACTCCTTGAAAAAGTAACAGATGCGTGCATTTCTACATAACGTTTTCATGAACAGTTCATGAACATGTTCAGTCGTCCTAATTTTGATGAACCTTTCATGAAGCGTTTATTAGTGTAGTGAAAATTTAACTAGAATGATCAATCAAAATGTGTTTTGAAAATCACAAACAATACAACTCACATACCATAATCAATTATTGGCCTTACAGTGATCAGATTTGTTAATAGTTAAGGTTTTGTTGACATTTTAAAGTAATTTTTGACAATAATAATTCGAAAATACTAACTAAATCGTTTTGTACATAAACATATACCATATTAAGCCATATTATGATTATTTTAGTTCATTAATTGGTTCTCAATTTTGAATTACTGTCAGTTTTATGATAGTATATTACAATTTCTTCAAATATAGAATTATTTGTATTGAACAATGTTGTTCGTGATTATAGGGACATTATCCTAATCCTAACTAAAAATAAGATGCATGTTACTGATTTGTTGTGTACTTTTATTACACAAACAAATAATGTAATTTACAGCAGCTTATTATGACTAACAAAGGTTTTTAATTGTACTAGCGATCTCATTGGCTAAATGTTTTCTTAAAATTGGTTAGATCTTCTTCTATTTAACAATCAAACTGCAACGTTCAAAGTTGTTGGAAAGTCAATGAAAAATTTCAGAATGATTTTTGTTAAAAATTACTTGTTTCAAGTTTTAATTGTCAGTAAATCCAAACTCAATTTTCAAGAAATCAGATCTATTGAGCGTAAATCTGTGAGCGAAGAGAATAGCCCAATATTTAAACATTTAAGCCCTTTCATAGCACAAAGCAACAAATCACAAGACACAAAAGACACAGTAGCATACAATGAATAGGTGATTTATTTGAAGATCATTTACTCGTTCTCTTCACTGCGCAACCTGGCGTTGGGGTTAGTGACTTTAACATCGAGTTGCTGAGCACGTTTTACAATAACTTGACGTTTCTTGCCAGAAACATTGTGTGCGATTTCAGCAGCATAACTGCCTTTCAACATCAATAAAACTTCAAGTTCCTACAAATTGAAATTCACACAAAATATTACTTTCCTTGAACAGGTGGATAATCTGAGTGAATCTGGTGTGTAGTCATGATTTAATATTTAATGTCATCAGGGGTGGTGTCAAGATATCTCTGACAAGGGCTTTTAGATAAAAAAATAAAAGCAAAAGTACCAAAATTTAAGCTACAATATAAATAATTAACATCATCAGGATGCTATTAATATATACCAGAGTCAGGGTTCGACAAAAGTAGGAATCCTGGATTCCAGAAGGTTAGAGCAAATTCAGAAGAAAATTGATATTTTAAATGGTTTATTGGTCAAATATGCTTACCTTTTTGTCGGACCCTGACTAGAGTGAAATATAAACTAGTGCCTAAATATAACTATAACTTTTGACACAACAATTCAATATCAAGTCATGGGCAAACGATAGCAGCCTGCACACAATAAATCTGCTTTTTTTGTTTGACGTATGTTTTCCTTGTTTTGAGCAGTCCTTTTGAAGAGCTAAACACAGCGCCGGATCAACATTTCAGGGCCCCTAAGCACTCTCTCTCCAAAGGGCCCTAAAATGGGTGTGGCAAACATAGAATTAGCCTCACTTTCAAGTTATCATCTCAGTTTGAATTTTCATAGTCGCCATTTTATTTTTGTCCGAAGAAAAACGATTCACGCAAAAATAAAATGTTGTTATTGCAGTGGTAGAATGATGGTTTCGCAGTATCTAAAAAGATTTTAAAAGATTACAAAAGACACAGTATTATTTGTTTTATCAAACCCATTTTGTTTTGCTGTTTAAATTAACTTTACACTATTCAAAACAAGATCGAATGATGAAAACATTTGTTGAATGTTTAGGCCTACTTTTGAAAAGTATTATTCGAATTGTTGCTATTCGATTAGCATTTAATATACTATTAAAATCAGTAGACAGTTAACCACAAAGGGCCCTAATTCTCATTATAATTGGTTATTGAATTCCTCTATTAATTTCAACTTTTAAAATAAGACTATCTTACAAATTGATTTTTTTTAGGGCCCTTCGTTTAATCCGGCGCTGGCTAAACAGACTTGCTTTACCAAAATAAACAAGGCTGTTGTTTTTCCACTGGCATTAGACATTCACATTGTTGTGTTTATATGGCTTGCTCATTATCATCATTATTTACTCAGTAAATCTTAAGTTCACATCTAAAGTCCAAAAATGTTTTTTGAAGGACTGATGAAGTTCTGCACTGGTATATCAATTTTAAACTAATTATATTACAGTATTGAAAATATTACCTTGACGTTGTGGACAACAAATTTTTTGAAACCATCTGGCATTAAATGTCTGGTTTTTTTATTGCTACCATAACCAATACTTGGCATCAAAAATTGTCCCTTAAAACGACGACGGACTCTGTTATCAATACCCTTGGGTTTCCTCCAGCTTGGCTGCAAATAAAATCAAAGAAAATAATTTAATGAATTGATCATGTATTAGACAAGACCGTCTTTACATCTTAATTGGCTGTGCCATGTCTGATTTGCAATAACATACACATACAATGCCAATATGATAAATAATAGCAAATCATTGATTACATTTGAAATCACTGATGTACAGCATTTTAATCATTTATCATAAACATATGAAAGAGATCGATTCAATATTTAAATACGACGTGATTAGCCGTCCGGTAGCTGGACGCCATTTTCAAAATGATAGCCGTCCGGAACTCAATTTGCGCATGCGTTATTCTGTTCGAGGCAACGAAGGTAAAAATTGATTCAAAGATCAAATAATATTCCAACCTCAAACCATCAACAGATTATTAAATTTTTAAATCAACTTTATGCTAGCCTGAAACAAAAGTCCAATCTAAGTTATAGAGACCTTGTTGAGACCTTTATTTTTGTTGTTGATTAAGGTAAAGTTTTGAAATTGCAATACTCCTCGTATTTTCTCTGACGACATCGGCTCGCTTTTGAGAAGAATCGCGATTAATTTTTTTTATCATATTCAAATGTTAATTGAAAGTTTATCCCAGATTTTGTAAACAAATACTGAGTGAAGTGATAAATACATTATTGACTTCATGATAAAAGCTAGTTTTGGCGGGAAATTTTCTATCGTTTGAATAATAATTACTTCATTATGATTTGCCGCCATAACTTTCTAGAAACCCTTCGGCTTTCGCATTATATATGTAAGTAACATCAGATCAAAGATTAACGATCCCTGAATAAGCATTGGAGAAATAACAAACACTTGTGGAATATAACTTGATTTGTGTATAAATCCAACGCAGAGAGAGGACGCTTTACTGTGCAATATTAATATACAATTTTGAGCAGCCAAACAACTAAATAAATTGTGCAAGATATAACTCTAAATCCAACAATGTTATCTTGCCGCTGTAATTTATTATTCAAAAGCAGATTCTTTTTTATTTGGGAACAGCAATATTTCAGATCTTCAAGGTATTTAATCATCATATCCAAGGAAGAAACCACCAAATTATTGTGTGACTAGCTGTGTTGAAGTTTAGTGTGATAATAAATTCTGGCACGAAGCAAAAATGGCGTCCGGTAACCGGACGCTATACACTTCGATTTAAATAACTGTTTTGAAAGTTTACATATGGAATATATCATCATTCAACATGTCAGGAATAATTATTGTTGCATGCCTTCGAATTACATCTACATAAAGCTAAGAAAAATTGAAGTCTACAACATGAAGAAATGTAGTACAGTAATTTTCACCAAATATATACATAACAACATGCATTATCATAAGATATATATGTTGATTTTTATTCTATTCCAAATTTGTAGCTTTCAGAATGCATAGGATAGGCCTAAGCCTACTGTTTAACGTTCAAGCTGCACAGTCATTGTAGTGAATCACTGCACCATCACAATGACACAATCGATCTCACTATCTACATTAATTATATGGCTTGTTTCTGTTATGGCCTATTTCAAGTAAATATAAAACCATGCAACTTCAGTTTTATACATTATACAAAATGACAACTAGTGTACTAGTTTAAATAGGCCAGTTCAGAACTGTAGTAGGCATACTCACATCGACTTTATCATATCGATCAGACTGGTGACGAATAAATCGCTTTGTCCTCTTCTTGACGATCTTGCGTTTAACTGTCGGTACAACCATATTGCTGTAAATTAAAAACAAGCACCCGTTTCAAACTTCTTATGTCGTAATGAGTGAATAATTGGAACTCATAAATACACGTAAGGTCTAGAAGAACAACACAGATCAGGAAAGGCAACAGCAACTTCAAATATACGTGATTTGAAACCTCAAATTCCCAAATAACATCAACGAAAATTAAGATCAAAATAAGTCAAATGCAAAATTTATCATTTGATTGGTGTTATGGAGCAATTTTGATATTAACCTTGGTTTGGATCTCAGTGATATTTCCAGATTAAAATAATAATTAAAAGTTCCATTACCTTTCAAGTTTGTATTTACCAGGGAAAGGAATGAAATTGTATTGAAATCGAGACTGGTAGAAATATTATCGAGGCTATCACGTGAGGCCTGATATATCTTGAAACAAAGTGTATAAATGTGGAAGTTGTTTTCATGATATGAATGATACCGACAATGTCTGATGCATTAGAACCTATTAAATACCACCGAGGTAGTCTTGAGATTATAAATCAGTTGCTACTTCCAATTAAAATTGAGTATGTCAAGATATATTCCATTGAAGATGGCTGGAATGCAATTAAGCTGATGCAGGTTGGTATTGATAGTTAGCAGATACTTGATAACTTGATAGCCTACCTATCATAGGGATAGCCTAGCCTAACCAACTTACCAACAGTAGTTACATTTGTCCTTATATCTTAGTTTGGTGGGAAATCCAAAATTCCAAATTGGTTTGATTTCTTTTTGTACCTTAATTATATAAATGAATCATGAGATGACCACGTTGACGTCAACCAACTTGAACTAGCTAATCGCATTTGACGTTGCATTGCATAGGATGATAGAGATAGGTCCATACCTGGATTTTAAGGATGGATTTTGGATAGAATTATTCCGCTCGCAAAATTTTATCTCATAGATAAGCGCCCTTCTCTGTAGGCTGGAAGATAGGCCTATATTATATAATATCATAGTACCTAGACTCTCTAGATAATCCAGTTTTCAGAGTACGGCAGAGATAACATTTTCAGCATCTCGAGCTGCCCGCGAAAATTTTGCCGGAAGGCTTATTAGGCCTACCTTCTATTTTCTATAGAATATTGATTTTCCACCTTCGAAGAAGGCAAAAATTCGTTAAAGCGCCTGCTCCCATCGGCGAACATTACGTTGCCTCCCCCGAGATCTCGTCGAACCAAGATCCTTTGCAGACTGTATTCCACAGGCTTCCGACCTGCCGGAGATCTCCGGCGGAGTAAATTTCATATACTTCAGCACCAACACCAATTTCCAGTGGAATTTCCCTTGTGTTTATTGTTTTCTAGCCCTGATAAAATCATTTGATAACAATAGTCTATAGAAAATGCATGGTTTTTGTCAAAATACTAGCCTATACTCAAATATTAACTACAATTTTCATACTTCTAGGTCCGTGGTGCACCAGCAATTGCTGTCATTGGATGCCTCAGTATTGCTGTTGTTCTATTCAACAAAGAATTTAAATCAGAAGATGAATTACGAACATTTGTTATCGATAGTATCAATTATCTAGTAACAGCAAGACCAACAGCAGTTAACATTGCTCGAGCTGCTAACGATATTAAATTATTTCTTCAAAATTTGCTTCAGTTGAATAATATTGAGACAACAAAATTAAAAATTATAGAATGGATTGAGGCTATGATGAAAAAAGATGTTGACGATAATGTTGCTATGGGTAACGCTGGTGCATCTCATATTTTGCAAACTTCTACCCAATCAAAAGTAACTATATTAACACATTGTAATACTGGTTCATTGGCAACTGTTGGATATGGAACAGCACTGGGTGTAATTCGTTCATTGTATTCACAAAATCAAATGAAACATGTATTTTGTACGGAAACAAGACCATATAACCAAGGTGCTAGACTGACTGCCTTTGAACTTGTTTATGAAAAGATACCTGCTACTTTAATTGCTGACTCAGCTGTATCGTTGGCTATGAAAAAGCATGGTATTAATGCTGTTGTAGTTGGTGCGGATCGTATTGCTGCAAATGGTGACACTGCAAATAAGATTGGCACATATCAACTGGCAATTGCTGGTCAGTAGTCTATCCCTTTCATGTTGTTAAATTAAATTATACGTACCATAGTAATAAATGACAACTAGTACTGTATTTCAAACTGATTTCCAGTATTAAACATGTTCGTCAAATCGAATTTTCCGAAAATTGATCATGGGTAGGCCTATCATTAGGAATCATATATGTATTCGAAAGCCAATCCAATCTGAATTTAGAGAATAAAAATGAATCCGATCCGATTCAAAATGTTGATCTTAGATTCAAAACTATGTAGGCCTATAGCGTTTGAATGTAGCAATTTGATATAACTTATGTCGTTAGTAACAGTGATCAGTCTGATCTGTAACAATAGCTGGAAGTCAAACGTATTCTAAGGACCCTTACAAGTAAAGAATCCAGATATTGAACTCAGGTTTCTGGAAGTTTTATTAGGTTTGTAAAAGTTATTGTTAAGGCGTAAAAGTTGAATATTGGATGATAGATAATGACCAAGGTCTGTCAAGATCATGCCATTATTCACAAAGCCTTCAGTCAATAATTGTTTTAATCAATGATTAGGCCTAATAGGTCAATTTTAAAACAAATCACTATATATATTTATGTCTTTACAGTCGAACTCGGTTAATGTCCCCTCTTTTAATATCCACCTTGCTTAATATCCCCACATAAAACTGATTTCTATTTTCCATTCTCTATACAAACTCTCATAATCCTACCTCGCTTAATATCCCACCTCGCTTAATGTCCCGCTTTTTATCTGTAGGCCTACCAGAGGGGGGATATTAAGCAAGTTCGACTGTATTATCAAAAATATGAAATATTTTCTCAAATAGATGCATGTACAAAAGGTCTGTATATAAAAGACACTAATAGGCCTACTATACTAATACAATACTATAATATGAACTTTATTATATTATTTAAAGGTAGCCTATCATTGTAGTAACACAATTGCCTGGCATTGCCTCTTTCCGCCGTAAAGCACAAAAACACACAATTCGAATAGACCTTTGCTAGACCAATCAGATCGCTCCACATATGTATTAACCTATTAACTAATATTATCATGTGTTTTTGTCAAACACATATCGATATGTTAATCAGCAGTCATCATAAAAATGGAAAGTCACGAAAAAAAATTGTGAACCCTCATTGCGATTTCATGGCATTTTCAAGGCAATTTCAAATTTTAACATTGTGAATATGGATGTTTTCATGCTTTTCAAATTTTTTCATGGCTTAAAAGTTTGTGGTTTTCACTTTTTTACATTTTCAAGATGTTTTCACAACACTTTCATGGCATGTTCATGGTTTTTGTGTTGGTAATGATGTGTATTAATTTGTTATCAATGTTTTCATTCTCATACTATAGCCAAGTACCATGGTATACCATTTTATGTTGCTGCTCCGTCATTATCAATTGATTTCAATATGGCTGATGGTGATGGTATTGTTATTGAGGAAAGAAATCAAACTGAGTTATCACATAGTCAAGGTAACCAAGTTGCAGCTACTGGTATTAAAATATGGAATCCTGCATTTGATGTCACACCTGCTGCATTGATTACTGGTGGTATCGTAACCGAGAAAGGTGTTTTCAAATCTGATTGTTTAGAACCAAATTTATTCAGTTAATATAAATAATGTTATTTTTAGTAATATTTAATACAGGACCACAATCACATCAATGTGAAGATACTTCAGTGCATCAATCACAGTAAGTAGGCTAACGCTACTCCAATGAAAAAAACTTCATGAACTTTGTAAAACGTTAACATTGATCCTTCCATAAAATTTATACAAACTAACATATTCATGAAGCTCTGTTTTGCATGGGTGGACTTGCTTTTATTATAACAATAGTGGATTTAGAATGGACAATAGCATGCATACATATCTCTTCATTATTAATATGCAGTATATGAAATTATGAATATAATTATGTGTCATACCTTCTGGAATAAAAAAAAATAAAAAAATCTTAATTTTTATTAAACCTCAAAATCTCCAATGAAATGTGTTGAAGTTATGATCATTTTTTGTACTTTGTCACCTATGACTGCTTATCGCTGGCAGGGTCCGACAAAAGTTGGAATTATAATTCTTATGTTTTTTTAGTCAAACTTAAACAAAAATTTCAGAAGAAAATGTTGAAATGTGTCTAGGATTCCAGAAGGCTGAACCTTTTGTTGGACCCTGATCGCTGGTAGTTATCATTGTATTTGCTTTCAGATTATCATAGCAGAACCCAACTAAAATTATATACAGTCAAACCTGCTATAATGGTCACCTCTATAAAGTGGCCACCTGTCTATAGTGGTCACTCTAGCAATGTCTAAAATTGTATTTCTATTGAATCAACCCTGTATATAAAGGCCACCTGCATATAATGGTCAATTTATCTACCTCCTATAGCTCGGTGTTTTAATACTGTACAGGTTTCACTATAAAGAAACACCTTTAATAATGAATTATTACATGATATTTTCTCTTTCCTTTCAAATACAAGCTTCAAATCTATATAGGCGTTAAATGTAAAAAAATTATCTCAAGTTAAATCTTTCCAAAAATTAGGGTCCATATTCATTCGTCGTTCAAAATTATGATACCATTGCGTAATTGAATTTAACGGTATATATATTTCATTCGGTTGATTTGTCATTTGTGATTGTGTGATACCAAACGATGATGCGTAATTATAAACATTTTTTATCATTTTCTGCGTAAATTCAACAAATTGACTTAAATTAGCAGCTGTTGTATTTGTTGCTGGTGTTAATTGTTGGATGTCATTCATTGGTATGGCGTTAATTCCAAGTTGTGCTTGTGATATATTTTGTTGACAATCGAACGGATTTGATACTTCATTTAATGGTTTTGTCTAAACAATATAGAATTTAAAATTATGACAAAAGTTGACTCAGATAACAATACACTAATATATATATATATATTTCTAGCAATGAGTGACCTGCGCTGCTAGGTTGATCCATTCATTTTCGAGACTGCAAATCTCCGTTACTTAGATTTAGAATTTGATTGACAAATTTCATCAATAGAACAATAAAATGATGGCGTGAACAATAGATAATGGTCAATGATGTGTGTGAAATTGAGAAGGACAAAATGCTTTGTTGTTGTCACGCAAAGTTGGATTACAAAATAAAGATGTTTTCTTTCGATGCAGGAAATAGGGAATGGAATATAAAAAAACTAAAAGCGTCATTAAACTCACGGAATGACATTGATTCTAATGATATGTTTTTCGAAATTCTTACCGGTACATAACAATTGGCAGAGAAAAACAAAAAACAAATCCATGGTCGCAACAGCACTCGTACACACAGACTTTGACGTTTATAGATATAGATATATGGTGAAATAAAGTCAAAGACTAGACGTTGTCTCCGTTACTTGGAATTTCGTGTGATAGTGCTCATCAGACGGTTTTATTCATATTGAATATGAATATGAATAAAACTGTTTGATGAGTGCTATCGCACAAAACTTTGAGTAACGGAGACAACGCCTAGTTTGTTTCTATACTGCTATGCATATCCGCATTGAGCACTCTATTGATGTTTTGCCATCAATAAAGTCATTATATACATGTTGATAATTTTACATTATTTTGTTTCAATGTTTCAATGGTAAATAAATAAATTTGTATGGTCCAAAAATCCTAGCTGTTGTTCCTAGCGGCTAGCTAGATCCTAGCTGCAAACTAGGTTTCTAAGTTGTTGGACCATGATTCTTACAGAGTGAGTAATTATCATCGAAGAGATCACCAAGACACCAATATCTGTAGTTGCCTCTGCAGTTTATTAGGTCAGTGTTTATTCTTTAATTATATGGGCTAATGAGTGACGAGACACACCAGCACACCCCCTGCGAAATACAGTTCAGGAGTTTATGAACAGTTCACAAACATCAATTGGCCCCAATTTTCATGAACTATTTGTGAAAAGTTCATCAACCTTTTGGACAGGTCATGAACAGTTCATGAAAATTGAGGCCATTGAACGTTCATAAATTGTTCATGAATTCCTGAACTATTTTTCACAGGGACATGGTCAAATTTTAGGTAGGCTATTGTAACATCATATTCTACCTTAGATATTTTGAAGATAGCACTTGGTTTCTGATTACTAATAAATCCAAGATAATGCCACGATGGTGTAGGTTTTGGCCAACAGAAATAAACACTACCACCAATGCCATCAGGAAATGGTGATGCACCAGTTAAAAACACAACAAGATGATTAATTGTTTCACAGTCTGTAATTGGAAAAACTACTTGGTTTTCAGATACAACTTGTGGACTTGTTTGAACCTATAAATGAATGTATATTATCTAAACTACCAACATCAACAACAAAAACTTCAACATCATACATTCTAAAAGCAAATATATAAACAGTATGTTGATGAAATTTAATGGAAATTATGGCAGGTTTAACCATGCTCTGTCTCAAAGGACACTATCAATTTAAAAGGTACTGAAAAAGTGCTAATAAAGTAGCCTACTAACGATTTATAGGCCTAAGCACTTTTTCAGCACATGTAGACGTAGACATACTGTCATGGACAGGGTCCGACAAAGTCCGGAAACTTGGAAACCTACTTTGCGGAAGGTTAGCAAAATCCAGAAGGTTAGCCAAAATGTTTGATATAAAGCTAAAATAAAGTTTCGATTTTACGCTTTTATCTCAGTGTAATTACTTAAACATTTTGCTAACTTTTATCTAACAATATAAGGTTTGCAGAAGCTAAAACATTTTGTCGGACCGTGGTCATGGACTGTATTGTAAGGCGTGAGATTGCAAGTGCACACCTCCACACACGCCTAAACGCTCCGGTGTGTGTGATTACTCTCGCAACTAAATGTTTAAAACAAAAATTGTTATAATTGTTTTAACCAATTCAGTTTAGTGATGACATATTTTAATTCCATCGTTAGAAAATGTTTTTTTGTTCCAACTTCCTGTTTTTTATTATTATTTATTATTCAATGAAGTTCAATCTACTAATTGGAATATACGCAGATAAAACACAAGCATTCGTGACAGTTAGCAAGCTAGACTGAATCTGTAAACAACATGAAACCTTAATTATATGCATTACTAGACTATTACGTCATCTAATATAATCTATATATACTCCACTAATATTATAATTGTATGATTTTAATTTAACTTGCTGGACAATTATTTGAACGGAGATACATATGCTCCATTCCTATTGTGTCATTTCTATAATTTATAAACCATGAGACATAGTGAAACTGTACTGGAAAGGTTGAATTCCAGTACCTGCAAAATGTAGGCTACTGTCAAATTCCAGCGGAACACTACGTGCTGAACATATTTGCTGTTTGTTTACTAATGGCTGATCAGTTGGGTCCACAGAAGCATATTATATTTATAGGTGGTAAGCATGTATCATTAATTGCATAGTATACATTATAGTTTCTTACTAAGGTTGGTGTCATTCTTTATGCTCCAGTCTGCAGATTATAACGCACCTGATCTGAGATATCAACAATATTTTTATACATTATCAGGGTCAAACATCAACAAGTAAACCTATTTGACAATTGACATGACACAGGAGTAGACTACCCAACGTCTCGGCAAAAAGTGTCCTCTCTGCAAAGTCGCTGTCTACTGTCATGATTGATGGCTATGCCGACGCCTTGTATAAGCAGTAAAGAAGCAATCGCAGGGACTAAACTAAGTTTATCAACATCAGGCTATTGTCAGGCAGGGGCAACACAATATCTAACTTAGATGGTTTAAACCAATATTTCAGGGGAAAAGGATAAGATTGAGGATCTAGGCCTACTAGATAGTGTAGTGGAGTGGGCCTACTTCTAAAACTTATAAAGTTAATTAATTAAAGTAATATGGAATAGGCCTAGGCCTATGGTCTCACGACTCACCAGTCGTCCGGAAACAAGACAGCCAAACATTCCAGCCATACTGAAGCTTTATCAGTTCGTATTTGAGCTAAGAAGGTATAATCAGTATATGTGACATGCTTTGGGTCGCAAGATTCACAAGTAATACGTTATAACATAACAAAAGATAACCAAGATAGTCCAATCAGGAGAAAACAGAGAGAGAAAAACTTAATAATTTCGAGAAAATTCTCACTAACTTCGTACTCCCTTAAAACACCTCGTATCAATTTTACATTGTCCTGAAACTGAGGCGAAACTGTCAGCAGAAAAAAATCAAGAATAAAATGGCGACTTTGGAGGATAAAGAAATTTGGAAGGATGCAGAGGTAGGCCTTTTATCATTATTCAGTTTGTTACTACCAAACTTATAAATGAATTAAGTAATTTAATAAACCAATTACATTTTCCATCGTTATAATTTGTTTATACTTCGAGTTTTGATGACAGGAGGCAACATTCCATTCCTATATCACAGAAGTGACAAATTTAATTCAGCAACCGTCCAAGTAACCCCAACCCGACTATCTGATCCGCCAATAATAGGCATACAGTATCGCTGAGTTAAAATTTTACTAATTATATATAATTTACAACCTTTCTGGGTCACTCCACGTCAAATCGCAAACAAAAAAAATCTTAACCCTCTTAGAGTTTGATGAAACATTGAAACTTATTTTACCAAAAGATAATGAAGTGAATATCAACTTGGCAAAGTTTGAAATAATTTAATAGAAAAATAAAAAAAATTGAGCCCGCTAAAGATTATGAGGAAATGGGGTAATTTTATGGTGAAAATTTTATTTTCGATTTGTGTTTGCCATCAAAATGCAATATGTGATGTGATGTGATGTGTGATGTGATATATATTTGATCATAAAAGCAGAAATATATTACAAATGCTATGAATTTATGACCAGGGTCAACCCTTAAGCAAATCTGCTTGTTTGTTTGGGTGACCCTATAGTTACAATATATATTGTTTTACAGTAATATAATGTAAAGACATAAGACATATAAAGTACTGTAACTTTGAATACACTAATGAATGATAATAATAAAGAATAAATCAATACATTTTTTTTTTGGGCTTAGCATTTTCCATACTAATACATTGATAATTGAGTACAGGTTTTAAAAACACTATTTCAAAATAAAAGAAAAAGCTCAGAAAAGAGTAACAAAATATTGGAAATTAGGTTAAACAAGCTTCGCATATGTAGCAGTTCAGTTCACAACAAGTTGTGCAGTATTTTCCAATCAGATGTTTTTTAAGATTCTTAGTGAAACCAGAGATCGGTAGCTGCAAGTCAAAATCGAAAGAATTCCACATGGATATAAATGGAACAATAACATCTATCATTCGAAAGCTCGGACCATCTAGTTCTCGTTTAGCCTATGTATGTTTCAAAAAGCAAAATATAATAGTTTTTTTTAATTAATATTTTTAGGAAAATTTTTGGGGCTAATTTTTGATATGAGCCCGAAATTTAAAAAAAGTAAAACTTTGCCAATATGCAGAGAATAATAATGTCTAGTGATTTTCGAAATTTCAACAAATATATTGTATTCTGATACTGTGAATGGAGTTGAGCGCACGTTTTTGATTTACGCGAAAGAATATATCAAGTGTACTTGTGTCACTCCACGTCAACTCGCAAACATAAAAAACCTCACCCTCTCAGAATTTGATGAAACTTATTTTACCAAAAGATAATGAAGTGAATATCAACTTGGCGAAGTTAGAAGTAATTTAGTCAAAAAATGAAAAAAATAGAGCCCGCTAAAGATTACGAGAAAATTAGGTAATTTCATGGTGAAAATTTCATTTTCGATTTGTGTTTGCTATCAAAATGCAATATAGATGAAACACATATCATTCGAAAGCTCGGACCATCTAGTTTTCATTTATGTATGTTTCATAAAGCAAAATATAATAGTTTTTTTTAATTAATATTTTTAGGAAAATTTTTGGGGCTAATTTTTGATATGAGCCCGAAATTTAAAAAAAGTAAAACTTTGCCAATATGCAGAGAATAATAATGTCTAGTGATTTTCGAAATTTCAACAAATATATTGTAGTCTGATACTGTGAATGGAGTTGAGCGCACGTATTTGATTTACGCGAAAGAATATATCAAGTGTACTTGGGTCACTCCACGTCAACTCGCAAACATAAAAAACCTCACCCTCTCAGAATTTGATGAAACTTATTTTACCAAAAGATAATGAAGTGAATATCAACTTTCATATAATATTCCTTTTAATCTTGAAAATGACAACAGCAATGTCGAAACGTCGGAACAAGTTTAATCGTGATTTTTGTCGCTATCTTTCGTACTAAAGTGTTTTTGAAGAAACTTTCAATTTCTATTTAAGAAAGACTAGGCCTACATTGTGAAGTTTTCATTTTCTTTGATAACAAATTCATTTAAATTTGTTAGTAAAAATACTTGACTTTTTATATGATATGTTTGATCAACAGACATCACTTGATGCTGAAATATTGCGTATGTCAACAGATGAAATTACAAGTAGAGCAAGACTACTTGATAATGAGATCAAGGTATGTACAACAACATGCTCATTAAAAAAATATTATAACATATTCTGACTTTTATTTTGTATTTGTTCAACTTCAGCGAGTTACGATATCTGTGATAATAAAATCATATTAAATTAACATGTTATGCCTATTCGTCATCTCATCATGCATGTGCAGTACAGGGAAGGGTTTGTTGAAAATATGTTATTTCCAAAATATTTCTATTTGATAAATTAAATATCAAACACTTTCATTATCAAACAATCTGGGACTATCTGGGACTGGGTTTGATAAAACATTTTTCCTTGGGATATTCAAATTATCTCTTGTATATTTTTTGAGTGATTTTATGATGCAAACGCTTTCATATCTTTTTATTTTACGGCTATTGTCAATAAAATATGATAACAGCTGCATAGTTTTACTTCTCTGTCCAAGTAAAGAAAACGCAAATTATTTTTTTTCTGATTAAACTCCTTGTCTATATTGAATATTTGGCTTTAATGCTTGGTCGGTGGATATTCGTAAATGACCCAAATATATAAGCACCAATTCAGCATAAACCACACCTGTCACCACCAACCCATGTACCACTGTACCAGTCACCACACTGCTAAGTCAGTGGAGTACCTATTATACTTACCGTACCATATTTTTCGCAGAGGGAGGGGGAATTTGTTGTCAATTTATGTTACCAAAATTATGGTTGCCTCATTCTGTGCAACTTTACACTTCAATCATATAATAAATAACCTCATTCAATACCCTACAAACATAAGAAATCTAAACACTTATAGTATGTAAGTAATCAATACAACAACTTCTGAATCAAAATCAAGATATCCAAATAACTAATAGAGAAATCAGTATAAAAATATTTATACAATTAAAATAACCATCATGAAATAGTGCCGAATTGAAGAGCAATTCAAATTCTGCTGGTAAACAAGACAAAACTGACAGACTGGACACCACACCAAGATAATAGAGAAATGCGCACTACAGATAATTCATAAAAAAATCACACTCTCCAATACTCACATGGCCAATAAGATCTTAGTGTCAATCAATTTTTCAAGTGACCATTTATTCAATATAGCAATTCAATATAAATATTTAGTATAAACAAAATTTTAATAAGTTATTAACCGCCATATAGACATCAGTTAAACCTCATTTAAAAGGAATCATATTAGCCACGATTAAAAAACTTTGAATATAACTTTTTATGAAAAAATATAAACCTTTGGAATTGATGCTAGCCTTGCGGGACTCTCAGTCCCAGAAACCCCCATTTCATTGTACCCTGACCTGGGAGACCCAAATTAAACTTTCACTTGGTATAATCAATCATTTTTTACAGGACATGTATACTTCAACTCCATCTGCCATGAACTAAATACAGTGAAACCTGTATATGACAACCAGCTACAAGTGCTAGATAAATCGATCATTATAGACAGGTGGCCTTTATATACAGGTTTGATCAATAGAAGATACTATTTTAGACATTGCAAGAGTGACCACTATAGACAGGTGGTCGCTGTATAGAGGTGGCCGTTATAACAGGTTTGATTGTACTATATTCTAGTGTTTATCTTTGATTAGATCATGAAGAGTGAAGTGATGAGAGTTAGCCATGAACAGCAAGCAATGAAAGAGAAAATCAAGGTAAAATTGGGTTGAGGCTGATGCAAAGACAAAGAAATTAATTTTTTGAAATGAAGTGCCGTAGTTATTTGTAGACATCTATCATCCAGTTTGCAGAGTAGAAGAACTCATTTATCAATCGAAATTCGAAAGAACAAAAATTCGCTGAAAGTAAAACTGAAATTTTGGCCAAAGGTTTGGACAAAAAAAGGCAACAATCTTACAATACACCCCTTTTTTGTTGTAATCATATGTTTTGCTTTTGATTTGATTAATTTGATTTATTCGTCATATAAAATATAACAGGCAAATACAGGGGATAAAATTCACAAATAATTCCACTTACATACAGCCTTACACAATAGCAAAAGTAAGATTAACATAAATAATTATATTAAAGGAAAGTTGATGATTTTATAATAGTTAAGACAATATTTTACAATATTCCGACAAGTCCATCTCCACGAGGGATTTTTAAAACGTTGAAGTGTTTTTGATCTTACCACAGACTCGCGTAAATTATGCTTTAGTATAATCAGGTTTAAATCTGCTATATACTTAATGGAAAAAGAAAGTCTATTACATACAATTAAATAACTTTGTTTGATTTTGTCGAACGAAGGAGTAACCAGCATAATAATGTACTATGTTGTTTTGAATACTGATTCATTTTTATCGGTTGTGAATGCATTTTCATTTTTAGGAAAACTCAGAAAAGATCAAAGTTAATAAAACCCTACCATATTTAGTATCAAATGTTATAGAAGTAAGTTTTTTCAAAATTTTTATGCTTGTTTGCATATATTGAAGGAAACCATATTGCATGGCCTATTGTTTAGTGACCATTAACTCAAAGTAATGTTATGTAATCAATTAAACCCTGTTAAATAATAATGTAACAGATGATATTGACAGGGTCCAACATAAGTGAGGATCCTGGGATCCTAGATGTCGAAAGGCTGGAGCAAATTCAGATTACAATGTTGAATATGTTTCAAGATTTCTGAAGGGTAAAACTTTTGTCAGACGCTGGCTATTGATCTAAAACAGCAGGTATCTCATTGCGTTTTCATGCCATTTTCAAGGCAATTTCAAATTTGAAACCAACTTGAAATTGTCATCATAATAATATGCATACAAAATTGATTTCTGTATCTTGCTTTACTTTGCAAAGAAAATTTTTTTTCTTTAATTCACAACCAATTCCTTCTTAAAATTAGGAAATTTGAGAAGGTGATTGTCATAATTAGCTGTATATTTTTATTCCAATGTTTTAATTTCAATTCATAGAAGCGTTGGAAATATTAATTGTATCAACACTGTACTCACCCACTTTGAGCTCATATTTTCTAATGCTTTGTAGATTCCCGAACATCCAGATTTCTTAGATGAACATGCTGATGTATGGTAACTTTTAAAAATTAAACCTGATCAGAGAGTACCTTCGATCAGTGTCAAAATTCAGATTTGCAGAGGTTAAACTTTTTGTCGGACTATGCCTCAAATGACTACTAAGTAAAAAG
Source organism: Haliclystus octoradiatus (assembly GCA_916610825.1). Classification (NCBI taxonomy): domain Eukaryota; kingdom Metazoa; phylum Cnidaria; class Staurozoa; order Stauromedusae; family Haliclystidae; genus Haliclystus; species Haliclystus octoradiatus. Next base: position 34,166,053 of record OU744446.1, read on the forward strand.
TTTGATTTTTATTTTAATATATTTTAACTCACATACAATTGTGTGAAGTTATATTTGTGAAATAAATATGCTTAAATGGAGAAAATGCAAAAGTCTGAATTTGAATGTTTTATCAATCTCTTCAATCTATCAATTACATTTTTCTATAAGTAAAATTCATCTTTTTTTCAGTTGCTTGATGTTGACCCACAAGATCAGGTAAATAATGAATGTTTATTACGTGAATTTGAATAACATACAATGAAATTCAACTTTCAAAATACTAGACTGGTGATGCTAAAAAAATTGTTAAAATTGTTGAGATTCATGAAAATTTCAAATTCATGAATTATCTACAAATTTTTCATTGAAATGTTCATGAAATTTTTTGAGCTCACTCTAATAAACTTTCATGTAATTTTCATAATAATTCACAAACATTCATGATGTTTTGCATGTGTACCGGTAATAGCTTTTTTATGATATCCGGAATAAGAGTAGCCTTACTATTGATCCTTTGCTAATTAATCTGTAGGAAGAAGAAGATGGTGGAAATGTCGATCTTGATTCACAAAGAAAAGGAAAATGTGCAGTAATAAAAACATCTACAAGACAGGTATGATGAAAACTTTATAGAACTGTTTGTAAATGTTAAAGTTATATGATACAATCGAACTTGCATAATATCCCCCTCTGGTACGGATTAAAAGCAGGACATTAAGCGAGGTAGGATTATGAGATTTTGTATGGAGAATGGAAAATAGAAATCAGTTTTATGTGGAGATAACAACCAAGGGGATATTAACCGAGTGTGACTGTAGTATCCATAGGAAGCAATAAAGTTATAGCTCTCACGAGGGTTTGATAAAAGCTGCAATTCTGCAATCTTAGATTGCCACAGCTTAGGCTTGTGCAAAATCAGAAGGCTAACGGCTTCCATATTAGCGCAAGAAAAGTCAACATTTTTTTACCTCAAAAAATTATCTAAAACACGACCTGAACTTATATTTGAGACCGCAATGTTTACATAATTTTTATTTGGTGGCATGTGCTGTAAACTGGTCCAAAAAGCAGGAATTATGAAAATGTTTGAGGCACGATCCATTTTCTCGTTTGATTTGCTCTAGAAATAAGTTCAGCGGAGCAACGATCTTCAAGTTAACTTTTTCGTAAAGATACAACCGCTGAAGCAATTAACATGTCTTCGATAAATTTGTTGATGTTGACAGATTGAAGCCACACACTTGTCGGCAAAGTGATTTTCACAGCAGAAGCCGAGTTTTTAAAAGGATCATTTTAAATTGTTCATATTTCTTGGAATTATTAGATTCGAACATTATAAATAATCAATTGAAATTATTCACATTGTCAGCTTCATAACCCTCTTTTGATGTTTGTAAAATTTATATGGCAAAATTATTCCGGTTTGAAACTATTAGCATTTTCCTCCATTAATTTTACGTATTAATTTAGAGTGGCCTTAGGAGCCCATTACCCGATGTCGTAATACGTAATTAAAATTAATTGCAATGGCTGTGTTTGAAAACACCTTTAATACCTTCTACTCAATTGAACAGAAATTCCAATTCTGTTTGACTACGGTGGTATGATTTACAAACTATCGCAAACACATCCGCCTGAAGCAAAATGCAACAGAAATCAAGCATGCGCTGCTATGAATACATTTTCCTGCCTTTTGAAGGTTTATAAAGTGTTTATGGACATTTTATGAAGATTTTTAAAGTTTATCAACAATTCATGAACTCAACACATTTTTTTGCCGGAAAATTCGTTTGTCGGACCTTGGGTATAAATGGTAAAGAGGATTGGCTAAACTTTCTATAAATGTTTTTTTTTAGACATACTTTTTACCTGTTATTGGTTTGGTTGATGCTGAAAAGTTGAAACCTGGTGATCTTGTGGTAAGCTAACAATTACTCAAAATAGAACGCCTCATCTGACAAAGACAAGAATCTGCGAGCCTAAGCTACAGCAAACTGTTGTTTTTAATCATTAAAGATGCCCGTATGAAAGTACAGAGACTAAGTGTCAATCACAATAGTATTCAAGTTCAATTCACTAAGTTGCTTGATTTATGTGATACTTAGTTGGTATGAAAGAGGAAGGCATTGAATTATTTAGCATTGCTTCTGTTTTATTTAGGGATGCTAATTGAATAGCAACTTCGAATAATATTCAAATAGTTTTCTGAAACCAACTATTTGAATAATTTTTCAATTATTCAACTTTAATTCAAACAGTGAAAAGTTATTATGAATAGTACAAAAACGGCAAAACAAAAAATATTATTAATTAATGAAGAAAAGAATACTGTGTCTTTTTAATCTTTTGAATCTTTTTAAATGCTTCGAAGACATTCCAACACTGTAATAACTCCGTAAATCCTTTTTCTTCAAATGTAAACAAAGTGGCGACTATGGAAATTCAAAACGAGACTTCTCTACCGATATCTTGTGAACAAGGCTAATATTACTGTACTAATATTAACAAACAATTAACCATTGTTTTCATAGGCGATAGGATTAGTCGAATACTATAAATCTCAAAATCAGAATATTTGAATTTTATTCTAAATATAAAAAAGTAAAATTATGCTAATTCTCATGTGGTTCATAATTTGCTTTTTTTACCTGCTACATACTGCACAGATTGTGTGTAACTCTCCAATCTAAATGTTGATTGCTTATGTAGGCTACTTGTAATTGACCATATTTCATCGAACTACTTTCTATTTTTGAATATAGGGTGTCAACAAAGACTCATATTTAATCTTAGAGCCATTGCCAGCAGAGTAAGTGCCTTTTATGATTCCATTATTTCAATTATTAAGTTAATTATTTATTTCAAATTTTAAAGATGGGATGAGGTCAAAATAAATTTTGGATTCAGGTTTGATACCAGCATCGAGCACTCTATTGATTTTTTGCCACCAACAAAACGATTATTTTTGGCATAAGCATGATTTATTTTTACATTATGATTGATTTTTATGTTTATATTTTCTCACTCAAAGGTATGATGCCCGTGTCAAAGCAATGGAAGTAGATGAACGCCCAACTGAAAAATACAGTGATATTGGTGGTTTAGATCAACAAATCCAAGAGGTGAATGAAATGTCATTGTTTAATGTTGTAATATCTCATATCTGCCCCATTTGCCAATACAGAACAGTTGCCAGAGGTTAAAAGTCTAGGTTTGTAAAATAATGCTGCCATTATGGTTGAAATTCATTGCCTGATGATCACCTTCTGGTATGAAACTTGAAGTAGCGAAATTCTAGCATGTTTCATTTTTGACTCTCATTCTACTACAGTCAAATCTGTCTATAACGGCCACTAAATAGCCGATCGGAAATTGGCCGCTATATAAGAGTGGCCGTTCTGTCAAAGACAATAGAATCATAGAACAATAGAATAGAACAATGGACAAAGCAAACCAACACAAAGATATTTCAAATTCATCACAGATAAATAAATGAGAATTGAGAAATGAAAACTACAACTGTAGGCCTAGTATAATTATTTGTTCAATTAATAAATTACTTTATATTAAATAACAAAAAAGTAAATGTTGATAGAAAATAGAAAAGTTCAAGCAGAGTTGAATGATAAATTAGAGTCAGCAAAAAAAGATGAATAAAATACAGCAACAATTAAATTTATTTCAAAAAAGATAAGACTTCTTCAGATTAATGATATTTTGGTTAGAATAATGAGAGCATGGTTAGAGTTGTAAACTTGCAAGAAAGTATTCTCTCCGTGTTTGTTTGTTAGTCGCGTCGCTTTAACATTCATTCAAATTGCTCACGTTTTCTTGACATTCACACTAATGTGTTGACCTTTCACACTTGAACAAACAAAGGAATTCAGCGCAATTCGATCACGTCGGCTTTGAATTACATAAACTATTCATGCAAACTATTGTTTTGAAATCGCTTGTTTACAAAATTATTGTATAACTTTCAAAGAAACACGGACAAAATATACAAAAGTGGCCGTTGTATGAGATGTTTGGATACAAAACAAATGATAAAAAGTGGCCGCTGGCTGCGTTAGAGAGATGACCGCTCTATAGGGACAGAAAACAAAAGAAAATGGCAGGAGAAATACTTAATGTGGCCGTTCTGTATGAGTGGCAGTTCTATCAGAGTGGCCGTTATAGCAGATTTGACTGTACAGTCAAACCTGTTATAACGGTCACCTCTATACAGCGGCCACCTGTCTATAGTGGTCACTTTTGCAATGTCTAAAATAGTATTTTCTATTGAATCAAACCTGCTTATAAAGGCCACCTGTCTATACTGGTCAATTTATCTATCTCTCGTAGCTGGCTGTTACATATACAGGTTTTACTGTAGTATGATTATAAATTTTTAATTTCTAGAAGTGTTTTATATGCACAACACAGCGGTATCTCAACGTTTTCTGCCTTCTTAATCATTGCGCAATAAAGTTTTGTTTGATCAAAATGTTTTTATTTTTCCATGCTTTAGTTAATTGAAGCTATTGTCTTACCAATGACCCACAAAGAACGATTTGAATCTCTAGGTATTCAACCACCAAAAGGTCAGTATCAAAAATTTGTATCACTTAACAATTAAAAACAAATAATATCACTTATAATTAAAGCAACTTGAGATTGGATGTCATATATAGGTCTTTTAATCAGAGACAATAATATTTTATGTAAAAACAAAAATAGTTCATATTGCTCTTCAATCAGACGATCCATCATTTTGAATGCAGAATAGTCAATTAGTCATCCTTGCCATTGGTACTAACGGTTTACAACAAGTGGTGGAGTATGTTTCAAAGTTGTCATTGGTGCGGGATGACAAAAGGCAGCATAATATAGCATGTATAGAGTGCATGTGTGTGGGTGCATTTTTTGAACAAATGCTCTTCCTTACTTTAATAATCTACTATGTAAACGTCGATGTATGTCTGTTTGTATCTACTATATTCGAGATTCATGCTTCTCATGGTAAACGTATCATATCCATACTTTCCGTGGGGTATCTTATAATTTTTTGCGGCAACATAGGCCATGTTTTATATTCATTTCTTTATATTCGTTCAATTGAAGGTCAAATGCGTATTTTTTTCCTATGATTTCTCTTGCGGCTCCATAGAAAGAACGAATTACATTCTCATGTTCGTCACGCAATATCTTTCACACCCGATTGACATCATTTCTATTATTTATTTATCACTTGGGCTAACTTCTAGCAATTAAATTTTCTATTATTGTTATTTTATTTTCAAATTTCACCCAGCGGAGCGGTGTCACTTCACTAGTCAATATTAGTTAAGCAGAAATCTACTAGCCTAATGATCTTGTATTTAGATTTGGTTATAATTGTATTCAATTCTGACAGGTGTTCTGCTGTATGGACCTCCTGGAACAGGAAAAACTCTCCTTGCAAGAGCATGTGCAGCACAGACAAAGGTGATTACTTTAAGTCAAATTAGTTTATTTTCCCATTTGTGCACTGATAGCAAAGTGTCAGGGTGTCTGCACCAGGGTCCACCAACCAAAAGGCTCAGATTTCAGGAATCCTACAGAGGCATTTCAACATTTTCTTCTGAACGTATTTTGTTGATGCTTGACCAATAAATCATTACAAATATCAATTCTCTTCTGAATTGGTTATAACCTTCGGAAATCTAGTTCTCTAGGATTCTGTGAATTTTGTCAGACCATGGTCGGCACGGTTGTGTGGAAAATCTGTAGTGGAGACTGGGGTTCAAGTCCTTGTCACTGCACACTCATTATTTGAGTTTACGTGTAAAGTTGTTATAAATCAAGCAGTTGTGCTTACAATGTGACTGTCAATCACAATTATATACAATTGAAAATGTAATGCAGGCACAACTGTATACATTTGCACATGATGAAAATGGACGAGAAAGACGTAACTAGTGACCAGTGTCTGGCAAAAGGTTTTGCCTTCCATTTTAGCTTTTTCTTCTGAATTTTCTGTTGAGGTTTGACCTGTGAAACAAAAAATATCAATGCGTTGCTGAATTTACTCTAGCATTCCAGGATCCCTTCTTTTGTCGGACTCTGCTTGTGTCAAATAGAATAAAATTTTAAGCACGATTCCGTGAACATCCATAATTATGAAACAGTAAAGATCTGTGTGGACTTTTCATGAACTTTTATCAAAATTAAATAATGTGATTGGAAAACATTAACTGTAATTTCTTCTGTTGTTCATATTTTGTAAAGTGACTAAAAAGTTAAATGCAGCTCCTTGTTTTTTCTTTATGAATTCAAATTTTGTTTATAGTTCCAAGCAATTTGTAGTGGATGTTTTTCTATTGCAGCATTATTGAAAATGTATTCCTTTTTGTTTTTCTAGTTTTGTTTAGTTTTGCGAATGTAAATTATTAATTTTGATATAATATCTGATTATTCAAAATGTATAGCAATCATGAAATCTGTTTCTATTTTAGGCAACATTCTTGAAGTTGGCTGGCCCACAGCTTGTACAGGTAATGTCTCTTCTATTCGTGTTCTTCTATAACTGTATCAAAAAATGTTTCCATGTACCTTTGATTGACTTTAATAAGATTTTAGAATACATTACCCTATGTACAAAAATTTTGACTTTTATAATCAAATACCACTTGCAAATCAAATAAGCAAACCAGCCATGTGGAACAAAGTTCTATGGGAACTTATCAAGTATAAATAAATGATGATGATGGTGATGATGAAATGATCATTTTGTTAAAATCTGAAAAACCTGCAAAATATGTGGATGAGTCGGAAACATAATTTTCATTTGAATACATTATGTTTGTATAATTACATATCTTTATACAGTGAAACCTGTATATAACAGCCAGCTACTAGAGGTAGATAAATTGACCACTATAGATAGGTGGCCTTTATATACATGTTTTATTCAACAATAATTACTATTTTAGACGTTGCAAGAGTGACCACTATGGACAGGTGGCCACTGTATAGAGGTGACCATTATAACAGGTTTGACTGTAATACTGTTATGTTACTACTTCCATTCAACTTCACAACATTTAAATAAATAATGAATAATAAATAAATCTGATTTTCATCCTGGATTGAAAAGTGAAACTTACGGTCAGGGTCTATCAAAAGTAGGAATCTTGTTATCCTAGATTCTGAAAGGTTGGAGCAAACTCAGACGAAGATTGATATTTTTAATGATCTATTGGTCAAACATCGACAACAAAATTCAGAGGAAAATGTTGAAATGCCTCTAGGATTCCAGAAGGCTGCATCTTCTGTCGGACGATGCTTACGACTCATGAATGTTCAATGTTTTTGTGATTGTTTGTGATTGTTTGTTTATCGATTGTTTATCCACAAGCTAACATGAAACAGTCATAAAAATCAGCATTAAACGGCAGCAACCTATTCACAAACAATTATTTGCAACACATAATGCATTTATTGGTGTTACTCTTAATCCCATTTTCCACCAATTGCGGAATGCCCTTATTAAGAACTTCCCTTGAAGGGGCTCTTTGTTGATCAACATTATTGTATAGTTTCAGATCAAATTTTGATTGATTTCAATGTTCCAATGTTTTGATATATTTATTAGATGTTTATTGGCGATGGTGCTAAACTGGTGAGAGATGCTTTTCTTTTGGCAAAAGAGAAACTACCAGCAATTATTTTCATTGATGAATTAGATGCTATTGGTACCAAGGTAAAGTCATATCAGTAAAGCTTGAAAGATATTCTACTTCTACTGTGCTTAGCTAGCTTAGATCTTGACCAAACCCAGTAAACGTTTTGCAGTTAGTTTGTACAACTCTTCTTTCCTTTCTTGATCTGCTAAATCCGCCGCAACTTTTTAGTCTGATTACGGCACCATAGTAACCCATGCGAAAAACATATCTGGAATTTATGAACAATAAATGGTCCAATTTTCCTGACCTGTTTATAATTTTTTTTATAAAAATTGGGCCGTTTAATATTCATTAACTCAATAAGTATTTTCTCATAGGAAATACTCTGATTGTCTATATCTAGAGACTAATCAGGGTCTTCCCAAAATTAACACAGCTATTACAGTTTTAAGGCAATAGAATAAAATGTTTATGAATAATGTCTTGAAAGAGGGAGCGTTATTTGCAGCTACTGTCATGTACTCTACACAAAAAAGCTTGAGCTGTAAAGCCAAGAAATGATGTAAACGACCGGGAAATGTTCATTTTCTGTTGTTAATAATTTTTCAGCGATTTGACAGTGAAAAGGCTGGTGACAGAGAAGTACAAAGAACCATGTTAGAATTATTAAATCAATTAGATGGATTCAGTTCCAGTGAACAAATTAAAGTTATTGCTGCAACAAATCGTGTTGATATCCTTGATCCTGCTTTATTGCGATCAGGTATGTTTTTAATTCTGGAATTCCGAGTAGTCATCTAGTTGCTCAGAGGCAAAACGTGTTTATTTTCGTACCCAATAGAAGATATGGCATTAGTTAGTAATTAGTAAGGAGGAAGACGCAACAAATGAAAATGTAAGCTAGCTATCTAAACTTGACTCTAGTGTATGCAAATGATAGTGTTATCTAAATTTTTAGGAATTCAAAACCGCTATCAGATTCCCAATCGCAAGAGTGCTGGGTTGATATTGGAAATGTACCAGTAAATATGCTATTTGAATACTCTGAAGACCAGCAAATAGTTATTGTAGAGTCTTGTGCTTCTGAAGCGAGTGGATAGACTTCAATGTTGTTAGATACAGTCAGGCTGTCACAAAACAAGGGATCCTGGTAACCTGGTTAATAGATTTTTGGATTTCATACCTTGTATGTTTGAAATCCATGTCATAATGCTTACTTGGTGAGCCATATTTCAGAAATTTAATAACACTTTGTCAGAATTTCAAATTCAATCCCAGAATATTTTCACTCTGACAACTTGGTCTCTGGAAGACTAAACACTCTGTGACACCCTGATTAGCTGTTATACACAGTCGCACTCTGCAGTTTTACTAATAATAATTTCTACTTGCAGGTCGATTAGATAGAAAGATTGAGTTCCCAGCACCAACAGAAGAAGCTCGTGCTCGAATTTTACAGATTCATTCTAGAAACATGAATGTTAGGTAAACAGCTGTTTTAATGCCAATTATATATGATCTCAAAGCAAGGTTATGTTGTTATAATGATGATGTGCAGCTAGACCTGTAGTCATGTACCATTTATTAAAATACAGTACTAGTGATAAAAATGGCAACAACTACAGTAAAACCTGTATATAACGGCCAGCTATGAGAGGTAGATAAATTGACCACTATAGACAGGTGGCCTTTTATACAGGTTTTATTCAATAGAACATACTATTTTAGACATTGCAAGAGTGACCACTATAGACAGGTGGCCGCTGTATAGAGGTGACCTTTATAACAGGTTTGACTGTATTAGTCGATTGACAACTCCACAGGACAGTTTCAGCACATACCTTAGCCTAAATCCTCTTAGTTGCTATGACAATGAAGACAATAAATACAACTCTACAAATTCCAAATTGATCATCTTTTTTGTTGATTTTTATAGACGTTTGATATTATACAATATACATTATACATGTTTAAATATTTTTGCTTTACAGTGCCGATGTCAACTACGAAGAATTAGGTCGTTGTACAGATGATTTCAATGGTGCCATGCTGAAGGCTGTTTGCGTTGAAGCTGTAAGTTAATTGATTTATTTCTATTTTTTATTTTGTTTAATATCCTAGATGATAATAAAAATTATCATAGTATGTGTTGCTTAGTATCCCACTTTCCGCTTTCCAGTTACATAAGGAAAGGATACATTATTTATCAAGTTGAAGTAATGGAAAATGTTCAACATGTATAAGTGCTAGGCAAACTCCATTATCCTTTGTGAAAACGTCAGACCTTCAGTACACAGGCTAACATAGCTCATGCCCACTGCATCCATTTTAGGCCCGTCACCCTTGTGTTATAAAATCAAATCCAAGAATTAATTATTTTCTTTGTCTCGGCAGGGTATGATAGCTTTACGTCGCGGTGCCACTGAACTGATCCATGAAGATTATATGGAAGGTGAATATATATTTATCGCTTTATAAGAAATATTTTATACATTGAAAGAAACCATCTAATGTGAAGTTCTGATAAAATCAGCTGAATCCGACAGTATCGCTGCGCTAGGGAGACAAATCATTATACCTGTATTGACAAATTTTGTTATAGACAAACCAAAGGAAAACAATAGCATTTATAATAATTTGTAAAATTTGATTAAAACAAGATGTGGGAATGTATTAAGTATCTTTTTAAGAACAAGAATTAGTTAACAAAGTTTGACTTCAAATTTGAATGGGATTTTTCATATCTGCTATTATTGACAGACCATTGCTGGATTTCACTGTATTTTCAAACCTGAAATTCAGTATTTCTTTTTTACATTCCCGGCTGCTGTGAGTTGTGATGCTTCAAATTTGAAAGTAGTATTAGAAAGTAGAACACATATCATTCATATTTCATCCACAAAATATATATTATTATTATTAGCAGCAGACAAGTACATGTTTCTGGCCATTAGCCTTCATCAGTACTGCTCAGTGAGCGAACAAGGAACTGACTTCAGTATATAACCTAAGTCAAGATGAGTTATAAATGTGGTGAAAAAATTCATCACATGAAAAAAACATCTGTGCCATACCAGAGTGCTCAAACTACCGAAGTAGTGGACAATGCATAATGCAAATAGTATAGACACATCCCAAGTCGATAGTGCTCAAAATTGCGCATGCGCAATTGAGACATACATAGCAGCAGACAAGTACATGTTTCTGGCCATTAGCCTTCATCAGTACTGCTCAGTGAGCGAACATTATTATTATCATCATTATTATTATTATTATTATTATTATTATTATTATTATTATTATTATTATTATTATTATTATTATTATTATTATTATTATTATTATTATTATTATTATTATTATTATTATTATTATTATTATTATTATTATTGTTATTATTATTATTATTATTATTATTATTATTATTATTATTATTATTATTATTATTATTATTATTATTATTATTATTATTATTATTATTATTATTATTATTATTATTATTATTATTATTATTATTATTGTTATTATTATTATTATTATTATTATTATTAATTAGTATATGCATAATTAGAATTTCCGTAATTACTGTCTTCATAAAATATCGTCTTCTTTCATAATGTGTGTTAAGTTTAGTATGTTAACAGAACCATAGGACAATATATTGATTGTTATGCAAATTATAATTTTAATTACATATAGCATGCATCGATCTCTTTACAAATTGCTTGAAAATGATTATATCAAAACTGCCGCAAATAACTGTGTTTTGATGTATCGCTGATCTACATGATGAAATAAATTGTTAATCATTTAATTGATTAATATGTAACATGTTCTTACAGACCATTTCATACAATTGTTTTATAACGTCTAGACAGTCTGTGTTTTTTATGTCACAGTAACACAAATAAGAAAAGAAAAAACTAGTTTTATTGTAAGCTGTTTTGTAGTAAAAAAAGTAATGTAGACGGTGTCGCCCTACCGAAGGCACCCGTACCACTCCTTTATTTCTAGATGAGTGGCTCTTTTCGCTGAGAGTAATGATTTTAAACGCTCTTTGTTGATCTCAGCCGTGACACTGCAGATCAATTTCAACAAATTTCATGACAGATAGGTCTTGATTGTCAATGCTCAACGATGCGCCGCAGCTACTCACAATGCAATTCCCTCTGGACCATTCCATCCGCCATCCTCAGATGGTACTCATTTGATGTTTCAGATAAAGTCAAGGCTGAGTTGACCTTAGGGGGATTTGAACCACGGTCGATCAGATATGATCCGATCTGAAGTTCGGTTGCTCTGCCATCTGAGCTAATCCTCCTATGTTTTGTAGTAGCCTGCATGCAGACTAAAACCTATCTTAACGAAAGTGTAAGCAGTAACAATAAATATTTAAAATCTATCACTAAACAATAATAAAATGAAACAAAATATTGGGCAATACAACTAGCTTTTCGGTACGTTGACTGTTGTTTTTGCACTGCTCGTAGCCACATGGGGTGTAAACAGGGTGTAACAAAAGTTTTGATCTTCCGGGAACTGTGTTGTTCGATTGTAAACCTTCTGGGATTGAATTTATAATGTTTCGTAATTTTGAAGAATTGATCTTAAAATTTCAGAACTTTGACTTACTTTGAAGCAAGTTGCATGGATTTCAAAACATAAAAAATATGAAATATAAAACTAATAAATTTTGAATAAGAAAATAATCATGATAAGATTGGAAACCTTCTGATTTTGTGATGGCCTTCCGGGAACCAGGCTCCCAGGATCCCGCACTTTGTGACAGCCTCTGTGTAAACAATTGACAAACACACAACTGAGACCGGAAATTAAGGTTTTTACAAGGCAACGCAGTGTCAGCAAAATGGCTTTTTCTGAGCAGTGCGCAGACTTTACACTTTCATCAAGATAGGTTTTAGTCTGCACCCAGGCTATTCTGTAACTGATGTGTGTTTTTGAAAACCGTACAGATTATTAACGATTTGTTTTTTATGATTTCTAGGTATTATGGAAGTGCAATCAAAAAAGAAAAACAATCTTATGTATTATGCATAAAACAATTGTAGAAAAGTTAATAATTAAACTAGCCTACACATTCTGCTGCCTTGTGTATATAATATATTCCTCATTAATTAACATGCTGAAGTTGAGGATTTATTTGTTAATTATAAAATTACACAAAAGTATACCAAGTAAAAGAAATGTTAGAATTTTGAGAGGGAAAAAACTGATGGTAAATTGCAGACTGTTTATTTTTGATTTTGATTCTTCCATAGTTAATTATTCTTCCAAGATTGTACAGGCAAATATTATTAAAGGAGCAAAAATGACCGGCAGGCGCTACGCACTTAGGATCACGTGCACGCTTATTGTTATAACACCATGTTCATTGTTGACATGAATTTTATTACAAGTTAGGCCTGTGTATAACAATTGTTTCAAAGCGAGACGGTTGAATTAAGCTAAGCATAAATTCAACTTGTGCTCGCAGCGGTCGCCGGTCAATTTTGCCCCTTTAAATCTTACTTTTTGATAGCCTACCACTGTGAAAAATTTCACTGTGCTCATGAGCTGCTCATTAACTTTTTTATCATTCATGAACACCTTATAAGCAGTTCATGAACTTATTTTTTTTTTCATGAACAGTTCATGGACTGGTTTCACTGATTTTCAGTTTCAATCCTCCATACAAATTCTGATCTGCACCAGAAGGGGATATCAAACAAATTTAACTGTAACGAGACTGCAATGGCTTTCTCTGGGATGAAAAACCCCAGAGCATTAAAAGGACCCCCCAAAAAAGTGATCTGTGACTCATGGTCAAGGTCCGACCAAAGGTTCAGTCTTCTGGAATCCTAGAGGCATTTTAACATTTTTTCTGAATTTTGCGTTGAGGTTTAACCAATAAATCATAATATCAATTTTCTAACCTTCTGGAATATAGGATTGCAGTATTCCTACTTTTGACGGACCCTGTTCATAGTCAAAGCCTTCCTAGCATTTTGAGGAAATTCGGCATTTGAGCTTCACAGTCTTTAATTAACTGTGGATATTCTATATGGTAATAACAAGCATGTTATTGTTATGGCAGGCTATAGTACTTTGGTATAACATAAAACTGATAATTACATGTTGGATGTTGATATCAAACAATTTGATTAATACATTTTTCTGTTAGATTACACCTAAGAAGACCACTGCATATTTGGCCGGTTTGACAGGTTGAATTGAAGTGAAACAATCATATTTCTTGCAGGCATAACTTCCATATAAATATATACTAGACAAAGCATAGGCTATCCATTGTACCCGATGAATACCAATTTGTATCCAAATGGCATTGCTTTTTTCCCGTCCCATGGTTGATTTTCTTTCTTCCATACCCATTTCAATATTTAAGTTACAGGAGTGTTAACACCCTGTCAGGAAAGTTCCGTTCAGATTCCAGATAAGCACCAGCGGCAGTTAGAAGAGGCCTTGACTATAAAATATATTAACCAGTGCAGAAAGCATCAGAGTCATTAGTCTGCTTCATCTTCATTTCTACGGCGTATGCATCGTTTATTACGTTTTGATTTTTTTAAATTAATATCGTCTGTTGTTTGTTCAGTAGGAATATTAGAATTGTCATCCATTACTTCGTCTACATTTTCTAAATGGGATAACACAAGCGAGCTAGAATCTGAACTATTGTTTTTGATAATATCTTTCTTTTTCTTTGACTTATCAGCTTTTACACCAACAACATATGTTTTCATGACATGCGCCTTTCCACTGCTGCCAGATGCAATTACTGGCGGATCAATAGGCCTACCACTCTTTGTCGTGCTGGCACTGCTGGCTTCGTTATTGTCAATGCTACTGTATTTTCGATCTGATAAGTTTTCAAGAAATTTCATAGCAATATGACTATTTAGCGTATCACCTGATATACCAGCATACGATTTAGTGCCATCGTCATCTAAACTGTATTTTTTCCAATTTTGTGGGTTGACAATGTGATCTGGTACCCTAGACGGTCGTCTTCGACTTCGCTTACGTTCTGGTCCCTCCTTCCTCTGAGTCTCTTCTCTTTGCTCAGAGTCATCTAAATCATTGTGAATTGGAGCATCACATTTATATTTGCTTTCCAAGACATTTAATGATGCAAACACATCGCCAGCACGATTATTAAACGCTTTATCTCTTGTTATATTCATAAATTTTTTAGACTCTTCATCCGCCATTTTTATTTATCCTTGTATTCTGTAAACATCCGAGTGTCAGCTATGTGTCAGCATGATTGTAGCTAGCCTGCGTGCAGATTCAGGGGCAAGGGGCAAGACAACCTACTACTCTATGGAACAATTTGAAGAATATCATAAAATAATATATGAAACAGAATGTGAAAGCGCTTGTTGCAGAACCAAAAAATAAGCCTTCAACCCTTCACAATAATAAACGGATGTCGGTTTCACATGAAAAAAAGTTATAAAAGTTGTTTTTCAAAATGAAAAAATTGCAAAGGCGTCAAAAAGTATACGTCAACAAATTTTCATGACAAAGCATACCCTGAAATTTTTACTGGATAGGATTTACCATCCTATCATGAACCGAAAATATTTCTGGCAGACTAGACGTCTATAATCTTGTTTTCTTTATGATAGAAAGAGACATATACCGTGGATTTGGTGTTGCGCTGGGGCTGAATTCAATTTCGTTCTGGAACGTCATCATCATAATGTAGTCGTCATGACACTATGATTGACATGGAACGTCCACATCACGTTTCCCGCGGTTGTTCAAAAACCTAGAACCCGTTTCCAAGACATTTGTTTTTATTTATCATTTCCAAAGGAAGAGGTCGAAGGAAAAACAGCAAAAGTTTTTCAACCAAAACAGTTGTATTTCTAATTGTTTCTAATTGAGGTAAGGGCACTAAAAGATAATTCTCAAACATAAAGTGAACAGTCTTTAAATTAAATAATTTTATATTGAACATTTGTGCTTGGCTTCCTTCCAAGTTGACAATGTTGTCAATCATTTTTGCATAGGGATTTATTCTAGAACAAGGTTTAAGAATTTCGAATAATTTTAAACTTGAGTCAATGCATAAACTATGGTCAATGCCAGTCAATAATACATTATTTGCAAACTTTTAAATTCCACATCATTCTAGAGTTTCTGCCTTATTTTTTTAGGATATCAGAATAACTTCTGGCTATGTCTACTGAAAATATTCATCCGAATTCATTGCTTAGAAAATGTAAGCCATTGAGTCCTTTCGTGTCAAAGTTACGACTACTTTTGAATAACCGTCGTTATAGAAAGGCTATATTTTGGTCAAATGATGGCAAAGCAATTGTAATCTCAGATGTAGAATCATTTCGTCGTTTAGTACTTGAAAATGAAGAAGAAATGTTCAAGACAAGGAATTTTACAAGTTTTGTCCGTCAATTAAATTTATATGGCTTCAGAAAAATTCCTGTAAATGGTAAAGGTGACCCAATGACGAATATGAATTTTGAACATGTGAATTTCAGACGTGATAGACCAGATATAATGCATTTGGTACATCGTACATGTATTTCAACACGAAAACGTGAAACAATACCAAGAAATCATAGTTATAAATCAGAAATATCAAGTTTAAATTCAAGCTTTTCGTCTGACTCCTCTGCTGAGGATAATAATGAATTTACACGAAATGCATTTGATGAAATTCAAAATAAAGATATTTTCAATATATCATTTGACCATAATATAAAAATCAATACAATAGATCATGACTATGCACTACAAGACAATGCTGAAGATGATGATTATATGAGTGATACAGGTGATAAATTTGAATTTTTATATCAAAGATTTCAAGACGAACAAAACGCTGTACAAACATTATTACAATTACAATATCAATTTATCTGATTTATCTTATTATATAATATATGAATAGAATATCAATATATTTGATTTAATAATAAGATGAATAAACATGATAAAAATAAAAATAATTGAAATATGTTTTAGAATTATTGAATTATAAATATGATTAATGTACAAATCATTTACAAATTCAAGTTGAACAAATTATGTATATTATGTCAAATAGAAAATTGTAAATAATAATTATTTATGAGAATGTTATAATTAGCAATTGAATATTTATTAAGAATATTAATCAAATTTATTTATTGAGATATTATTAATTTCGTTAGGTATACAGTATAGTACTGAAGCAATATCATCTACTTTTCATTCAACATCAGAATACTATCCTATATGGAACCCCAACTTTGATTTTTTTTCCAACATAACACAATTGCTTAAATATCTACAAGCTTCACAGTCATGTGATTCATTTACTTTTACTTTCATAGCTATATAATAATAGTTTATGGAATTATTTTGTATTTACATTATCTAATTAATTAAGCAACCCCAACTTTGATTCTGAGACTCATTATTTGGCACAGTTTTGGCACGGGAATCGAACGATCCAATTCCGAAATGTTCATGAAACGGCGCGAAGTCATCAATTAATGTATATAGCTTATCGGAGTGACAATATCATTGCATGTGTGTCAATCCACGGTGTTAGTTAATGTTGCTTAATTGTCATTATTCTCATCACATCGTATTTGCAGCACTTTTGCAACCACAGTAAAGTCTAATTGGGAATCCAACATCGGCTCTTGAACCTCACTACCATCATATCACACTATGCATCTTCTAGGCTAAGATTATGGGTTAAGAAATAAAATTGGCTGTTACTATTGTATTTATAGACCCGCATAGACCCGCATTGGGTGTTGGGGTCTATATATTAGTTACTGTTGCTGGCTGGCACATTAAACATAGCAAAATCCAAACTATTGGCAGCTTATTTTTTATTATAATGTTTTTCATATCCCTTTCCTGTCCTTCTTTCTTGTCTACAAATTGTTTCCTCGAGTAGAATAGGAAGAGAATAATAAATTAATGATAAATAATTATGAAAATGATGATAAATAGTTATAAAAATGATGATGCTGTGACGTTCTACAGTGACGTAGCCCTCGAATATATTCCACGTGACTAGTCTTTGACATCAATAGATCCCAAGCCTCTCTTTCAAAGAAATTGCTGACAAATTGCAAGTCAACATTTAAATTTCATAAAAGTGAGTGAGGTAACTTTTCTTCCCTCACCAGATCAGATATAAGCTGAATGTTTTGGCGAAAGATTTCACTACTTTTATCAGCACTTATTCCTGTAAGAGGTCCAACTTTTGCTGGAAAAATGCCGGCAAATTATACCCAATCATCCAATTGTCAACTGGAAAAAGCCACTTTTGCGATGGCATGATTTTGGTTCCCCGAAGCACAATTCGGTTGTGCTCGGGGAGTTGTAAGAAGCAAGGCTGGTTATACCGGAGGAACTAAGCAGTTCCCGACGTACCACAGCCTGTGAGTATACATCAACAGTTTATTAAAGTAGTTTTCAGAAATTCAATATCTGGCATGTGATACTAAATAGCCTATCTAATGTCTTTGCCTGTTTGTGTCTCAATATTTATGTTTGTTTTCTATAGTGGTGATCACACAGAAAGCGTCCATTTTGAATATGACCCAACAGAAACAACATATTCTGATTTATTGGATATATTCTGGAATAACCATAATTCATCAGCTATGACATCGCGACAATATCGCTCAGCCATATTTTATCACAATGAAGAACAAAAACAATTGGCTGAAAAAACAATGAAAGAATGGAAATCAAAATCTGCAAAGCCTATACGCACTGCCATTGAACCTGCCTCCACATTTTATGATGCAGAGGGGTATGTTATATTGTTTATCCACTGCCCTCTCTCAGCTCAGCTCTATACAGACTTATGTGTCATATTATGTGTGTTATGTATTATACAACCACAACCACTTGTGTTATGTAATTTAGTCAAGAATTGTTTTCAAATTTTAGCAACACTATCGAGACCAATCTCAGTTGTGTTAAAATTCTCAATTTTGATGTTGCCAGAGATTGATTAAAATTATATCAAAGCGTTACTATTCCAAGAATTGAAGAAACAATTAATTCAAGCCCAATTACCCCCCACAAAAAAATCCCCTCTTAGCCCGCTATGAATCAAATAAAAAATAATTCTGCTAGGCCTAAATTAATTGCACATCTTTTGTCAAGATACTGTTAAATGGTGGGAAGGTCCTCCTTCAATTTTGTGGAGCATTACATCATTATCTGTAAGATATGAGGTATATAAGCTTTCAAAGGATTAGGCTACTAATTGATACCTTTACGCTAAATACTTAATTATGCAATTTCCAACACAATTTTTTGCTTATTTCTTTCTTATTTCTCGGTATTTTTACGATTTCTAAAAATTTTCTAGGTATCATCAAAAATACCTGCTACGCCGTCAGCGTTCTTTGTTATCGAGACTCAACATCCCTGAAGATAAGCTAATTAATTCACATTTTGCTGCGCGTTTAAATGGTTATGTTGGTGGTTATGGCTGCGTTGAAGATTTAAAAAAAGAAATATCAAGTTGGGAAATTGATGATGGTTTATCAAAATTTATTATTGATATTGTACGTACCAACAGCGGAGGATCAGGTGCTGCCTGTAGCATCGGCAAAAAATGATATCTTCAATGTGAAAGTATTGGATAATAATTAGATAATTTTTCAACTTATATTTGATTTTTGCTAGTAAACAAATTATGAAATTCAACTTGTTAAACATTTTCAATGTCCAAGTAGAATTGATGTTTTCTCATTGTCGAAAGCAAATATCAAATAAAATGTTGTCAAATTTTCAAATTATTATTTAATTGTATTTTATTATTTAAGTACTGCATAATACCATTGTAATTATATCTTGATAATAATGATGCATTTTTATAATGTTATCTTGTCTTTTAATCTGTAATAGTGTCTAATTTTTTGTAAATAAATTGAATTGAAATGTGAAATGTTTTCTTATGAAATTCTGTTACGCTAGACTTGAGAAATTTAAATCAAACTCTACCCCTGCAGAAAAATGTGCTAAGCTGACGAACAAACATTATTGAGCTGATCATTCATGAATTCCTTGAAACTGTTCATGAATGCTTAATAGCCAAGACTTTTTTCATAAAAAGTTTAAAACTCTACATCTGCAAAAATAAATACAGAGTTGTTGAACTGTTCATGAACTTTACGAGCTGTTCATGAACACCTCGTAACTTCACCATACTTCAAAATTTTGAATCAAACTAAAACCCCTGCAAAAAATGTGTTGAGTTCTTGAACTTTACGAACTGTTCATGAATGTTTAATGACCCAATTGTCAAGAACTGTTTTCAGAGGGTGTAAGAATATGGATAATTTATCATCGTCATAATTTATAATTATCATCGTTTTCATATTGTATGGCAACTGAAATGTGAATAAAATTAACTTCAACTGAATACGATCTATTACCTAACAAAAATGTACATATACAGTCAAACCTAAAATAATGGTCACCTCTATACAGCGGCCACCTTTCTATAGTGGTCACTCTTCCAATGTCTAAAATAACATTTTCTATTGAATCAAACCTGTATATAAAGGCCACCTGTTTATAGCGGTCAATTTATCTACCTCTCGTAGCTGGCCGTTATATACAGGTTTCACTGTAGCACACATAATAATGCATTATATGCAGGTACACACTGACAAATTGGGGGTATTCTGCAAGCCTAGGTTCTAGAAGCCAAGCGCAAATTGAGTAAAAAATTGTTATTTTCTGATTGATCGGCCAACATAGGGAAAGGCTAAAACTGCATTATGATTCCAGAAAGATAAACAAATCGCCAGGCATTGTGTTCTGGAGGAAATTGCAAATATAAGAAGATAACAAAATGAACCAAATTTGGGATTATAATACACAGAGTAATATGGGATATGACAGTAATATTGCAGATCATACAATTACAATGAAAAAAAAAGGTAAATCTTGAAAGGAAGGTGTATCTTGAATGAATGTATGGCTTTATATTGTTGGATAAAAAAGCTTACAATTATAATATATTTGACTAATTTGATTTACAAATTAGATAGGGTGCATGTTAATGATATACATATTGATGATGTAATTTACAAAATTGTTTGTATAAAACATTATTTTTAAATTTTTAACAGAACTATATAAAGGATGAATTGTAAATGAGCAAAATTCTATTATCAATAAAATCCGATAACATCTAACTTCAGCACCTGAGAACCACCCCTGCGAAAAACAGTTCAGGAGTTCTTGAACAGTTCATGAACGTTAAATGGCTCCCATGTTCCTGAACTGTTCATGAACAATTAATGAACCTTCACAGACAGTTCATGAAAATTTGGGGCCATGAACTGTTCATGAACACCTGAACTGTTTTCGCAAGGGCAGCCTCAATCATTTTGGGGGCTCTCCTTTTTTTGCGCAGGCTTGGGCTTCCTTGCTTTTTTACAATTTACATTGGCATCTTTATTATGTTGAACTTGAAAAATGTATGATTTCATATTAAGCAGAAATCTGTCAGGTGAATTTGCAGACATTGGAATCCATTGAACTGTACAAAACTGTTATACAAAAGAGTTATTTCATAAAATCAAAATTGCAGCATTAATCGCTGTATGACAACAATATAGTAAAATCCAGTTAACACTTTGAATGCCAAATATAAATGATTGTGAATCCCAGTTATTCTCATCTTATAATTGTTCATCGAGTATGTAATTCTCCACAGATACATTTCCAAGAAAATGATTAGCCATATATAAAACTTTGTTAACAAAATAGATAAATGTGTTGCTTTTATTATTACACCATATTCTTATGAAGCTCAACATAATTCCATCCAATATATCAGTAGTATTTCTATAGCCTTTTTAACCCAGAATATTGTAAAATAATCATCATTGTATGTCTCATATAATTTTACATAGCAATGTGTGTTTGTGAATATAATCAGATCCAACTTGACTTTAATAGCTTAACGTTGTTTAATTCATTATCTGAAAATATGAATCGATTAGAGGTGCACCGATTAATTGGAAAATAATCTGAAGTGCTGGTTAATCGGTAATTTTCCAACAGTTTTGGATAATCGGTAATCAGCCAATTATAATTTCTGACCAGGAAACATTTTGATAACCCTTGCAAAAAACAGTTCCGTAGTTCATGAACAGTTTGTGAATTTTCATGAACTGTTAATGAACAGTTTGTGAACAGTTCGTGAAAATTGAGGTTTGTGAAAATTGGGGCCATTTAACCTTTTATGAACTGTAAATTCTACTCCTGACCTGTTTTTTGCAGAGGGAACAATTATGTTAATTTTATTGGCCTCCAGGATATAAATCTCTACACAAAAGTTTATCTCCTTTCTTCTTATCTAGCCATTGGTTACATGGAAATATAACCGTTTCGCCATTATATGAAATTTCGACTGAATCGAGCATCCAACCAGAACTAAATCCTTTATTATCATGTTCAATTGTTAATTTATTTAATTTTCCAAGATCTAAAGCTTCAATTTTAAAATCATCACGTTGTCCTCTTTCAAATAAATCTTTAAATTTCTTTTTTAATGGTCTTTTTCCTGTATCACCGTTTTCACCATATAACGTAATCATAACATTGGCATTTGTTCCAGCATGTGCAATATCTGCTGTGACCACAACAATGTCATATTGGACAGGCTTCAATTCTGAAAATCGAAAAATATACATGCAGAAAAATGTCTAAGTCACTACAGTCAATCTGAAATTAGGATTACGGTACGGTGAAGTAATACCTCCAAGGTCCGACAAAAGTAGGAATCCTTGAATCCTAGATTACTGAAGGTTAGAGTAACTTCGGAAGAAAACTGATATTTTTATGATTTATATGTCAAACTTCGAAAAAGCATTTCAGAACAAAATGTTGAAATGCCTGTAGGATTGCTTTTGTCGGGCTCTTCTACAATATTAATACAGTGAAACCTGAATAAAGTACTTAACTATGAGACCAAGAGAAACAAACCGCTTTATGCAGGTGGCTTTATAAATAGGGTTGATTCAATCGTAAATATTATTTCTGACATTACAAGGGTGACCACTATAGACAGGTGACTGATGTATAGAAGTAATCATTACAACAGGTTTGACTGTAGAAATAATGCATTATTACATTTTTTCAGTCAGATATACTTATTACTGATTATTTATGACAGGGATTTCTACCAGCCAGTGAGATGTAGAGAAATCGGTCATTATATGCATACATATGAACTTTATATACAGAGTTGATTCAATAGAAAAAAACTATTTACAACATTGCAAGGATGACCACTGTAGACAGGTGGCTCTTATAGCAGGTTTGATTGTATTAGCAATGTGACATTTACAAACGCAATGCATGCAAGCCGGCTACAGCTTAATTAACTCAGGTAGCAACTATATCTTCAGATAGCTTACTTTTGTCAATTAATTCTTCATTACCCTGCAATTTCTCAGGGAACAATCCAAAGCAGTTAGTCATTGCAACACAATTAAAACAATAAATTAATGCTCCTGTGAAAACAGTTCATGATTACTAAATGATCCAGTTTCATGAACTGTTAATGAACTTTGAAAAAAGTTCATGAGAATTGATCCATTTAACATATAAACTAATACATGAACCGTTTATAAGGTGTTCATGAACTGTTCATTGAAATATTCATGAAAATGGAACCATTTAAGGTGTTTATAAGGTGTCCATGGACAGTTCATGAGAGTTTGTAAAGTTTGTAAACTCTCCATGAACCGTTTATGAACTCAACAAGTTAGTTTGAGGAGTAAATGTTATCACCTCTAATTGATGTTTTCCTAGATTTTTCAGCTGACGATTTTTCAAATGTCACAGCACCTGTTGATCCATCACTTAACATTAACCATTCGTTACATGAAAATGTGAAACTAAAAAAAAAATGACAGGCATTAAAGTACATATGTTGAAAAGGGACTGGACCAAAGATCCCCTGAGAAAAACAGTTCAGGAGTTCATGAAGAGTTCATGAACTAAACGTTATATGGCCCTAATTTTCATGAACTTTTCATGAACCTTCACGGACAGTTTATGAACAATTCATGAACTTTGCAAGCATTTTTGCAGGGGTGTATATGCAGTTATTTTGCGACATTGTCAATGGAAAGGAGTCCTTCGAATCATCACCTATTTCCTGTCATGGTGTCTTTGACAATGATATCTTGGAGATGCCATTTATTACCAGATTCAGTATCTTTAATAGGTGCTCCTTTACGTCTAATATGATTAACAGTAACACGTTGGATATCACCAAATGACGATGGTACTGATAATTCAACGTCATCAGATTGACCGCGGCGGAATAATTGTTTCTTTGTTGAATTTTCAATTGTTAAAGCTTTTGATGTATTATCATTGATATCTTGAAGGGTAATCAATGCATTGTGATTTGTACCAGCACTTTTGAGATCAGATGTGACAAGTGTCATTTGAAGATCTAAGAACACAAATTAAGATAATCAGTAAATAACCACCCCTGCGAAAAACAGTTCAGGAGTTCATGAACAGTTCATGAACAGTTCATGAACGTTAAATGGCTCCAATTTTCCTGAACTGTTAATGAACTTTTCATGAACAGTTCATGAACCCTCATAGACAGTTCATGAACCCTCAGAGACAGTTCATGAACAGTTCATAGACAGCTTTTTATTTTTAATAATATTATTATATAATAATAATAGACATATAATATTTTCTTGGTCTCTCAAGCAAAGGTTTGAAATTTTACAAGAAGGGGAGAAAACCAAAACATAATCTATCATATTGAAATCATCACATAAAGTTCTTCTAAGAAGTCTGCATCAACTATAAATTTTCAATAACTGAATTTTTACTGAGAACCTTAACTGAAAACTTACTGAATATAGTGTAATTGGGAAATTTTCAGTAGCTTTCAAACTTTAAGGTGCATTCCAGCAGTTATTCAGTGGAATGAAAATAATCTAGATAATTGAAGAATTTCAGTATGTTTTCAGTACCCAATCCCATTCAAGAAGGTTTTCAGTAGTTTTTCAACTGCGATTCACCAAAAGTTTATAGTGAATCTAGTGAAAAATTTAGTTATTTCGAATTTGAGACTTTCCAAATTATTTTATTAAGCTTACCTTTCTTTCCTTTCTGTTTGCGTTTTTTCTCTTCCGGTAAATTGCTACAAGGAATTTCACGCACAAGACTACCATCATCTTCATTCTTTGCTAACCAACGAGAACATGGGAATTCAAACGTGTAATCAGTATTTTCATCAATGATTTCAACCTGTCTTAAATACCATGCCGATCGTGGAAATTTGTTATCGTGCCAAATTCGGATTTTAAAAATATCACCTGGGTATAAAAAAGGATTCTTGATCATTTTCAAGGTTGATTTTCTCAATTAACTTGGTAACTGTGTTACAGAATCCCTAGGTTTCTATATGTGACAAAATATAGCTTATAGATGACCACTGAATAAATATGTAACGAGTGGATGACCGTTCATGAGCTGTTTGTCGATTTATGATACGTTCATGAACACCTTCTACACCCCTGCATAAAACTTCAGGAGTTCACGAACAGTACAGGAATGTTAAATGGCCCCAAATTTACTGTTCATGCACTCCTGATTTGTTCTTGTTTTACGATTCATGAACAAATTAATGAATGTTTCCAATGAACGTTATAAGCAGATGATAATGATGGAGCTACCACTACATAATTTGTTTGTCAGCTGAAATTACTTAATATTTATTAAAGGGGATACCAAAAGAGTTCCAACTTTTTAGTTCGACGCTCAATTTTTTATCAAATGATTACAAATGAATTATACTCATCTTGTTGAGGTTGAAACAATTCTTACCTAGACTCAACATTGAGAAAGTGAATGTATCAGTTTGGTTCCTTTCGAATTTATCTTTATTTGTTTCAGAATTCTTTAATGGTAATTCTTCTGATGATCCTTTAATACCAAACATTACCAAATATACATTGGCATCAGTTCCTCCACCACGCATATCTCCAGTATGAACGTGAATTTTGTAAGATGTTTCTAGAAGAATTTAAATGATAATTAGAAAATATGTAAGCATAGTTATTTTTAGGATCAATAATAATAGGGAGTTCCAATATCCAAGCAAGAAGCAGAAGTTTAAAGGATAAACATTGACCAGCGGTCGCTACGACGAGCTCAACTTGAATTAAGCTTAGTGTAAATGCATCGATCAATGTCAGTTATGGCTTAGTATGGCTTCAAATTTCAATTTCCAACATGGTTTCAGGTACAGAAACAATACAAACGACAAACACGCACATGATTCTAAGCTTGTATAGCCCACCGGTCAATTTTACCCCTTTAGCAATTGTGATTCAACAGTCACCTACTCCCAACCCTGCAAAAAACAGTTCAGGAGTTCATGAACACTTCATGAAATTTGGGGCCATTTAACATCCCTGAATCGTGAACTCCAGAGAACCAGATGGTATGAAGAATGTATCGACCCTTCCAATGTATTAAGAATGTATTCATGCTAATGTCCTATTTCCTGAGTAGTGGCTTTTTTTTCTCCCCATAATAATGGTAGTAAAAAATAGCGTTAATATCGTTATTGATATCGGATAAAGCACAACATAATACAAATAAAAAGAGTGATCTGCAAATATTTATTGTTTGTTGTTGTGGTCTGTGAGGTCTGACAATCTGACATTGGTCTGACTGATTATTTATTAGAAGCATATATAAAATCAATTAATGAGACTGTGGCTATTGCTTGGTCCTTGTAAATAAGAGACATATAAGATGTTTGGCTTGCCAGGCATCGCGCCCTTGAGTCTAGCATACCAAAAATGTATAAAATCATCATCATTAGTAAAAAATCTTCGGTGAAAATATACTACAGTCAAACCTGTTATAATGGTCAACCTGTCTGTAGTGGTCACTCTTGCAATGTCTAAAGCAGTATTTTCTACTGAATAAAACCTGTATATAAAGGCCACCTGCCTATAGTGGTCAATTTATCTACCTCTTGTAGCTGGCCGTTATATACAGGTTTCACTGTACTAGCTTACCCGGTTTGGGGAAAAATAATGAATTCAAAAATACATGTGAAAACGAGCATTTTTTGTTTTGCTACAAAAAATCTTTACATAACATTATCATACCTTCTATGACCCTTTTGCCATCGATTTCAGCAGGTAATTCTCTGAATATTAGTCCGTCGTCAGATTCAACTGTGGACATCCATTTATTACATTTAAAACATGTTATTTGATCAGTGTTGTGGTTACGAAGCAAAATCTATGACAGGGAAACATCAAAATCGACATAAAGGGTAGTCTGCGTTACAGACCGCGATTCATTCACAAAAGAATAGGGTCTGTGTGATTTTCACAGTTCTCTGTCCAGCCACTCTACGAAAACGTAGAGCGGAAGTTTCTGATCAATGCATGGTAAATCTATTGTTCTTAGATAAGAAATTCATCACCTCTGTTCGATTACTTAATTGTCATAGCTACGAAGCCTAAAATAGAACTTATTGCAATCATGTCAACTGAAGTGAACAAAGTAATGTGAGAATCCCGTTGAGAATCACCTTAATCTTGCATAATTATGTGACATCAATCTTATTCTGATACGAGGCCCGGACAGAGAAACCGAGCAATTCACACAGACCCTATTCTTTTGTGAATGAATTGCGGTCTGTAACGCAGGCTACATAAAGGGAAGTCAAACATCATTAACCTGTATGTATTACATACAACTTAACTACCTAGTTACTAAGGCAACTCAATCAAACTAGTAGTATTAGTAGTAGTATGGAAAACCACATTATAGGAATGTGTCGCCTAACGTTTTGCCATACAAAGAACACCACAAATCACTGTCAGACATAGAAGCTTATCAATAAGACAATATACAATACAAAACAGGCCAAAAGAAGTCTGGATTTCTTCAATACCTTCTCTAAGAACCAATTTTTTCTTGTACCGTCACCACGATGACCGATTTGTAACTTTGAAGGTGTGCCAACATCTTCTAAATCAACTTTGATAAGATCAATGGAGCCTCTTTCAAATCTAAAATGTATAATATTATTTAACATCTTATTTGTCTAACTCATCTTGACCTGTTACTGTCACAATGAAATCATTTCTTTGTTCTTCAAGTATTCAATGCTGACGGCAGCTAAATGACCACTCCTGCGAGAATAGTTTGGGGGTTCATAGACAGTTCATGAACAGTTTATGAACGGGTTCATAGACAGTACATGAACTGTTTTTCGCAGGGGCAGAAATGAAAAATTAGCTTCTGATATATTTTGCTTAATTCCCCTGTGAAAAAAATTCATGAATTCATGAATGAACAGTTCATGAACCTTTTAGCAATTTCGCGTTCATGAACTCATGAAATATTTTGCAAGGGGTCTTGCCAGCATAATCCGTAGGCTAGCCTTCTAAACATTGAATTTGTCAAAAAAATATATACAGTGAAACCTGTATATAACGGCCAGCTACGATAGGTAATAAATTGACCACTATAGACAGATGGCCTTTATATACAGGTTCAATCCAATAGAAAATACTATTCTAGACATTGCGAAAGTGACCACTATAGACAGCTGGCCGCTGTATAGAGGTGACTGTTAGAACAGGTTTGACTGTACATCTTTCTTCAATGTTCAACATGCTGGAATAATGAGTAATCCTAATAACCTAATACGTATCTTTGAGCAATGCTATCAGGCATACATAATATTTTATATGTATTTAGTAATGTATATTTATAATCAGTACAAAATAGAATTTTCAATGAATGAAATCAACTTTTATCTATTGCTAGCTGTAAAACAATTTTTGCTCCAATAGCTATGTGCTAATGCAGCAATACACCTAGCCTGAATTTCAGGCAGAATTTAACTTCGTATTTCTTCCTTTTTTACGACTTTTATAATTTCAACTTTTTATAGTTTTAATTTACGGTGATATGTCTTTTGAAGGAATATTATTTGGCTTATCTTTTTTGCAGTCTAAAATTTAGTCATTTTGAAAAAACGTTCTATTGGAACAGCCTGGTAGTAGTGCAATGGAAATTACGCCTACTCCTCCGCCCGGAATGAAGGTGTACCTGTCATCTTCCTTTTGTAGTACAATTTCTGATGTTGATCCTGATAATCCATGAAGTTTGAAATAAACAGTTGAGTCTGTACCAGCACCATTGACATCCCCAGTATAAATTGTCATATCATGTAATATTTCTAAGAAGAAAGTAAAAATGACATGCTTTAGAGAAGTACAGCTAATACACCTCCTGCGAAAAATAGTTCAGGAGTTCATGAACAGTTCATGAACGTAAAATGTCCCCTAATTTTCATGAAGTGTTCATGATCTGTTTGTGAAGATTTATGAAACTTTAGGCCATTCAACTTTCATGAACTTTTGATGAACTGTTCATGAATTCCTGAACTGTTCTTCGCAGGGCCATAGAGAATAATCCATAGATTTGCAGAGTTACTAGTTGATTGTTCATTTTTCAGTCAATTTTTCCTTGGTGTAAATCAATATGATCAATATGTCAATAGGTGAATGTTTCGCACCAAGCAATAAACTGAATTCACATCAAAGTTCGTTTTGCTGTTGTTATCCAACATTTTGGAATTCATGAATACCTGTTGGTTGTCTCGTTATAATCACATATTTTATCAATCAATCGTTAGGGAATCCCGAAATGCTTCTTTAAATGAAAGCAAGAATATGTAGTGGTGTTTGGGCACTATCCTCCAGAAACAAACCACACAAAAGAAAAAGACTGTGCCGCATGCTAACTACAGTGAAACCTATATATAACAAGCATCAATGAGATGTACAGTCAAACCTGTTATACGGGTCACCTCTATACAGTGACCACCTGTCTGTAGTGGCCACTCTTGCATTGATCATTATATGCCAGTGGCAATTCTATACAGGGTTGATTGAATAAAAAAATGCTAGAGTGACCACTATAGACAGGTGGCCACTGTATCAGATGTGAGAATTCAAATTTCAAAATAGTCTGAAATCAAGGATATCTAGTTGATTTGTAATGGATTTCAATTGGGAAAAGGCATAGAGTTCACAAGTCTGGAAATAGTCTGGAATCTGCAAAGAGTCTGAAAATTCTCATGTCTGCTGTATAGAAGTTACCGTTAATACAGGTTTGATTGTATTTTATGATGTCTACTTACAGGCTTAAAGGTAGATAATGATGATTCTGATAAATATTTTTCTTACTTGCTTTGTATGACACACTCTTTTCATCACTAACTGAAAATATACGACGTGTTTTACCATCCTCTTTATTTTTCCCTAGCCATGCATCACAAGGGATATGAAATTTCTTTCCAGTTGTTGGTACGTTAATTTCAATGTGATTCACATACCATGTGTCATTTGGACGGTTGCCATCATGTCCAAGCTAGAAAGCATAATAATAAGAACTTCAAATTTATGAACTAAAATATAACCGGCTTTAGTGTAATTCCGTTTGTCTGCAATTCGCTTTTGAAGCTCTAAAAAAGTATTCTCGTCAAAGGTTTGTTAATTCTTTTTAAGATAACTCAATTTCACAATTCAAATACAAATTCAATTTCAAATAGCTATATAATTAATGATTATCATAACTTTTTAACCTATCCATTAGTAAAATCCATTGTACTGCAAGTGGTTTCATCCTAAGACATGTTGAGATATTTCTGCTGAACAGTATATAACGTTTTCACAAATTATTCTCGTACCCGCTTATTTAACTAGTTCATGAATGTGAAATTGTCTGAAAGTTCATGAATTGTTCATGAATTGTTCATGAACGTTAAAAGGTCCAATTTTTATGATTTGTTCATAAAAAATTAGAAACAAATCCACGATAACAAGCAATTTGATGTTGAACTTTTCATGAACTGTTCATGACTAATGTCCATCAACAGTTCATGGATGTTAATGAAATTCATGAACTCAACTATTTGTTTGCAGGGAAAGTAAAATTTTAGTAAGTAATACTTGTAGCTACACACCTCTATCTTTTTTAATTCTCCAACATCACAAGAATCAATAGAAAATGTTTCTACAGAACTTG
The DNA here is from genome assembly GCA_916610825.1 of Haliclystus octoradiatus. Classification (NCBI taxonomy): domain Eukaryota; kingdom Metazoa; phylum Cnidaria; class Staurozoa; order Stauromedusae; family Haliclystidae; genus Haliclystus; species Haliclystus octoradiatus. Next base: position 34,196,817 of record OU744446.1, read on the forward strand.
GCATGAATGATTCCTTCTCAACTAGGTCAAGATCAATCATTTCAGATACAGCTTGAGTACCAATTAAAACAATAAAAACATTGGCAGATGTCCCATGGTCTTTCTCTTTACCAGTAAATAATTTGATTGTATAAGGAATAACTGCAGAATAAAAATCATGGTATATTGTGAACCACAGTAAATATTAATTGAAAATGACAAAACGGAATAGCTTGATTGGTATTTTGGAGGCAGGCGCAGATTGAGACGGGTGAGAGTGTGGCAAATGATACCACTAAATTTTTTGGTAAATTTTTAAGATGACGTCATTATAAATAGCTACGTCATCATTCTTTTGTTAATTTTAAATTTATTTTATATATTTTTTTAAATTCAAATTTTTTTCTAATTATTTTAACGATAAATTTATTTATTTTGAGCCCCATAGAATAATTCCTGGATCTGCAAGCATGTGTCAAGTATCAGAAAGGATTCAAATTGCCATCAATTTTCATTGCATTCATCCAAAATTACCTGACAAGGGCTTTATAAAAATAGTTTCTAGAGTTACAAACTTGGGTGGTTGCAGATAAACAGGAATTTAATACATTCCAATTGCGCACTAGGTGACATGATTTGCACACTAACAAGTATACAAATAGATTTGCCTAAATGAATATTATGGTAGCCATCTAGTTCTACCCCATGTGAAAATAGTTCTTGAGTTCATGAACGTGAAATTGCCTAAAAGTTCATGAACTTTCAAGAACTTTCAAGAAATTTCACGTTTATGAACCAGTTCATGAACTGTGCATGAACTGTGCATGAGCTCATAGAGTTTTTCACAGGGGATTAAGTTATGCACTCAAATTATAAATCAAGTTTCCTGAAAAGCCATCACAAACGCACAACAGAAGTTAAGATAAACAGGAAAGGTTACAGAAGTGTCCTGATCATGTTTTATACTCAAATAATTAAAATGGTTTATATGTATGAATTGTTTTATATTTTCATGATGAAAATCAAAATTCAATACAGAAATCAATTAAGTTCCCAGAAATTCAAACACGTTTTTCACAAAATGATATTTCTTGGTATTTTAAAACAATTCCATCAACTTTTGAGAAACAAAGAAAATCATATTGTGGTGATATTCAAGCCAAATGAAATATTTGAAACAAACACTGTTGATGACAAGAAATATTTTACCATCAGAATGTCCCGCGTTTGATTTTTTGTTAGTATTTCCAGCATACTCTTTATCAAACATGTCATCTGCAGTACTGCTTCTTCGTATTTTCTTTGACGATAATGCTCCTCCATGACTCATACTTGATTTACGAGAGTGTAATGAAGTTGTATCGTCATCAATACTCTGATTACTACCAGCGAATGACATTCTTGATGAATACAAAGATGATTTGTCACCCTAAATAACAAATAAAACACAAGATACAAATTAACTTATATCAAGACTTATTGAATGTCACACAAAATAATTTAATTTCCTCAATTTGAAATCACATTGTAAATCCATAGAAGACAATATAATCAATCCATACAAGATAACTTCGAGCATTAGTTAGTAAAAACAGAATATTCTAAAATCGTGTTGTTGTTATGGATGAATGCTCGATAGATGCCGTGATCTTATCATGCTCAATCGTCGTGATAGAAACTTTTACAGTATGACGTCACTTAACTTTCATTCTCCGTTGTTCGATATTTGAAATTCTCATTTTTCCAAATACTTATCATTAAATAGTTATTTCTTAAAAAATTCTTATCCGTTTATCGAAAAACTTGGAAAAGTAATCAAGTCACTTAGTACATCCTTGTTTAGATTGTCTAATTTAATCATTTATGAATTCACTCAGCAGTATTGTACATTCGAGTCTATGTTCCATGGGCATACAGACCTAACTCTAATATGAACAGTTCAAAACTCCTATGGACTCTATGAACTCCTACTGTTTAGCAAAGCTTAATATGTATCAAATTGTAATGAATCATACAAAATCGACAATCGCTGTGCTACCTTTTAACGTTGTTACATTGCAATAAAACTTTGCATGGCATGTTTTTAGATCATTTAGCACCATTTACGAATTTGTTATTCCTGATTTTTAAAGTTTTTTCTTTTTCATCACCCTAATTGACAGCCTATGGACCAGTTAGTTTTTCTTACAGCAAAAGTACATAATTATAATTTCAAGTGCTCAAAAGGTCAAAATGAATGCTATAAACACCAATGTAACAGGCAGAGTTGGGGAAGGTAATTCTACTCCTTAGGATTTACCGCCGTGGCTGTGAAGTGAAGACAGTCCTCTAATGTCTAGTATGAATATTACCATAATAATATCTAACTGAAATAACAAACTCAGATATGAGAAATGAGAATTATAATACCTGGAAATTCTTTTCATATAAACTCTTTTGAATCTTTCCGTCATCCTTTGATTTCGATAACCATCTTTCACAATGAAATATATATCTCTTCTCTGATTCGTTACTATTTATAACTTCAACACGATCCAAAAACCAAGACGGATTTAATAACGAGTTGTCATGACGAATGACTGCTTTGTTGATGTAACCAAGATCAGCTGCTTCAATAGTAAATATATCTTCCTAATTTGGAGAAAGAGATTAGAGATTGATAGATTATATATTTCAAACATATAGGAACATACAAAATTGCAAATGATAACATTGAGTCAAATATGACAGTTACAGTATATCTTATTTATATCTTATTGAATTAACCCTGTATATAAAGGCCACCTGGATATCATTGTGGTCAATTTATTTATATCTCGTGGCTGGCTGTTATAAGTGTTATATACGTTGCACTGTATAGATATCGCATGATGCAGCAAAGCATTATTTCATTATCAAGAAAAAACTAAGCAAATTAATTATCATCCTAGTTCAGTCACAACTGAAGGAAAAGCCTTGAAAAGTCTGCTAAACCAATAAAGGCAAAAAAGTGATCAAGTTGATAGAAAACGATGAGAACAGCTTTGCGGCAACTCTCTTGACCACTATAATTATGACCACGTAGTTACATACAAACGTTAGTGTGTTAAAAAGCATGTACACAGGTTGAATGATACATTGAAACCTCTGTATAGAGGTCAATCTAAAGACCAGCCACCTGTTTATAATGGTCATTTTATTTTATTAAAAATGTTAATTTCAATTGAATCTAGCCACCATTAGAATGATCACATCCCATCACCTCTCTTTAATGGCCAATATTCTCTAATCTCATAACTGGCCATTATACACAGTTTTCACTGTATTACTTTATAACAATCTTATTTACATTATTTAAAGAAACTTAGCCCTTCTTGAAACTTTTTTGTAGATATGAATAATGCATAGATATGATATGATAAAAATGAACGATGCATCTACAACTACAAGTAATCCTAGCCTACTTCATGTAATATGGGCAAATGTGTTCTTTACCTGTCCTCTTTCAAATTTATCTTTATGTATTTCACTCTTTGCTAATTGCCTCTCTCCTGTGTCACCATTTTCACCAAATAATGTCAAGAAAACGTTTGCATCTGTACCAGCCTTTCTCATGTCCCCAGTGTAAACATGGATTTTATAATTCTGAACTAAAGAATTAATAAAACGGTTAAAATAGGAAAAAAAAACTCTATAGAGTGGCCACCTGTACATACTGGTCACTCTCCCAACATCTAAATAGTATATTCTATTGAATTAAACCTCATATAAAGGCCACCTGTATATAACGGTCAATTTATCTACCTCTCATAGCTGGCTGTTTTATACAGGTTTACTGTATCACAAATTTTGTTTCTAAACAAAGTCTTTGCAAGCTCAGCATTGGAGAAGATTGCCTTGCGGACAAGTCAGTCATATCAAATGCAAAAATTGTTTAACTTTTAAAAAAGGCATGCAAATACTATGGACAGTTGTGAAAAGATACAGATAGACGCATTTTGAAATGTTCTAACTGCCCTGCAAAATGGGAATTCATGGAGTTAATGAGCCATAAACAAGTTTTTTGTGAATTTCAAAAGCATTTCATAAACTCCACCTTATAGAGGATGAGCAAACCCCCACCATAGCAACCATCTATCATGATTGATTGCTTCAGTGATTATGCAGAAATGATTATTTTATTGCCTATTGCAAGAATCCTATATACAAATTAGTACTTAAATTCCGTTCAATGGACAAAATTTGGGCCACTCATTGGCTAAAACCGAACATGTGATTTGATGATACCTGTGGTCACACACGGATGATGTTGTTTATTGTCGTTGTTTGATATGATTAGATAGTGATTGAACATGTATTAGACAAAAACGATTAAAGAAATGACTAGAGAACAGCCATGCAAAAAGCATACAGTCAAACCTGTTATAATGGTCCCCTCTATACAGCGGCTACCTGTCTATAGTGGTCACTCTTGCAGTGTCTAAAATAGTATTTTCTATTGAATCAAACCTATATATATAAAGGCCACCTGTCTATAATGGCCAATTCATCTACATCTAGTAGCTGGTTGTTATATACAGGTTTCACAGTATTATAATAACTCGCAATTGTAAATATCTTACCAGCTAGAGAATCTAAAGTTTTTTCTTTTTCAACCAGTTTACCACTTTTTGTTATTTTTTCTTCAAGAACTTTATCAGGTACAAGTTCTCTCACAATCGCTCCATCGTCTTCTCCTTTGGCAAACCATCGTCCACAGGGAAATGTAAACGTTGCTGACGAGTCTTCACCAGAAAGCAATCTTCTAATTTCAATCTATCGTCATAATAGAAGCATTATGGACATGGTACTCTGGCAAGTGGTCAATTAGGTTTGTATTATAACGAAATGGATTCCACCAATCTGATTGGTTTAGAGTTATCACGCCAAATCATCATAGCAAAACTAAACATCTTACAATTCAAACTTGACATCACAGATGAGAATTTCCCAAATGATCAGCAGTTTTCAAAAACATTTATGGGAAAAAATGTCATTTAGTTGTGTAAGTTATAATACAAAGCATTATTGACGCACAATTTCCTATGAGCTATTGATATTCGACGCACTCAAGTCACTTCAGGAGAAAACTCGCCATGTCAATATCATTACTGTTAATATAACAGCAAGTTAATATCACAATGTTTAAGAACAGTTAGGCTACAATCAGATTCAAATATTTCACATTGGGTAAATTATCACATAGCTCGTTTTTATCACAAATTTTGGTTGCTTAAGGACAATGATCTTAAACATTTACTGGTCTGGAAATAACTTGGGGTCAACACTTTGAAAAATGCTTGAACTAGGATTCAAATGCTTTTGTTTAAAACGTCTACATCACATCTTGTTACAAGTGAAATTCCTTCAGAATGTAATATATATACTGTAATATACTTCCAGGTAATGTATGTTAGTTATCACCAATATTGAAATCTAATGGAATTGACTAATTCGATTGGCCGAACATGGTCGAACAGTGGTCAATTCTAAACTGTATTGAACGCTCCATGTTTTCTAACTGTTATGGCGGAAAGATGCGATTGCATTCTTGGTACCTCAAGGTAAGAGCATATTCAGTATTAAGTATACCTTATTGAGATGCCATCCAGCATTAAATCCTTTGTTGTCATGACCAATCCTTATCTTTTCAATAGTTTCACCAACATCTTCAAGCTGTTAAATCAAAAATAAAACAATAATTACAGGCTGTGTGGTTTTGCTCAGACTCGTTTATCAAAGGTAATACATCTACAGAACTTGAAATCACCATATTTCTTTTTATAAACATTTTACAAACTGTTCTTGAAACTTGTGTTAATGAAATTCTATGTGGCTCATCAGCAACCACTGCGAAAAACAGTTCAGGAGTTCATGAACAGTTCATGAACAGTTCATGAACGTTAAATGGCTCCAATTTTCCTGAACTGTTCATGAACTGTTCATGAACCCTCAAAGACAGTTCATGAACAGTTCATGAACAGTTCATGAAAATTTGGGGCCATTTAACAATCATGAACTGTTCATGAACTCCTGAACTGTTTTCGCAGGGGAACTTATGAATTCTTCATAAAATATGTTTTTAAACCTGCTGTTATCTAATCTGCAAAACGATTTTTAGGAGAAAACAATTTGGTAAAACGTTTGTTTTTATGATTTCTTAACAATTTGCGGGAAACATGTATTCCATAAAATAATTTATCATGGACAATTGGACATGTTAAAATATTCAAGTTTTAATCATTTCTTCTAATTAATCGTGTTTAAATATTTAATTCTTCATCACAATATGCATTCTAATATTTATTTCCATCGAAAAATGAAGGATAAAAATTGAATATCTTGTACATTGCTGCAAGTATCTATAAAGGGGCTTTCAGACGTTATTTTCTATAATATATTCTTTTGCAGCATATAAAGAAATCTGCATACCTGTACGCACACGTTCCTATCAAGTAAAATCTGTTCAAAGAAAAAATACTTACTTCTCTAACAAATGTATCAACTGATCCCCTGTTGAAACATTCTTTTCGTTTCTTTTTAGTTTCAGTTAGATCCACTTGACCAGTTGATAAACCCTCAGAACCGTAAATATTAATAAATACATTAGCGTCAGTACCAGAACTACCAATATCACTTGTATAAATTGTAATCTCGTATGGTATATCTGTAAAGAATTAACAGAAATAAGTTGATTGCCATATTCGGAAATGACAATATGATTATGTGAACCAAATTAGTTTTTGTACAGTGAAGGAAATAAAAATGAAGTAAATATAGATTGACGCAATAATTTTTATATACCCATATGATAATTCTCATTTTATAATGACGAGAATTATTTAACCAATCTGATTGGGTTAGAGATACAACACCACGTTACGGTATAAACTCAAAACAAAACAAGGTTCTCAAGCGCAATTGATCTTGCAATTTGATCTTGACAACACGAACAAAGATTTTCAATTTGACCAGGATCGTAACAGATTGTGATTTTCTGGTGAATGTTTGATACCTTTTTCGTGTAATTGCTATCCAAAGCTGTGTTTAGCTACATTAATAGCCTGTCATACCCGTAAGCGCAAATACTTGTTTATATCTGGAACATCACAGATTGACAGACATACACAAATACATGCGTGAATCAACAAAGAATTGCAGCCCGATTTTCACAATATGTTAGGAAGTTGGCAAACTATAAATAATTTTTAGATGATAAATCATAACCAGACGTCTTGTCAGTCCATGTATCTTTCAGTGTGAGCACATACTTTAAATCCTATGCAGGCAACATTATGCCTCCTAACAAACAAATCATGCCATCAGGGTTCGACAAAAGTGGGGATGCAGGGATCTAAGATCCCGGAAGGCCATAAGCAAATTCAGAAGAAAATTGATATTTTTCAGATTTATAGGCCAAACCTCAACAAATAATTTGGAAGAAAATGTTAAGATTTCAAGATTGCAAAGACTAAATATTTTGTCAGACACTGTCTGTCACACACATCCCCATAGTAAAGATGAAAGTTTAACTTTGCTAAAACATAAATATATTCAACCTCATTTATACTTACGCGGGATATATTCTTCTTGCTGTCCTTCTTCAGGATACAAATCAATTTCTAATTTTCCATCTTCTTTATCCTTATCAAGCCAACGACCAATTGGGAATTTCCATTTCTTACCCATGGAGACAGCGTCAATAATCACATGATCAAGATACCATCCAGCCATACCACCTTTGTTATCATGTCCAATTCTGAAGACAACGTGAGAAAAAAAGTGAAATTTCATGGCGTTTTCATGACATTTTCACATTTTAATATTGTTTGTGAATATGGATCTAAGTTTTCTATGGTTTATAAACTTTTCATGGCTAGAAAATGCATCGCTTTCAATTTTATACTTTTTCACATGTTCATGGCATTATCTGGTTTTGATGCTCCGAGGTAGTGCCATAAAATGTTCATAAACATCAAGTCATGAATTGCTCACATTTTCATGAATAAATTCCATGGGCTGTTCAATGTGTTCATAAGAAGTTCATGAACGAAGAAACAATGTCATGTCCGGATAATTATGAGCTCTCAAATGTGTTCTAGCTTTGAATAGTTTTTTTTTATGATCGCATGACTTTCTCTTGAAGTTTTAAATGATAGTTACATGTTTCACTATAATTAATTTACCAAAATTCACCTTAGTTGCTTTAGACTTCCAATATCAACAGCTTCAACAGTAAACACATCACTCTGATTTCTTTCAAATTTATCTTTGTGTGTCTTCGATGATTTAAGTGGAACCTTTCCTTTATTGAAAGTAAATTAAAATCATCAGATAATCAATTCAGAATAAGCCCCCGGGAAAACAGTTCATGAAAAATGTCCATGAAAATTGGGCCATTTAACGTTCATGAATTTATTCTTTCATAGATTGTTTATGAAGTGTTTATAAGGTGTTCATGCATGAATTTTTCATTGTCAATAAACAGTTCACGAGGTTCATTATTAGTTCATGAACTCAAAATATATTTTCGCGGGGGAACCTTTGATCATAAAGTGTATGTACCTAGCTACATACAACACACAACAATTGAGCTATGGACTAGAAGAGAATCACAGTCGTAATTATTCACATCTTGAAATGTAATCAATTCAACCTTCATAGATAAATCCCCTGCAAAAAAAGTTTATAAGTTCATGAATGTTAAATAGGCCAGAAGTCCATGAACTGTTCATGAACTCTGGATTTTTTCACAGGGGAATTTGTTCATCAAACCGATTTATTAACTTTCAATGAAATGCTTGTGAACGATGTATGAATAAAATGTGAAGCTCAGTAGAAGCTCAATATGTTATATTATGAAACAAACCTGTATCTCCATTATCACCATAGAGAGTTACGAATACGTTGGCATCTGTTCCAGCACCTCTTATATCACCGGTAGCAACTGTTACCTCAAATGTAGTCATTGAAGCTAGAAATAAAAAGTGAAATGAGAAAATAAAAGATGTCCACGTTGTCATCATTAAAATATACTAGTATGATAACCAGATTCAGTCATCCCTGAGAAATCTTCATGAATTTTCATGAAATCTTCTTTTTTTAAATTTGTTGATGATTATTTGTGAAATTTTTATGAACGGTTTACGAATTGTAATGAAAATTTCATGAAAAATTTCATCAAGATTGGGTTATTCAGCTTTCAAGAATAGTTCACAAACCATTCATAAACAGTTTTATCGCACTCAGGGATGGCTCCCTTAAAATCATCTAAAACTAAACATTTGAATTTGAGTCAATTGAAATCTATTCTAAGCATGCTGCTGAGGTTTGCTTTATTTTAAAATATTATTGTAAAGGAATATTTTGTTGCGAAAGAATTTCCATATATAATTATGTTGAAAACAAGATATGGTACAGACCAGATCTTGAAAAATTAACCATTTAAGTTGTAATAAAACATTCAGAGTTTCAGACCCTTGACTTATACTTTGTTATGCTTTTCTCTTTTCCGCATAGAAGGCTTCCTGATTGCCTACCTTTCTGTTCCAAATCAACAGTATCTGATCTAGAAATGTTACCACCATGTTTAATTGATGAGCGTGTTCTACGTCTTTCGAATGATGCTTTAGAAACTGCAACAAGTTCCCGGCTGATTTGTCCATCATCTTCACCCTTTGATAACCAACGATTACATGGAAAAATAACATTTGTGCCATTCTAAAAACGAAAGATTACAATAATGTTTTATTTCTGATCACGATTAGTAGGCACAATATATTCACATCAGCAATATTTTTCGTTGTTATGAACAAACGAGCAAAAGCTGTCGTGATCTAATAGTGCTCATTTGTTGTGATCAGAAGTTAGAAATTATGACGTCATTTAACTTTGAATCTCCGTTTTTGAAGATTTGAAATAATCACTTTTTCAAATGTTTACTTCTCAAAAACCACTAACCATATCCATTTGCCGTAAAACTTGGCAGAGTAATCAAAATACTTCGCACAATAAATTAAAGTAAAAAAATATATTTTTATTTTTTATGACTCAATTGTATTTTTTTGAGCTTTAAATCAGTCTGGACATTTCGTCAATTTCATATTTTTGAAATGGAAAATAATTAAAATGTGATGATAACATACGGTAAGACATTAGACTCATTTTAGCTAGGTAAATATAGATATGACCTCAGTTGATCAAAACATCTTTAGAAGACAAGGCAAATTATTTATTTGTGACATAAAATTATATGATAACATTTTTCCTCACCAAATCGTCATTGATCTCGATTCTGTCCAAAAACCATGCTGGTCGAAGTCCTGAATTATCATGTCTTATTTTAACTTTGCTCAGTTCACCCAAAGAGACACAATCGATCTTGAAAATATCCTCCTGAAAATGATAACAGAAAAAAAAAGATTAGATATTGATAAAAAAACAGAAAAGTTTTCATTTTGGTCAAATTAAGTATATGTTCATTATTTGCCTATTGCTCCTATGAAACAATCCATAAGTTCATGTACAATTCACAAACATTTCTCAGAGAGCTCATTGACAGTTCATGAATATTTCTCTGCGTGTTTATTAGCAGTTCATTAACGTGAAGCAGCCCAAATTTAATTAACAATTCCTGAAAATGTCTGTGAAAAAATGCACAAACTCACAATCATGACTTAATGAACTTTTCTAACGGGAATATACATTTTTAGAATAGATCAAACTATTACACAACCACACATAACTGTTGGTGTAATTTCCCTTATTTCAACTAAGACAATTCCCCTATGAAAACAGTTCAAGAGTTCATGAATAGTTCATGAACGTTGGTTCATGAACAGTTCATAAATGTTGAATGGCCCCAACTTTCATGAAGCATTCATTAAAATTTGAGGCCATATAACGTTTATGAACTGTTCATGAACTCCTGAAATGTTTTTCGTTAGGGATATTGTGGATAACCTCGACATGTTCAACATCATTTTTTCAATTTCCAGCTGTTTTCGTGTTACCTGATTTCTTTCAAATTTATCCATATGCGTTTCAGACTTTACTAGTTGTCGCTCACCACTGTCTCCATTCTCACCATAAATAGCAAGAAAAACATTTGAGTTACTGCCACCTCCTTTCATATCTCCAGTAAAAACATGAACAGAGTAAGAATTATCTGCAAATAATACAAAACATTATTTAAATACTGTGATAGAAACTATTTAAGTTTACATAATTCTGTATATCATGATTTGTTCTTCTTCAAATATGTGAGTGAGAATTACAGTGATTGAGATGGTACTTCTCGCAATAGCCGATGCAAAAACAGTTCAGGAGTTCATGAACAGTTCATGAACAGTTCATGAATGTCAAATGGTCCAAAATTTTCATGAACTGTTCATGAACTGCCTGTGAGGGTTCATGAACAGTTCAGGAGCAGTTCAGGAAAATTGGAGCCATTTAACGTTCATGAACTATTTATGAACTGTTCATGAACTGTTCATGAACTCCTGAACTGTTTTTCGCAGGGGAGAAGGCCGCTGTACTACTTTTCTGTTTCTAGATGAGTGGCTCTTCTCGCTGAGAGCAATAATGAATGTATTTTACCATTGCACTTATTTTGATTTAATAAAATTTGTTAACAATGAACATAATTCCTTTGTTTTTTTCTCAATTTGATGAATATCCCATTTCGGATAATGTCTCACTTGAGCTTGCACGGATGGGAGAAATTAGCCGACTTCGACTGTATACCATCAGCATACAAAAGAAATCAAAACACACTCACCAGGCAATGAATTATTTAGCCTTCTACTACCAGTTTCATCATACGGTACTAATTCTCTAACAATCTGCTTATCATCTTCATCTTTTGCAAACCAACGATTACATGGGAATAAATATGTACAGTAAAGATCTTCATCAGATGAGCCAACTGATTTCAGTGATAACGTTGACCGTCTATCCTCTGGAGGGAGACGACGAATTAAGACCTAAAAAAAGTATATAACACACAAAAACAAATGAATATCAAAAATGTTACTCTTTTTCAGAATAAAACATAGGACCAACCCCTGCGAAAAACAGTTCAGAAGTTCATGAACAGTTCATGATCGTTAAATTTGCCCCAACTTCCATGAACTGTTCATGAACTCCTGAATTGTTTTTGCAGAGGTATGCCTCTTGATTTTTAACTTTTCGAATGTCTCGCACCACATTAATTTGAGTGTCTCGACTTATGACGTCATGTATTGGCATGCTTCAGCCCAATACTGCGCTCTATGAGCACGATATCGTATTATGAAAACACAATTTGTTAAAGTCAATTCCTTTATAGATGAAGATAATGGGAGGTATTTGAAATAGCTTGAAATTTAGCGTATAATGTTCTAAACACAGTCTAGCATTATCAGGTTTTCATGAATTAATGTGGTAGCAAATGTCCATAAAGGGTGGGTAGTTGTTAAAGCATTAAAGCATAAACAATTTTTAATTGCATACATCAAATGGAGAGATTTACCTTATCTAAGTTCCATGCTGCACTAAATCCTTTGTTGTCATGACCAATCCTAATTTTTGTTAACGGTCCAACTTCATCACATTCAACCTAAGACAAAAAAAGAATATAGATCAAAATCGCTGCAATAGTCAAAATATATTTTTTGCAGTTCTATTTGCCCATAGTATGATGTAATAAAATTACAAACAACATTTTTCAAATGCATGGATTAATAACTGTGAAAAATTTCCAGAATTGCTGATGTCCATGGTCAGTTAATGAATGTTAGAAAAGTTCTTGGACTATTTACAAATGATGCAGCAGGTTCACAAACTCAGTCCTGTGAAAAAAGTTATTGTAAAACTTATCAGGTTTCAGAATAAATGATGATGATGATAATGATGATGATACGGCAAAAAATGTTGATGTTTTGTATATCGCGCATATAAGTCGCATGACGGTAAATTGAAGAACAAAGTTTAGATTTTAATTTTTAAAGTGTGATCTATAGATGCTGGATTGGGGTACCGTACTCAGAATTTCAAAGAAATGAAAAAATATATAAAACAGGAATAAAACACGACAAAAGCTACATCATGACAAATAATATGAAACAATATCGAACTAATAATTTTAACCTTGAAAATAATGTGTGTCTGTCACAGTTACATAAAACAATATCGAACTAATAATTGTAACCTCGAAAATAATGTGTGTCTGTCACAGTTACATAAAACAATATCAAACTAACAGTTCTAACCTTGAAAATAATGTGTGTCTGTCACAGTTACATAAAACAATATCAAACTAACAATTCTAACCTTGAAAATAATGTGTGTCTGTCACAGTTACATAAAACAATATCAAACTAATAATTTTAACCTTGGAAATAATGTGTGTTTGCCACAGTTACATAAAACAATATCAAACTAACAATTCTAACCTTGAAAATAATGTGTGTCTGTCACGGTTACATAAAACAATATCGAACTAATAATTTTAACCTTGGAAATAATGTGTGTTTGCCACAGTTACATAAAACAATATCAAACTAACAATTCTAACCTTGAAAATAATGTCTGTCTGTCACGGTTACATAAAACAATATCGAACTAATAATTTTAACCTTGAAAATAATGTGTGTCTGTCACAGTTACATAAAACAATATCAAACTAACAATTCTAACCTTGAAAATAATGTCTGTCTGTCACGGTTACATAAAACAATATCGAACTAATAATTTTAACCTTGAAAATAATGTGTGTCTGTCACAGTTACATAAAACAATATCGAACGAATAATTTTAACCTTGAAAATAATGTGTGTTTGCCACAGTTACATAAAACAATATCAAACCAACAATTCTAACCTTGAAAATAAATGTGTGTCTGTCACAGTTACATAAAACAATATCGAACTAATAATTTTAACCTTGAAAATAATATGTGTCTGTCACAGTTACATAAAACAGTATCAAAATTCTAACCTTAAAAATATCAGTTTGAGCTCTTTCAAATGTATCTGTTTTACTTTTCAACCATATTTCATCTGATTTCCTTCGATCCGTTCCATAAAGCACGACAAAAACATTGGCATTCGTTCCGGCACCCCTGATATCTCCAGTGACAACGTTAATCTCGTATGGAATTTCTAATTTTAGAATAGACAAATAAAAATTATAACTAACTGTAACTGTTAATAGAAAATAATTTTTAGGTATATCGAGAGTGACCAATATAGACAGGTGGTCGCTGTATAGAGGTGACTGTTATGACAGGTTTGACTGTAACGTAATTTCTGACAAGAGGAATCAAATTTTGAAAATAGTTTGAAATCGAGGATATCTTGATAGGCCTACATTCCGAATGTTTTCAATAGGAAAAAGTAATAAACAGAGATTTACAAGGGTTACTATGGAATCTGCTAAACGTCTGAAAATTCTCATGTCTGTAGTAGTAGTTAAAAATAATAATGACTAGAGTAATGTAACAACTCAAATAGAGAAATGAGATTTACTGGTGATTTCTTGGACGTGAAAGTTGAAGAAGTGTCTTATTTTCCTCAATTATTGCAACTAGATTGGCAACATACTTTTAGCTAGTTTTAATTCTTCTGACGGATAAAGTTCTCTTTCAATTTTCCCATCATCTTCATCAGCAGCCAGCCATCGATTACAAGAAAATAAAAACTGTTCGCCACGTGATGGAACGTCAATTTTAACAGATTCAATGTGCCAACCATCGCCAAAACCTTTACCATCATGCCCAATGATGATTTTAATTAGCTAAAACAAGAAACAAGAAAATGAAATCAGAACAGATGGATTTGTAATTGAATGTATTGTATAGACAGTCACAATATAGAAATGTGCCAATGATTTTTTATTTCAAAAACTCATTATATGAGTATTTCAATGTTGCCCCTCCCCTGTACGCAGCTGTACGCTTTTGGATCAAACCCCCTTCTGCATACACACTGACAATATTTCAACCCCTTATTCATTTTTACAACTTTTGTGTCTGCTTTTCCGAAGGTACAGAAGTGCAACCTTTTTAAAACGCAAATTTTCATGTTTAATAATGAATTTTATAATATAGCTTTTGTGCAATAAAAATCAATTTAGTTACAGTGAAACCTGTATATAACAGCCAGCTATGAGAGGTAGATGAAATGACCACTATATGCAGGATTATATGCAGGTGGCCTTTAAATACATGGTTATTTCAATAGAAACAATTATTTTAGGTATTGCAATTTAAGTGATCACTATAGACAGGTGGCCGTTATAACAGGTTTGACAGTATCAATAAACTGACAATTAATCGCATTATAATCTGTCAAAAAAGTGCAACAGAGATAGTCAAGATGCGTTCATATTTTGATTATTGACACCCCATCCCCCATAGGTATGCAGCTATACGCTTTTGGTATAACTCCCTTCATCTTAACTGAGAATGTATTTATGGATGGACCGAAACTGTTTTCTGGTCAATTCCTTGTTAAACATTTCAGGATAAATGAAACACCAATAGGTGACAATTTGACATGTAATTAAACGTGTTAAACATTACTGCGTTTCATTAAAATCACCTTTCCTATATCCATTGATTCTAATTTAAACATGTCCACTCTTCCTCTTTCAAATTTATTCTTGGTATGCATTGCTTGACGCAACCGCATTGATCCGGTATCTCCTTCGTTACCAAACAGATGTATAAAAGCATTGGCATCTGTACCTGCACCTCTTACATCACCAGTCTTTACAGATACATGATAGCTGGTTGCTAAAATCAAGAAAATTGAAGTCATAACAAAAATATGGTACAGTGGAGCCTGCATATAACAACCAGCTATAAAATGTTGAGAAATTGCCCGTTATTGCAGGTGACCTTAATATAAAGGGTTGATTCAGTGGATAATATTATTTTGACATTGCTAGAGTGACCACTAAAGACAGGTGACCACTGTATAGAGGTAACCATTATAACATGTTTGAGTGTATTACCTGTTATCCCAGGACCACGCTCAGATATAAAATCAAGAAATAAAACTTACTTTTCTAAAAACGAAGCGTCGTAATTAAAGATGAAATCAACGTGTAAACTACTCATTTTATGACATTTTCATAACCTTTGAGCCTTAATTACAATAACCCATGAAACCATTACCAAGAGTGTGCTTGTAGATATTCCTGACTTACTTTTCAGTAGTGTTGCTGTATCACCAACAGGTAATTCTCTGACAATGAGGCCGTCATCTTCATCGGTAGCAAGCCATCTAAATAATTAAGACAAACAGGTGCAAATCAGAAATCAACTATTTTCCGTCAGCAAATATTTTAATAGCTATATATCATACAATATATAATTTTAAAATTTTGTTTCAAAGTAAAATGATTGCCTCTGGTCAATATCTTCTATAAATAGTTCATTAATCAAGGATTTCAGCCTCCTTGTAGGGAAAATCCTGGGACCATCCCTGCCCTGGTTTGGCACTTTGTAATTTGAGGCCCTCTACTTCTTCAAGGAAGGATAATTGCAATCACTGAGTTACTCACTTTTCAAATCTATTTTATAAGATTGTCCTGTGTGTTTACAAGGTCTCCCATGTGAAAATAGTTCATGAACGTTAAATGGCCCAGGTTTAACAAACAGTTCATGAAAGAGTACTGAGCGTATCTATATCACTCTTCCATTCATTCTATTATTCTCTTATTGCTAAAGGTAATGCTTGTAAAGGCTCTTTACTGATAGCCCTGCATGTCAATTTCAACAGATTTCACAGCCTCGATTGTCAATGCAATTCAGCTATCCGAATGCAATTTATGTTCAAATAATAAAGACGAGGCTGAGTTGACCTTTTGAAGATTGAACCACAGTAGATCAGAATTTTTTCTCTTGAATTTTTAGATAACATGGTCAGACACAGTATCCTTTGTTGAGGGCTGACTTAATTGACATGAAGGTTATATAGGCATTACACTACCAACACAAAAACCATGAAAATGGCATAAAAGTGATGTGAAAACATCATGAAAATGTAAAAAAATCAAAACCACAAATTTTTTATACCATAAAAAAGTTTGAAAACCATGAAAACATCCATATTCACGATACTAAAATGTGAAAATGCCTTGAAAATGCCATGAAAACGCAATGAAATTTCACGATTTTTCTTATGGCTTTGGTGCCAGTAGTGTTAAAAGGCACAATGGAACACCTTAAGGAATATGATGGGTCATTTATGAGCACATTTTCATGCCAAAACCCAAATGATATCATACTGAATATTGACTTTACCTATTGCAAAGGAACTGAAATTCATGATCTGCTTCATCCACTTTATTGATGATTACTTTATCAAGAAACCATCCATCACCTCTCCCTTTGCCATCATGTCCAATCTTAATACTTGATAAATCACCAAGGGTAACTGCTTCCATGAGAAATTCATCAACCTAAAGAAAATAAACAGAATTACAACATAGATTTGTAACTCTGTACTTGCCTATCAAATCTTAATAAAACACGCAGTATACCTACACTCTGCACATTGAGCTGAAATTTGAAACGATCATTCCAAAAGTAGATTACTACTCGATTTGTATTTTTTTAAACAAAGATACGTGAAACATTGAGTGTTTTTTATGATGTAAACTCTCTAATGAAAAATAAACAGGTTACTAGGCCCTGAGAGCCATCTATCTATAAAAGTTGGGAGCCTCTTTCATGTGACGGTCTCGGCTTCCATTGTACAAATGCAAGTCACATGAATTTATGGACGCCATTTGCATTCCGTCAAACCCAGGTTTGCAAAATTTGAAATGAGCGTGCAAAAATAATATCATGAAATCAAAAAAGTTTTTGCTCGAAAGCAAAATCTCGCTTTCAATTGAAAGTAAATGGTGTCTGTCCAAATATTATAAACAGATGGCTCTGGTTTGGCCTACTTTATTAAATAGGTTAAGCCGACATGTTAAACATGTTGGCAAAGACACAAATAAGCTACTAAACCGAGCCAATCGGATTATCACATGATATTTTACAAAGCTTACTTGTTTCCTTTCAAATTTATTCCGATTAGCTGACTTCTTTAATTTGCGATTGCCAGTATCTCCATACTCTCCAACGACATTAACAAAAACATTAGCATCTGTACCGGCACCCCGTTTATCACCCGTATGAACAAGTAAACGATAATTAGTTACTATAAAATAAAGAAATACAATATAATACATTAAAAAGGTGAGAAAATGCAAGTAGTACGGTGTATCAGTGTTACCGGTGCTTGAGGGGGGATAAATCGCAACCTCCTAGCTGCCACCAGTATATCACCAATTCCAACCTTCATCAGCTTGATCAACTTAAAGTGTATATCCCGGGTATTGGGAGATTGCTTCTTTAGAAAGAGAAAAATTTTCTATTCGTGCATGATCTTCCTGTGTTTTTACTTTGCGCGATCATTTCTCCTTCAAAAATGCAGTCAAAGTGACGATTTTGGGTTAATTTTGTGTCTCACTCTTTTCCTCGAACAGGAACCCGTCTATTTTCAACAAGAGAGTTTACACCGGAAAAAACATTAAACTTTTCACTTATTTGTCTCTAAATAAAAAACCGCTAAACCAAATGACAATCTGCTTTCGGAATGAAATTTTTAACGTTCAGCTGAAGATTTAGAGCTATATTTGATCAGTAGTCAATTTCCAGGTAAAGAGATATAAGCCTCTAAAGTCAAAAGTTTTTAGTTTTGGATTTCTCATTCAAATGCTCACACGATTAACACCTCTTTGCGGCTTCGTCTAAGCATAGTCGGCATAGTTAATGCGTATTAAAAATGTTAACACACCTTCAATAACCAGCAGCGATAACCTGCTTAGACGAAGTCGTAAAGAGGTGTTAATCGCGTGAGCACTTGAGTGAGAAAAATACTAAAAACTAGACTAAAAACTTTTGACTTTAGAGGCTTATATGTCTTTACCTGGATCTTGAATATTGATCAAATATAGCTCTAAATCTTCAGCTGAACGTTGAAAATTTCATTCCGAAAGCAGATTTTTATTTGGTTTAGCGGTTTTTTATTTAGAGACAGATAAGTAAAATGTTTAGTGTTTTTTCCGGTGTAAACTTTCTTGTGGAAAATAAGTTGGTTCCTGTTCGAGGAAAAATAGTGAGACACAAAAACGTAACTTTGATTGCATTTTTGAGGGGGAAATACTTGCGCAAAGTAAAAATACAAGAAGAACATGTACTGATAGAAAATTTTTCTCTATCTAAAGAAGCAATCTCCCAATATCCGGGATATACACTTTAATAGGTGGATGCCCTAGCCACCGCAGCAAATATTGATCCGTGAACAGTTCTGCCCCTGGGAAAAAACAGTTCATGAGCTCATGAACAGCTCATGAAAGTTAAATGGCCCGATTTAAAGAAATCATGAAAAATCAGGCCATCTAACATTCATGAACTAGTTCATGAACTGTTAGCGAACTGTCCATGAAAGGTGCAGGAACACGTTATAGACAGTCCAGGAGTTCACAAACAGTTCACAGACTCAACACATTATTTCGCAGGGGTGAACATGCAAATCTGAATATTTCATGTTAATAAATGTTAATAAATAATTTCGATGAACAGTTTCAACAGATCGATATTTACCTTCTAGGGGTGACTCAATTAGGCTTCCTGTGGCTGGTAATTCTCTTAAAACTTCCCCGTCATCTTCTCCTTTAGCAAGCCATCGATTGCAAGTGAATTGGTAAGTGTCCTTTGTAATTGTATTTATTATTTCAACCTAAATAAAATAAAATTGAGAATTTAGTATGGATAATCATCACATGACTAACGAAACGTTTTCTACAGGAATAACGACATAAGGTACCTACAAATTAAAATAATTTTGTTAAGATGATAATTGACCAGCTTAGTAACTGGTTGAAATGTCATTACGTTATATACATCAATTAGGTAGCTATTTTATTTGAGTCAATTTTGACATGACATTGAGCAAGTTTATAGATTCAACATTCATATAGGTTATGAATAAAAACCATTTGGTGGTCGCTATGCCGCGAATCTGTAATACTTTCTGGAATCCATTCGTTGAGTTGTACAGTATTACAAATTCCAAGTATGTGGTAAGAAAAAATGTAGATTTTGTTGTGAAGAATGACCCAATTATAGTTATTAAAATTGTTTATAGCTATTAGGGTACAGTGACAAATGTTAGGCTACCCCTGTAAAACACAGTTCAGCAACCTTCGCAGACAGTTCACGAACAGTTCATGAAAATTTGGCGCCATTTAACGTACACAAACTGTTTATAAACTGTTATGAACTCCTGAACTGTTTCGCACGGGTATTAGGGTGCTGACACAATTTTATACCTTTTCTAAATGCCAATCTGCATACATCTTTGCATCATCATGCCAGATTCTTAATTTATAAGGTTTTCCAATATCTTTCATTTCAACTTTGAATTGATCCGTTTGTCCTCTTTCAAAATTATCAGTTTTATTACCTAAGGGTGTATCTTCAGTTCTACCTTTATCCCCACACATAGCTACAAACACATTAGCATCTGTACCAGCACCGCGTAGGTCACTTGTCCAGACATTGACTTGCCAAACAACCTCTAAAAATTAAGTAAATAGAGATTTAACTTCATGGGTATCACGCGTCTATACAGAGTATATTCACAAGCTGTGACTGTAATGATATCACACTACACTACCAACACCAAAACCATGAATTATCATGAAAGTGTTGTGAAAACACCATGAAAATGTTAAATAGTGAAAACCATGAAATGATGAAAACCTTCACAATTTTTTTAATGGTTTAGGTGTCAGTTAAGTGCTATAGCATAATCACAGCATGATTGTAATGATTAAATCGACACAAATGAATCAATCTTGAGTTGAAAATTTTACAGTGACGTATCATGAAGCGAATAAACAATGCTGTGCAAGTGAGTGAGTTTCATGAAACAAATCAGTGAATAATTCAAAGGGTGAATTGTGATTGGACGTATCATTTGTGGATGTATCATGTGTGAGAAAGTGATACGCATCATCAATTGACTACGGATAAGAGAAAAACATAAAATATTTTACCAAGCCTCTGCAAAAACAGTTCAAGAGTTCATGAACAGTTCATGAATAGTTCATGAACTTTAAATGGCCCCAAATATTCATGAACTGTTCATGAACTCCTGGACTGTTTTTCACAGGAGAGTATAGAACATCTTGCTGGGTATTATGGTAAACAAAATGCAATCCAATCAATTCAATATCAAATATTTGAACTGTTCTATATAAAATACTGTTCAAGACCACTGTGGAAACAATTTATGGCATTGAATGTTGCCGATTTTCATGAATAGTTCAAGAAAAAGTTCATAACAAACAGGCTAATTTAACATCCATAAACTGTTCATGGACTGCCTATAACGTGTCAATGAATTCCATGGATTCCATGAGCCTCATCAGATTTTCAGAATTTCTTTGTTAAAGTCTTATACAGTACAGTGAAATTGTTAAATATCCCAAGATTTAGCTCCTTTTCAATTACTACTATAGCGAATTCAATTCTTTGTTACCTGGTCATTATTGTTGACACCTAACGATAATAAACAATTTAATTTCTGCTGATAAAATTAAGCATATAAATTGTACATACTTATTTCTTTCATAACTCTCAAATCAACATCTTCTGATAAATCTCTTTCAATTAAACAATCTCCTTCATCATCAGCCAACCAGCTTTTACTTGGGAATGTTTGCATTATTCCTGTTGATGGACTATCGACTATTACCTGTAATAATGAAATTAAAAATGTTCTAATTGCTACAGCTTCCTAAGATGATGTTTGCTTTTTAAGTTATTATCAATCTGGGACGGACATTGGACACAAGCAGTCGTCTGTGCATATTCTCTTATTGTTTTCTAATGTAAACCTTGATTTCAAACCTTCTCAATAATGTTGTGTTTATCAAAAATGCTCTGTTACAAAACTTGTAGCTTGCTACACCATAACGAGGCTATTGTGATGCCGTAGGGGGAGTTAGCTCAGATGACAGATGGAATGGTCTAAAGGGAATTGCATTTGAGTAGCTGCGGTGTATCGTTGCACATTGACAATCAAGGCGTACCTGCCATTTTACAATCACTGCTCTAAGCAAAAAGAGGAACTCTTCTGGATATATAAGGCACCTTAGGTAGGGCAATGCCGCCTCAATTGCTTTACTTGAGTGATGCATAGTTGAGATGATCAATTTAAATTATTTCACTGGCCACCATAAGACTGTAGTTATTTGATGTATAGATAAAGATAAGGTGATATTGATATATAGATGGATTTCAGACTAAATAACAATAACAAGCCATTAAAGTACTTGTGCGTCTAACCATCACTTTACCTTGTCTAAAAACCACCCAGCACCAATTCCAGAGTTATCATGACCAATTGTTAAGTGATGTAATGGACTCATTTCTTCAGCGCAATCAATTTGAAATAAATCTGTCCTTCCTCTATTGAAATTGTCCTTTTTACCATTTTCAAGAAAAACTTTACCACTGTTTGTCTGACCATCTTTTCCAGTATGAAGGATTACATAGACTTTGGCACTTGTTGAACTACTGCGAACATCCCCAGTAGTGATATGCAAATGATAAGGAAAGCCTGACATGATAAAACAGAAATTTGAAGCCCAAGCCTAAGTAGAACCCAAGTTATAAGTTAGACAAACATTGTTTAAGAAGCCAAACATCAAACATAACAAAACGAAAAGTCTAGGTTTTCAGATGTGCCCCTGTTAAAATAGTTCATGATCGTTAAATGGCCTTGTTTTGCACAGGGATGGTTTTATTGCCATATTCATTTCCCCGTGTGCAAAACCAAGTGTGTTCATGTCCTTGATTGAGCTTGAGACGCCACAGGTAAAGAAAAGTCAAAAGCAAACACTAGAAATATCATTGATGTTTAGAAATTTGTTTCGGACACTAGATAAGAACTAAGAATTTAAGGGAAAATGCATAGAAATCTTGTGGCTTTAGGTCAGCAGCAATATTAACTTAGAATTTATTGATTCAATGAAATTAGCTGAATATCAAATTCTCAATCTCTAAATTAAGTTACATGGACAAGCAACTGCATTGCATTGCCTACCGAACAGACTGAATTTAATAACAATTCCCCTGTGAAAAAATATATTTATGAACAGTCCATAAACACCTTACAAACAGTTCAGAGACAGTTTAAGAAAATTGAACCGTTTAATGTTCATGAACTGTTTCCACAGAGGCTGGAAGCAACTCCCCTGCGACAAAAGTTTATAAGTTCATGAACGTGAAATTGACCAAAAATTATGAACTGTTTATGAGGTGTACATGAGCTGTTTACGAATAGTTCAAGAAGTTTATGAACTCATGGATTTTTCTCACTGAGGGTATAAGTAAGTCCTTAACAAACCCGTAGGTGCTTCAAGACCATCCAAATGTAAATCTAAAGTAATTTGACCATCATCTTCTGTTTTTGATAACCAACGGTCACATGGAAACTGAAAGGTCTTCCCTTTAGCGTCTTGAATAGAAATCTATTTGAAGGAAGAATAACATATTTAATAATTGACTCATGTTGACCCTGAGTCTGCGGTTAACAATGAACAATTTCACTTATTTACAACGGAACAGAACAAACAATTTTCGCATCAGCTGTCGACACGGGTTAGAATGTGAAACACGTCAATTTGTATACCTGTTATCTGAATACATTGCAATATACTTCTCCCATACAGTCATAGCGTTTATCAGACATTTGTCACATTCAAAGATTGTCAATGGTTTACAAATGTTAATTGTAAGTGAATATTTTTGAGGTAGAAAAATACTTAATTATTATTAATAATTTTTTAATTGCAGGGGTTAGAGTATTCAGAAAGAATCCTCCATTTGAACAAACCTTGTCTAGAAACCATCCAGCCGCAATTCCACTATTATCATGGCCAATACGTATCCTTCTTAATTGTCCCAGATATGGCGTGTTTATTTCAAAGATATCAACCCTGCATGAAAAAGGCAAATCCGATTCATCGATTAATTGGTTATGAAATTGAAAATTGATAAATTGTTAAAAAAAAACTTTTTTTCTTTAGCAGTTGTTTGTTGTACAATAAAACAGTTTATCATCTATATTGTGTTCTGTTCTGTTCTTTCTAAGTGAAGATTTTAATTTTTCGTAACTTAACATTATTGAATTAAGTGTTTCTTCCTACCCTTGCGAAAAAAAGTTCATGAGTTCATGAACGTGAAATTGCCCAAAAGTTCATGAACAGTTCAAGAAAGTTCATGAACAGTTCATGAATTGTTCATGAACTGTTCATGAACTTTTGGGCAATTTCACGTTCATGAACCCTTTGTGACTGTTCATGAACTGTTCATGAACCAACAAGAAAACTGTTCATGAACTCATGGATTTTTTTTTGCATGGGTAAACAGTCCATGAGGTTTATGTGGCTCATGAACAGTTCATCAACTCAGTGAATTTCTTACCAGGGGTGCCCTAGTTTCCTTAAAATTGGTATCACCTTATATACCTAGCACTATGAATCTTGGAAATTCTGAATTGCTACTGAAAACCTACTGAAAACATACTGGAATGGGATTGGGTAGGCCTACTGAAACCATACTGAAGTTCACCAGAAACTTAAATCTTCTCATTCTACTGGAAACAACTGAAACACACTTAAAATTTGAAAGCTACTGAAAGAGCCTACTTTAGTAGCCTATCCAATAGGTTTTCAGTATATATTCAATGTGTTTTTAGATTTTCAAAATCCTTAGTGTAGTTTTCTTCATTTTAGTTTACCTAAAGTGACTCTGGAATCAGATTAAACACTCGAAAATAACGATTTAATCTCCTCTGATTAAGTCATTCAATAACTACAAATTGATTACTACATACTTTCCACGTTCAAAATTATTTCCTGAAGCTTTGAGTTTATGATTGCCAGAGTCTCCTTCTTCGCCAAATAAGGTAATACTGACATTAGCATCAGTACCTGCTCCTCGGCATTTTCCAGTGTGTGTTGATACTCTGTATTTGTGATCTAGCAAAGAAAAATAATAGACATAAATATTGCATTTAGTATTAATAATAGTTGATCATTAGAATTGGATCTGTCTAACTGAATTTCAATTCGTCACCTACAGGAAGATTGAAGTTTAAGTCTTTACAACCATGAAATAAATTCATGGATGTGAAACAGCCCACGAAAAGTTCATATATTAAGTGTTCATGCAATGTTATTGAAATATTCATAAAATGAAACTAATGTGCCGTTTCTGTCACATCACCCATACGAAAAACAGTCCAGAAGTTCATGAACAGTTCATGAACAGTTCATGAATGTTAAATGGCCACACCTTTTCATCGACTGTCTGTGAAGGTTTGCGAATTGTTGATGAACAGTCCATGAAAATTTCATGACAGTTGAGGCCATTTAGCGTTCATGGACTGTTCACAAACTGTATTTTTGCAGGGGCAGTTCAGATCCAAACTAATTCAGGATATGTTTGATTCATGTTTGATCGATGTTGGGTTACTTGAAAAAATTGTAAACATTTAAACAGGAAATTAAACAGAAAGCAAAATAAAAATCGTAGCATGTCCGAATAAAAAATGGGTGATAGCAAAAATATGAAAAAGTAATTTTTACTAGATATTGATTATTTGATAATGCTGCAAAAACGGTTCATGAAATGGACCAGTTTTCATGAACTGTTCAAGAGGTGTTCATGAACAATTTATGAACTCAACAAATTTTTTCGAAGTCGTACCATCAAATTCTAATGCAACCCCTGTGTAAACAGTTCATGAACATTGATTCGCCCGATTTTCATCAACCGTTCTTAAAAAATATAATTACAGGCAATTCAATGCTCATGAAGTGTTTATAACATAGTTCATAAACAGTTCAAGAACAACTCTTTGAATATTTTTGCATTGAGCAGTGACTCTCACCTTCTTTGATATTGTCTAAACTTTTAGTTGCTAAGAGATATCTTGATGTTTGTTGATCTCCTTCACTGTCTGACAACCATTTATTACATGGGAAATAATATTTCTGTCTTGGATTGTTAAGATTTGTGACAATAACCTATATATTTAATAAAACACATTATTGCAGATGACGAATAAAAAATGTAACGTATATAGGTACAGAATTAGGTACAGCATACTGTATGGACACAAGTTTTAAGTCCACAGCTATGAGTTTGACAAAAGACTAGAGCAGATTCAGAAAAAAAAAATGATATTTTGATCAAGTTCAACAAAAACTTAGAAGAATTCCATGGACCTCATCTTAAATTGAAAGGATTAATAATGCCACGCATTGAGACTCCCATCACCTATTCTGTCACTGTGGAATACCATGGTGGAATACCTTGTCAAAAGATAGTGTTTAAGCTCTAAAACAATTGTTTTTAAATAATTCAGATAGTACTGATTTATCCTGTGTAACACTTGCATTAAATTTTCTTCAGCAACTGTATGTAAGAGGAGTAATAACAAATAAAAATTGGAATTTTGATCCAATGAAATTCAATTCTACTTCCATGAAACTGTTCATAGAAAGGGTGGAAATGAGTTTTCAATGCAGGTATGTGTCCTTACAAGCTGCGTTACATAAGAAGCAGGGTCCAACAAAAGTAGGAATCCTGGAATCCTAGAATCCAGAAGGTTAGAGCAAATTCAAAAAAATATTTGATATTTTTAAAGATTTATTGGTCAAACTTCAACAAAAAAAGTAAAAAAAAAAATGGTAAAATGCCTCTAGGATTCCAGGAGACTGAACCTTTTGTCAGAACCTGGTAAGAAGAAATTAACATTATAAAATGTTCAGCAAACCTTATCTAAAAACCACCCTGGTCCAAAACCAGTGTTGTCATGTTCAATCCTAAAAGGGAAAACAATAAGAGTTTATAATTTGGACAAAATACCATGTGATAATTGAACACTTAGAAACAAAGGGAATATTGAACTTGATTCAAAACACCAGAAATGTTAGATGCTTAACAGTTAATGTTTCAACAATTCAATATAAATCAAAGTGAACAAGACATTTCCTTTGATCCGGGCAAGCTAATATGATAATAGGCTACTTCAAAAATTACATAGTTTTAGGCTTTATTTCCCAGAAAGGGTTCCATGCTTATTCAACAATATACCCCTGTGAAAAACAGTTCAGGAGTTCATGAACAGTTCACGAACAGTTCATGAAAATTTGGGAGCATTTAACCTTAATGAACTGTTCATGAACTCCTGCCCTGTTTTCACAGGGGTTACTCTGCTTTATACAGTCAACAAATTAATATCAATTTTTGGATTTTTCAGTTTTCTACAAACCTAGGTAAGCCTACCAGTTTTTTCCCTGGAGTGGTTGGTTAGCCGGTTAATGTTTTTGGAGTGTGAGTGCGTGTGTTTAATTGCCGGATGCCCTTCCTGACACCAAACCAATAGTGCTTCTGCTAGGGATTGACCCTGAAACTCTGCAGACCAAGGTCCAACGCCCTAACCACTAGACTAAGGCCCCACTATAATATTCGATAATTGTTTTATTTGTTTGATTTAGCTTACTTCATTTTAGATAATCTACCCATCGATTTTGTTTTAATTTTGAAGACATCTGTTTGATTTCGTTCAAAAGTGTTGATGTTTCTGCATAAAGATAAAATCAGGTTACGGTATGAAATTAAGAATACTTGCAAGCAACAGAGTATGTCCTCAATTGTACATTCAGAATAGAAAATATTGAAGCCAAGACAAACGGTATCTATCAGAAATGAGATTATGTTGCCAAAATATTACGTTGGTATAAAACAGGCTGTTTAACGCTCATGAACTAGTAAATGAACTGTTCATAAACTGTTTAAGGTTTCTGTGAACTGTTCGTAAATGCTCCTACAGTTCATGAACTGTTCCTGAATGTTCATAGAGTTCTTGAACTGTTCATAAACTGTTTATACAGTGTCCGTGAACTGTTCATAAATGTTCCTAGAGTTCATGAACTATTCATGGACTTTCATAGAGTTCATGAAATGTACATTAATTGTTTCTAAGGTGTTCATGAACTGTCCATGAATGTTCCTAGAGTTCATGAACTGTTCATGAATGTTCATAGAGTTCTTGAACTGTTCATGATTGTTCCTAAAGTAACAAAATCTTGGACATACCTGTTTAGTAATTGAACTTTTGGTGTTTGTCCTCTATCTCCAAATAACGTGATAGAAACGTGAGCATCAGTACCAGCTCCTCTTACGTCACCAGTGATGACTTGCAATTCATAAACTTTTGTGAAACAATCAAAGCATTATACATTATGAGGCACAAGAAAATGATATGACAAATACATTTGTTCAATAATATACAGTTGAGCTAGCATACTATCCACTGGATCTTGCTAGCTACTTTTCTTATTGTAATTGACTGAATAAAACTCGAAAGACAACACCGTATAATGATGAATATGCTGTAATAAACTGAACTTAAATACTAGCACAATATTGCAAGTAACGATAATTATATTAATATACAATGTCCTACAGACTGCTTATTGCAAAAGTCTGATCGGGAGTGCACAATTACACGTGCTCACTCAATACGAGGCTAAATCATAAATTTGGAAACACTTATAGTATAACATATTCCAAAAAAAGCCATACACCTTCAAAGATGTAACTTTCAGCTTTAACCCTTTCTAGCATATACCTATCACAATAGAAGGATAATGGTGTTGCTACACATTTTTGGTTGTGTACGCACGCGGAGTGTGCTTTTGAACCTGGTTTTGAAATTGTATCTCTGAACCAATCCGATTGATTGAAACAATCTCGTAAATAAACAAATGCATTTAGCTCCCATATTTTATCCCATTGTCATTTTGCGATAGCATTGAAATACAGCATTGTGAAAGCCGATTGTATATGATGAAATTAATGTTAAAATCCAACTTACCAACCCTTTGTCCACTATCAGAGGCGATTGGTTTTAATGTTCTTTTTACTTGACAATCTCCGTCATATAGTGATAACCATTGTTCACATGGTAGTGTCCATGCTTTTCCAGATTTCTCTTTCACAACAACAACTTCTTCTATGAACCATCCTTGATTACGTTCAACTCCATCATGCTAAAATAATATATCATAAAGCAAAACCTGTACATTAGCCAGCCAACTATGAGACGTAGATGAATTGACCGATATATGCAGGTGACCTTTATATACGGAGTTGATTTAATAGAAAACACTAACTTAGAAATAGAAAGAGTGACCACTATAGACAGGTGGCCACTGTATAGAGGATACCATTATAGCAGGTCTGTCTGTAACTGTATATCAATGAAGAATTCTATTCAAAAGTGGATCTTTCAGAAATTCTAGTTTTACTACTTGTACTTTCGATACTAGGCAATATGGAACAGGTAAGACGGGCTTGCAAGCTTCTATTGAGATGGGATGCCATTATACCGGGTATAAAACATACAGGATATTACACCATCAGGCTAGAAGTTATACCAGAGTGATTGTTGGAATACTACACTAACACAACTCCACGTCGCGTTTTTCGTTAATTCGCTAGCTGCTGATTGGCTTCCTTGTAGCAATAAATACTGTATATAGCAACATGATGGCATCAATTATAAATCCGTAGGGTTAAAGAGAAGACAGAAAATACTATAAATGTTCAAGCAATAACTTTAATGACACAACGATAAAAGGTAAATTAGAAGAGGAGATGTTAAGACAAAATCAATAATTTATAGTAAAATAATGCGCATGCGAATCCACCGACCGAATCAAATAAGCAGCGAATCAAAGTTCAGTATGCAACAACGTAAGCGATAATCGATAATAGACAAACAACTGCTTCATGAAAATAACAACGGACATGATACAATATTACATCACACTCTCATTCATTCTAATACAATTAACATCAACATTGAATAGGAAGTCATCAAGATGAAATAATAAGCCTTTATATTTTATGACGCTCAGCAGTAAAGATGTAACGGATCAATTTTTACCCCATGTTTGTGGCAGAGTGGAGTTTTTTCGGCTAGAGAAACCATGGCATATGGAACGACTTTGGTATAATATAATTGAATGCCTCTAGCCGGTATGAAAATCATTACATTGTGATGGCTATCTGGTAAAATGGAATCCCAGATTTGCAAAAAGAGTTAAAAAACCACAATCTGTAACAGTGGATAATTTTTAACTTTCCGCGTAACTCACCGTGTGTCGATTGTTAATTACAGCCTGCATTACTAAGATTCGTATCGCATTTATGGAATTATATACCTCAATTATTTATGAAAAGTTACACTTTAACTGAATTACTTTTGCTTGCATAGCTTCAAGTACGCTATTCAATGCCTTGAATCTGTATTTGATTTGTTCGATTCACAGCGTTAGAAAAGCTAATCTGCATAGCCCAGAATGAATCTTTACAACCCAATACTTATTCTATGGGCCTATAGCTTTATCCAAAAGCCCTATTAATCAATTACTGTTCAGAAAAACATTCAACAATTTCGTAAAATAATTCTTAAAAACGATCATAAATAATTCTGCAACCGTACAAACCTCAATTTCAACCGCTATAAGTTCTCCCACATCCAACCCTTTGAATTGAAATGATTCTTGACTGCCAATAGCAAAATCATATAGTTCTCCATCAGATCTTGTTGTAAATTCACTTGATAACTGAACAACAGGGATTTTACCTTTTGTACCGCGTAAACACACAAATATCTGGAAGACAGAGTAGAAACTCATTTACAGATTAACATTGATAAATTTACATGAATAATTTTGAATAAAGGTCCAATGTAACCTGTTATAACAGTCACCTCTTAGCAACGATCACTGTCTATAATGGTCATTCTAGCAATATCTAATACAGCATAATATTTTCTATTGAATTAACCCTGTATATTTTAAAGGCTACCTGCATATAGTGGTCAATTTATCTACCGGTCAACTCATAGTTGGCTGTTATATAGGCCTACAGTCAATTGTGTTACAACTGCCACCTCTTTAAATTGGTCACCTGCCTATAGAGGTCATTCTTTCAATATCTAAAATAGTATTTTCTATTGAATTAACACTGTATATAAAGGCAACCTGCCTATAGTGGTCAATCTATCTCTCAAATTTTAATCTTATTCTTTGTTTGATCAAAAGTTCATAAGTCTGTATATAAGAGAGTGATTACCAATATCATATTAAAGAATTAATGACAATGTTGTTGATATTGGCCGCAGAAGCTGTTTTTAAATTTGAATTATTCAATGTTTGAAGATGTTAATTAAAGTTGGATTATTTACGTAAACGTAACATAATTGTATGAGCTTTACAAAACTTTAAGAAATAAATTTGAGTTGCACTGTCTTAGGTCTGATTATAATAACTTGGTCACCAGCAATATAGCATAAATTCTGGTTTCCATTTAGAATCTGGATGCATAGGTGGCCACAGCCGATGTAAATTGAACGCATAGGAAACAAATGGAACACTAATCTTCATATTCTTCGAGCAGATTCATCGTAGGTTCACTCCTGGAAATCAAACATGTTCGATATTCGGGAGTACCCCTGCGGAAAAAGTCCAGGAGTTCATGAGCAGTTCATTAACAGTTCATGAGCGTTAAATGGTCCCAAATTTTCATGAACTGTTCATTAACTGTCTGTGAGGGTTCATGAACTGTTCATGAACAGTTTAGGAAAATTGGAGTCATTTAACGTTCATGAACTGTTCATGAACTGTTCATGAACTCCTGAACTGTTTTTCGCAGGGGTAGACGGATGACTGCTACAAATGCCTCCCGATTCTAAATGAAAAGCAGGCTTTATAGAGTTAACAAAGTGTAAAAATATGCAAGAATAAAACAAATGAAAACATAAAAAACACTCACATTTGCATCTGTCCCTGAGCCTTTCTGCTCACCTGTCTTAACCGTAAGTAGATATGTACAATTTGCAGCTGAAAGAAACAAAGATATTCATCAAATTAAATAAACACATTGTAAACATTAACCTATAAATGGCGTTGTCTATTTGTACGTATGTACGCATGTATGTTTGTAAACCTAGAACTCAGCCAATTTTGACAGTAAACCTTCAAGAAGCATATCTTTCGATTTGTTATTGTACAAATTTCCAGCTAAGCTGTGTATCAATATCCAAAAATGATTGATAAATTTTATGAAATACTTGATCCTACCAAAATCCACAATCAAGTACCACATTATTGTTGTTGCTTAAAACCCATCTGAAAACAGTTCATGAGAATTGTGTCGTTTAAATTCATGAACTGCTCATAAGTTGTTCATGAAAGATTGTAAAGTTCATGCACTGTTCATGAACTCAACTCAATTTTATTGCAGGGATAGTCAAGTCAAAAAAGGTAAAGACATATCATAATCTTATTTATCATACAAATTTGAACCTATCCAGGCATTAAATATGAATCATATGGGTCACTATCATTAAAGTTTATGTCAATCTAAACAAACTAACCTCGTTTCGATCTATGACTACCAGGCTGAAAATATAATAAATAAATAAAATTAATGATATCTTACATAAAGTACAGGAAAGCAATTTAGATTGAAGCGTTGTCACACAGCCTAATATGTATGTGTGTGTCTGCTATAGGGATGTAAAGCGAAGGCCAAAGCAATAATCAAATAAAGTGTAACTCGCTTATCTCCATATACTATTTTGTGGTCAAGTGCTTTTTAAACAATTTCGGACAACTGCAAACTCTAATACTGGTAAATGCAATAAAAATTGTTGATAATTTTTACTTGCACTTCCCCTGGTAAAAAAAGCTCAGGAGTTCATGAACTGTTCAAGAACTGTCTGTGAGGGTTAATGATTTCTTCATTAAAATTGGGGGGCCATTTAACCTTTCATGAACTGTTCATGAACTGTTGTTCATGAAACGTTTTTTGCAGGGGTGAGCGAGTTACACTGTATGCGACAATTCAGTATTAGATTCGAATAAAATATTAATTAAAAATTTATTTATTTATTTATCCAACAATTTATCCAAGAAAAAATGCTTTATATTTGAAAATGAACATATTTAAATGAATTTTATTAATCGAATACTTCATTTTACTATTCGAAAATCAATATTGTATAGATATTTGATTAATAATTGATTATCCTATATTACATTCGCATCCCTAATATGTTATCATACATTTTGAACAGGGTTTTGACAAAACCAAGCAACCTAACAACTAAGGATTTCGAGAAGGCTGGTCGAAATTGATTTCTCTGCAAGTTAGAAAAATTGATCATCTTACAAGAACACTTCCATAATTTTGTTAGACAATGCATTTGAAAATCACAGAAAATAGCCATTTTCCATATATATGCAATTCAAAAATCCAGATGTGACGATTATCAAAACAAAGAAACTTGACGACAAATAAATTGCAACATCCTACTACATTAATACCTTATAACCACCATCAAGAAGTGAGGGCTTCATTCCAAGTTTTCTTGCATAATAATCATGCAGATGGGGATCACCAAGAGGGTTATACTCTGGCATGGCATAAACTTTACCATTTACAACTTTTGGCATATCAACTTTTGTCTTGCCTTCAATTGATCTGGAAGCAAATGGTGCTTTTTTACTAACTTTAGATTCAATTGAATGATGATTAAGTGTCACACGACCCCTTTTCATAGGTCTTGACCCAATAGCAAGAGGATTTTTCCAACCAGGACGTGATACGTCAACAGCTAATAAGAAAAATAGATTTACTAAAATTGGTAAATATCGTAATCAAATTATTGATCATCAAGATCAACCTAATCTGCATTACAGACCGTGATTCAATCACAAAAGAATAGGGTCTGTGTGATTTGCTTAGTTCTCTGTCCAACCGCTACACGAAAGCCTGGAGCGGAAAGTTCCTGATCGATGCATGGTAAATCTAATTTAATCTATTGTTCTTAGAGAACAAATTCATCACCTCTGCTTGATCAATCAATTGTCATAGCTACGAAGCCTAAAATAGAAGAAATAGCACGCAGTAAATGTTGTTGATACAGAAGCTAAACGATTGATTCTTTGTTCTGGAGCTGATACAAAAATTGCTCGCCCTTCACACCTTTACAATTCACAAAGCACTACCATTGTTATCCAAGTTTTATAAGTATATGATATGCGGGAAGCAGACTAGAATGCTTCAGTATTTGCGGTCAAACTCTTCTTACTTAAAAAGCATATAAATCGTGCAAGAATATAATTTCAAACTATTAAAACTATGCAATACTATGGTAAAAAATTGAGGAATCTAAATTCATTCAAATCTTTCCAAAGTTAGCTGAAATGAAGCCTTGGATGTTATCAAACGATTACTTATACTGGCTTGCATGCTATAACATTTCAAATATCCCTTATGTATACTGTATCCTTTTCAAAGGCTGGAAATAATTACAATATATTCCAGCTGTTGACATTCCAGGTAGTCTATATTTAACTACAGTGAAACATGTATAAATATTAGCCAGCTATGAGAGATAGATAATACTAATACAGTCAAACTTGTTATAGGCCTAACGGTCACCTCTATACAGCAGCCATCTGTCTATAGTGGTCACTCTTGCAATGTCTCAAATAGTATTTTCTATTGAATCAAACCTGTATATAAAGGCCACCTGTCTATAGAGGTCAATTTATCTACCTCTAGTAGCTGGCTGCTATATACAGGTTTCACTGTAATAATATTCCATTTTCTACTACATGATAACTGACAGTCACCACATAGGTACATGTGCTTATTTATTGGGGGACATTCACAGACAAATAAACATGTGTGCACCGACAAGGATTCGAACCCTGAGCCTCTCACACAAAGTGTGGACGAAAATCTGACACTGAGTTAACAGTGAAAAGTGACCTTTATAAGCAGGTGACCTTTATATACAGGGTTGATTCAATATAAAATACTAATTTAGCCATGGCAAGAGTGACCACTATAGACATGTGGCCATTGCATAGAATTTACCATTATACTGTTAACAGGTTTGACTGTACATATTCAAATTACATTTACCTGATTTTGGTCTTACACCAATTGGAGACAAACGTGTTTTCAAATTTAAGGAAGAAACAGCAGCAGAGGCAGGACGGAACGGACGTTCACGAAGAAGTGAATCAACACCATTTGAATTCATTATGATAAAAAATAAGTTACACCAGCAATGTAATTTAACCTAGAAATGAAAATTCATGTAGGTAGAGTTTGCCTATTATCAAACCAAAGTATACTTGATCTTATCTATCCTTCACACTTGTATAGCGGATTGTCTAACTGATTCCGTGGTTTGCTGAATAATTATAAGTGTAAGTGTAGTCTGCGTCACAGACTGCAATTCATTCGCGATTTATATATCACATATGACTAATTTCCTAACTAAGATATATACAGTAATACATGTAATTTTCGCTGTCGTTTTGATTTAAATGAAGGTAAAAAATAATTGAAAACATATTTTTTATTTGATGTGGAATTCCTGTCTCCCTAAAAAGTTTTTGAAAATTTATGTTTCCAGCTACAAGAAATGACCATTCTCGTGTTCCCCTTTTTAGGAACCCTTTCTTAAGGTTTTGTATTCGCCTTTCCAAATTCAACTAACATTTAGTTTCTTTATGAACTGGTAATGTTAATCTAACCTTGTCAATTAAATAAATATAATAAATATATGGGATTTATATGGGTGTTCAATTTAGAAGAATATTTTTAAAAAGGGTGTTGTATGCTAAGCTACTTAGAGTTTACATATTACTATGCTGTAATACTATGCTATGAGTACAGGTCGGTATATTTCTGAGCATTTTGGCCTAGCATTTTAGTCTACTAATCCGAAAAGTTTAAAAATCGGAAGCCAAATATATTCATAAGATTATATTAGAATATGATTAAAGTGAAAAATTAGCAGCATTTATAAATAAGCTATGTGTATTGTGCACGGAGGCAAATTTTGACCAAGAAAATGTCGAATTGCTCGAAAGTTACATTTCTCCTTTATCAGATCGGGATAAGTCTAGATTGTAGGCCCTAACTGTATATTAGGCATGAAATTTGTAGCCAGCTTCAAAGACTATTTCTAACTCATATTAAACACAAGTAGCCTATAGCATTTAGCATTCAATGATTCAAACTTTTATAACTCACGTTTAGTTTTCATATATTTCAATACATCCAACTTGCCAAGTCTGAAATAGTTGTTAAAAACCAACACCATTTTCCAAACAAAAATACTTCTTAGATGAGTCCATACTTCAGCTTCAAGAGCCACAAACCAACAAAACAAAACCGCACTGAATACATATTTTACCATCCATGCTGGATTTAGTGTAAAATTGTAGATTGATACGGTTGCTAAGGCAAACAAAGCTAGCAAGAAGCTTTGGGGTCGTCAAAACAATGATGTAAGCAGGTGGAATAGCCATTGAGAAGTCGTTTGTTGATAAAGGAACAAGCAAATCGTTAAAAGCGGCAAAATCAAATTATTTAGAATCTAGCATCTGTTCTTCTAATAAACAATCGCACATATGATGATTTTGCCTCTCCCGCAGACTCCTGCCATTTATCCTTAGCTATTATTTTGTAGCCTACCTGCAGACTAGATCAAAATTATTATTAGATTAGAATTATTGTACTTGTAAGCACCATCGTAACCACAAATGCTTCTGATTGGGGGGTTTATCGATTTTGCCCTTCGAAATGGGCATTTTTCCCGAACAAGGAGCGTGGTTATCTAAATATATATGAGTTTCAGTATAGAAATTCCTTAAAAAATGCAAAATTTTGTAATTTTTCGTCTCTCTGTAATTTTTTGTAATTGCCCGAAATGCGAGTCAAAATTTTTTATTGCGAGGGGGGTCACATCCCCCGGGATACGATCGCCCCTGGGATTTACGTCATTTGCATGTAAGTCATCACAAAATTTCCATTTCGTAATCACAGTAGAAGAGATAAGCATGGTCTAATCATACCAGAATCTGTTCTCTATCTATATATACATATCACTATCAGATTACTACAATCTATCTACCAATATAAAATGTGATATTTAAATCCGAATATTTAAATTTTGAATCTGTAAGATTGAGATCCTGATAAGTTGCGTACAGACTAAAATATGTTTTGAGAAAAGTGGAAAAGTTTTCCTATACTTGAAAGCGTTGTAGTCTGAAGACAGATTGCGGAGAGAACGCAGTCCCTAGTATTTCTGTGCTACGTTTTCAGTGTTTTGCATGGCATCATCCATTTTTGCTGCAATCATTTCTTCACTGACAGTCCATAATTTAGCAGCCACTTCAGGATTTCTGGATTCCTCGCTCGATTCTTTTTTCATTCTGCCAACAAAATACTCCCCAGAAAAGTTCTCAATGTCTGGTTGCACAGAACAATAGATTTGGGTTAACGCCCCTTTCGCTGGGGTTGTAAACATCATACTTCCAATTGGTTTAAACCACCAACTAGAAAGGAAAGAATGACGTTGTAAATTAGTATTAACTGCCCCAGGGTGAAGTGTAAATACTGAGATCTTATCATCGTGGTATCTTTTATGTAATTCTTTCGTAAAAAGAATGTTTGCAGTTTTACTACGACCGTAAGCAGACCAATCTCCATAACTTTTCTCTAGATTCATATCATCAAAGGATTTACTCACAGATCCAAATGAGTGCGCTGATGATGAAACATTGACAATACGACTTGGAGCAGAATTTTTCAAGATATCAATTAATGACGTTGTGAGTAAAAAATGACCCAAATGATTCACAGCAAATTGCATTTCATAGCCATCAGCTGAAAGTGTTCTTGGCATTGCCATAACACCAGCATTATTGCAAAGAATATGTAAATCACTTTCCCTTGCTTTAAATTCTTTGACAAAATCTTTGACTGATTGCAACGATCCGAGATCAAGCTTCATAACATAAAGATTTTCATTTTTAGATTCTTCTTTGATTTCAGCTGCAACTTTCTCTCCTGCTTCAACATTTCGACAAGCAATTATAACTTTTGCACCACGTTTTGCGAAGTCCAGAGCTGTTTCACGGCCGAGACCACTATTCGCTCCAGTAACAATCGCAGTTTTACCTTCTAAACGGACATCAGCAATCTCTGGTGGACTTGAGAATAACCCCATTATTGTAGCATTAACCAATATGTTATTGCCTGTAAATTAGTTTTCCTTTTCTGCGACGAGTCACTATTTTCAACTGGCTGCACTGCAATGAACATTCACAATGTGTGGAAGGACGAACGACAAAGCTTTACAAAAATGAGAATTCACAACACAACGCCCCCTTTTACAAGTGTCACGTGACAAAGCAATGTTTTTGATGTTGATGTAGTCATGTAGTTGGTAGCCTGCGCGCAGACCTAAATCTTTTTGATGATCAGCATAAAGAAATGGGTATGCACACATGCTATGTTAAAACAAACTGTACAGAAGTATCCGACATCTTTTATAGTAAGACTGACAAATATTAATACTATAGTAATTGTGCGTCCCCAAACGCTATTACAAAATTAAGAATCAGTACCCATAACCTAACAATTCAAACTGGGCGTTATAATAACGAATCGGCTGAATCAAGGATATGTTTGTTTTCTGACAGAGGAGAGGTTGAAGATGAATCCTATTTTCTGTTCTTTTGTCCTTTCAAAAAAGAACAACATTCCCAATTTTATAGTAAGGTTGAAATGATCATTCCAAACTTTACCTACATGGCATCAATTGAAAAATTAGACCTTCTTTTCAATCATGAATGTCTAGAGTTGTATGGCTATCTTGGCTGCTTTCTCAAAAAATCTTCTTTGCTGCGAAATCTGCATCAATAGTTTGCAATGAGGTATGGCAGTGTTAGTTATGTAATTTACTAAGTTAACTGCAAAATAACATATTTCTATATTTAATTTCTCATACATCTTGTAATCTCCGATAACTTAATAACTGTATATGATCCGTAATGATGACAGTCATTATAGTTAACTATATATATATATATAAATTATTCAAGCATTTATGCATCTACCAGACACGTCCTGTATTAAGGTACATTGGTATTATAATAAACAAACAAACTGGCAAACTGTAGCATGTTAATAATTACGCCTCACGCTTGGGCAGGGGGCGATTATGTTCTGTCATTGAAACAAAACAAGGGAGTCGAAGAAGATTTCAATGGGGATAAGAATAAGATAGTCTTGGATTCTGTGAGCATTGTAATTTATTGCACAGTAACCTGTAGTAATATCATCAAGAAAATGAGAAAAATCAAAAATACTGTTTGTATATAAGCAATTAATTCGGTCGATCTAGTTGGTATAGAGCTGTGACGCCAAATCACTATGCCAAATCACTATGACCTCAGATCATCTGACCGACTCTGGTTCAGATCCCGGGGTTCAAATCCACCGAAGGTCACCTTGATTTTATCTGACTTGAAATCAAATGACTGTCATCAAGTTCTGGTGAAGAGTGGAATGGTTCGGAGAGGATTTCCTTATGTTAGATATACGCATACCGCTATACATTAACAATCAAGGCATGTCTACCATGTCGAAATCTGTAGTGTGGCGCGGCTGGGATCAGTAAGGAGAATTTTCATTCTTCACATCTCCATCAAGTTTCATATATTATTCAGTATAATATTTTTTCCAGCTCTCAGAAATTAGAAGAAAGTAGTAGTGGCGGGCTGTGCATTCCATAGGGCGATAATGTCAGTAAAAATCAAGCTCCCTCAACAGTAGGTTCGAGGAAAGAGAAGAAGTGCATTTCCGGTTCGACGGACCATCTTATAGCTCGTGTGATTCATTTTTCGTTATGATTTATATTATAGAGCTGGCGTGTAACCTATGCTGACAATAAACTGAATTGGTGGTGTATGTGCACTGTCTCTTAATATTTTCTCTCCCAATTTTTTGATCCGATAGCATATTATTGCAGTGGTATGTGTCACATGTTGTCGTTAACATAAGGTAGAAAGACTTAATGTTATTCTATCTCTAGAACAGAAAGCCAGACAATTAGCTGCCTATGGAGACACAAGAGTGTGAATTAGTTCTTTATAAAAATTGTCCATAGAAGTCATAAGATTGATTTATATAAAGTGCATCTATCATGATAACTTCTATGTGTTAAGTATACTCAGAATATGTATAAAACATATGTAGAATACAACGTCGTTATCATAGCTTGTCTGATTCTATCTGATTATCAATCATGTGCCAACGGGCAACACCTACGCTTCCGCTTATATACGCATGCGTAGCTTAATATATATGGTAAATAATTTTATTTTTTTATACAGTACAACGGTATACATGCGTAACTATATAGTATTATATAGGCAGGACATAATACATTTATTGTGACCACGTTTCACAATCAATAGTGGACACACAATTAGGAGCCTTAGGATTGATATGTCACAAGGCCCACAAGGTCCATAAGTTTATTTATGGTGTATTTCTGTAAAAGACAATCGGACAATGGTGGTTTTGAAAGGACAATGCCGTGTCAGTGAATTTCAAATTTAAGCGTCGCTATATAATTTATTATTAATCGTAGAAATACTTGTTGTTCTCACTTCAGCCCTCATTGAATGAAATACAGTGAAAGAGGAAGAATACTTCTCTCGTATTAACCAGTATAGATATAGAATGTGGTTATTCTCAAACCCACCAGAGATTGCTGATGTTCGTTTAGAAGGTAAAACTGCGATTGTTACTGGAGCGAATAGTGGTCTTGGTTATGAAACTGCACTTGATTTTGCAAAACGTGGTGCAAAAGTTATTATTGCTTGCCGAAATATTGAAGCAGGAGAGAAAGTTGCAGCTGATTTCAAAGAAGAATCTAAAAATGAAAATCTTCATGTTATGAAGCTTGATCTCGGATCGTTGCAATCAGTGAAAGATTTTGTGAAAGAATTTAAAGCAAAGGAAAGTGATTTACATATTCTTTGCAATAATGCTGGTGTTATGGCAATGCCAAGAACACTTTCAGCTGATGGCTATGAAATGCAATTTGCTGTGAATCATTTGGGTCATTTTTTACTGACCACGTCATTAATTGATATTTTAAAGAAATCAGCGCCAAGTCGTATTGTAACTATTTCATCATCAGCCCATGTGTTTGGATCTGTGAGTCAAAGTTTTGATGATATGAATCTAGAGAAAAGTTATTGGGCATGGAGTGCTTACGGTCGCAGTAAAACTGCAAACATTCTTTTTACGAAAGAATTACATAAAAGATACCACAACGATGGAATATCAGCATTTACACTTCATCCGGGGATAGTAAATACGAATTTACAACGTTATTCTTTTATGTCAAGTTGGTGGATGAAGCCAGTTGTTAGTTTGTTATTTACAACCCAAGCAAAGGGGGCTTTAACACAAATCTATTGTTCTGTCCAACCAGACATTGAGAACTTATCAGGGGAGTATTTTGATAATAGAATGGTCACAGAATCGAATGCAGAAGCAAGTGACCCGGATGTTGCAACCAAGTTATGGACAGTCAGCGAAGAAATGATTACATCAAAAATGGATGATGCAAAGCAGGCCAAGCAGAATTCATCTGAATTATAGGATCTTATAATGAGAACACCCAATAGCTAATGTTGTGAAAATGTTTTATAAATATTTTCTAGCTTTAAATGTTTTATATTTAATGGCTTTAATTGTCCATTCTATCTTATTTATTAATATGTATGAATTTAATTTCAAACGAAAAGAAGGAGCGGTGTACTAACAGATTTTAACGATATCATTTTTCATATGTAAGATTAGATAATTAATTGTTAATCATCAATTATAATAATTATATGATAAGAATTCGCAAATATTTCCGAAACTTGTTTTCTTTTCTAGAAAACTAAGTTATTTAAATCAAGAAACCCATGTCTACATTGCTTGAATTAAAATTTTTGAATGTATAAATTAATTCGAAGTGGAAAGGTATAGAAATATACTAACAACAACATGATTGCGTATATCTATATTATAGGAATTCTATGAAGTTACGGATTTATTCAAGGATATATAGAAAATTCGAAAGTTTTAGCCGAGTGTATATGTATCGATATTGTGAATCGTGTTGCCTCCAATGGCATATTACACTATCCTCTCTATACATTTTGATAAGCCTACCATGCAACTACTGTAACATCCCCAGTAACATAGGTACAGTGGTATTTCAATGGAAGCACGCAGATCTGAGCGAGAACCTTCATTTTGACTACTGTATTATAGATACTCAACATTTCATCAACATACGAAATTAAGCTATAGATGATGTTGTGAATTGAATATTGAGTGAAAACTTCCCAAAGCAAATGTGCCCTAGTTTCAAATGTTATCCGGGCATCCATATTTGTTTGCTTTTGTTCTTTTAGATATACTAGGGAACATTGAGCGGGACCACGAGGAGAATCATTCCCTCTTGTTCAAGTTCCAGTATTCTGCTTGTCATCCCCCATTTTTACTGCAATCATTTTTTCACTGACAGTCCACAATTTAGCTGCAACATCCGCATCATTGGCTTCTGCACTTGGCTCTATGACCATTCTATTATCAAAGTACTTCCCTGATAAATTCTCAATGTCTGGTTGAAACGAACAATAGATTTGTGTTAAAGCCCCTTTCGCTGGGGTTGTAAACAACAAACTTATAATTGGTTTCATCCACCAACTCGATAAAAATGTATCATTAAGTAAATTGGTGTTAACTTTCCCCGGATGAAGTGTAAATACTGAAATTCCGCTGTCATGGTATCTTTTATGTAATTCCTTGGTAAACAGAATATTAGCAAGTTTACTGCGACCGTAAGCACTCCATTCTCCATAGCTTTTCTCAAGATTAATATCATCAAAACTTTGACTAACAGATCCAAGTGTATGCCCTGAAGACGAAACAGTGACGACACGACTCGGTGCAGAATTTTTCAAGATATCGATTAATGAAGTTGAAAGTAAAAAATGTCCTAAATGATTCACAGCAAATTGCATTTCATAGCCATCAATTGTAAATGCTCTTGCTCTAGAGCCAATACCAGCATTATTGCAAAGAATATGTAAATCGCTTTCCCTTGCTTTAAATTCTTTCACGAAATCTTTCACTGATTGCAACGATCCGAGATCAAGCTTCATAACATGAAGATTTTCATTTTTAGTTTCTTCTTTGATTTCAGCTGCAACTTTCTCTCCTGCTTCAACATTTCGACAAGCAATTATAACTTTTGCACCACGTTTTGCGAAGTCCAGAGCTGTTTCATAACCAAGACCACTATTCGCTCCAGTAACAATCGCAGTTTTACCTTCCAAATGAACATCAGCAATCTCTGGTGGGTTTGAAAATATACCCATACTTGCAATCTAGCTCTAGTGAAGTAGTTTCTTTTCTTCGCGATGGCAGTACGGCAGGATGGTCTTTTGTTTTCTTTCAGTACTAAAATCAGTCAATAAACAAAAATTCTCGTACAGCTCTTGTCAACACAGCGACGCCCCCTTATATCACGTGACAATGAGGCTGTGTCAGTATTGACTAAGCCTGTACACAGATCACGACATAATCAACATCGAACATTCACATCAGGCATCACAAATGATATCAGTTGTGATGCAGTATAGCATTTCATAGCCATCAGCTGAAAGTATTCTTGGCATTGCCATAACACCAGCATTATTGCAAAGAATATGTAAATCATTTTCTCTTGCTTTAAATTCTTTCACAAAATCTTTCACTGATTGCAACGATCCTAGATCAAGCTTCATAACATGAAGATTTCATTTTTAGTTTCTTCTTTGATTTCAGCTGCAACTTTCTCTCCTGCTTTAACAATTCGACAAGCAATTATAACTTTTGCACCACGTTTTGCGAAGTCCAGAGCTATTTCACGGCCAAAACCACTATTCCTTCCAGGGTTCTCCAGTAACAATCGCAGTTTTACCTTCTAAACGAACATCAGCATTATCTGGTGGGTTTGAAAATTATTCAATTCAATTCAAATTCAATTTCATTATCCAATAAAAACTTATATAAAATCTCTTTAGATTTGCGATGGTCCCTGGACTGTTTTATTGCATATCAAACATCATAAACACAATAATCGAATAAAATTGTATTAACGCCTCCTTTTTGTCACGTGTCAGAGACTGGAAACAAACTTAATGATGTCAGTGTTACCCTTACGCTTGTTTTATAAGTATCTTGCGCATACCCAAAGAGCTGCTTAATCAAAAGAGCATAAAAGTCTAGTCTTGCTTGCATGACCTCTGTATTCATGGTAACTCCAGTGGAACAGTAGAATGAGTTACATATGGCTAGCTTGCGTGCAGACCTAACAAGAAAAAACTATATGTGTTCGTTAATTTATCTTATCTAAATTGGTTACACAGTCTACAGTAATTATTTGATAAGCTTTTTGAACAAGTTCATCAAGTTTGTCTATAG
This sequence comes from Haliclystus octoradiatus, assembly GCA_916610825.1. Classification (NCBI taxonomy): domain Eukaryota; kingdom Metazoa; phylum Cnidaria; class Staurozoa; order Stauromedusae; family Haliclystidae; genus Haliclystus; species Haliclystus octoradiatus. The sequence continues at coordinate 34,241,368 of OU744446.1, forward strand.
CCTAGTTCCACAAGGTATACCATTCCGATACTAAGTGGGGTAACATCAGCTCTGTGGATATCCAAAATGTCGAGAAAATGGTATTGAAAACGTTCCAAACATCTAAAAAAAAATTTTCAAAGTTCTCTAGAAAGTCAAAGAATGGAGTAGAAAAGTTCCAGAATCTGAAATTTCCTATCCAAAAAGTATTTTCCTCAGCTGGAACATAATGGACACAACCGTAAAGCCATCATAATGGAGTTACCACCTGGGTCCGCTACTCTATATCTACATTCTGCTAATCTTATACGAAACAGCCATCGGGGAAGTGGAGTACATGAGCAAGTGGCACAGGTCTATTTTGTTTACAACAGTCATCTTTGAACCATAGTCAGGGTTCTTAGGACCCTAGATTCTGGAAGGCTGGATCAAATTTAGTACAAAATTGACATTTTTTCTGATATTCAGGTCAAACCTCAACAAAAATTGAGAAGAAAAAAGTTGAACAAGTTTATGATTTTAGAGATTAAACCTTTAGTTAGACAATGATTACAATACAAACGCTTTGCATTGATTGGATAGTGGTCATTTACATATGGTAAAAAATTGTAATATTTCTATATCATAATACTATTTTGTTGTAAAGTTAGTCCACTATAAATAGGTCATCTACAATGCTGGATTACATGTTTTATTGTTTGTATTAGAACAATCTCATCAAAAGTTCAAATTGTGATAGTTCATTGTATATGTAAGATTATGTTACAAAGTCCACCTGTTTAGAGAGGTCATCAATTGCATGTTGGTCGTTATAGACAGGATGATTAGCTTGTAGTTTGTTTATATATGCCAAATATAGCAATGACTTGCCTGTTGTGATAATCTTCACTTGATTGATTTTCAAATCCATGTGAGAAACAAGATCCAATGTTATGCTACCATGTAAACAGATTATAAAAGCGTTGTTAAAAATCATTGGCTGATTCCTAAAATTCAAATCAAAACCAAAAACGACATACAGTCAAACCTGTTATAGCGGTCACCTCTATACAGCGGCCACCTGTCTATAGTGATCACTTTTGCAATGTCTAAAATACTATTTTCCATTGAATCAAACCTGTATATAAAGGCCACCTGTAAATAATGGTCAATTTATTTATCTCGTAGCTGGCCGTTGTATACAGGTTTCACTGTATTAGAAAATGAAACTCTGACTGATGAGGCAGGTCTGACACATGTTTCGCCCTGCCAAGGGACTCATCAGAGACCTTTCTGGTGTCGTAGTCCATCGCGTCTGAAGTCCCGCTAACAAACAGATAGTATAGATTGTGACAACCTTGGTGCATCTCGCATGTGGAGTCTCAGTTGAATAATAACTCTTATTATGATCAAATAAAAGTTGAAACTTTGATAAGGATTAAATAGATCAAGCATATTTTTTCAAACAATTCATACAAATCTTTTGAACAATATGAATTTTATGAACGATTCACAAACAGTTTGTCAGCAGTTCCTAAAAGTTCAGTTATGAACAATTCATCATTTATCATAAACCGTATTTTTCATGAATTTTATTTGCCACACAAAAATGCGATTTCACGTTCATGAACTGAGTTTGCTAGGGAAATACAGTAAAGCTTGCTTTTAACCTGTTGAGGAGGTAAAAAATAGGATATTAGGTTAAGTTGGTTTGATCTTGAACAGATTGTTGATAATGTAACATGTGATCAGGGTCCGACAAAATTTTTTACTTTCCGCAAACCTCAAATTTTTAGATAAACGTTTGAGTAATTTTGCAGACATAAAAACTTAAAATCGAAACAATATTTTAGCTTTATATCTAGAATTTTGCCTTTTTCTTCTGATTTTTGCCAGCCTTCCGCAAACTAGGTTTCCAAGTTTCCGAACTTTGTCGGACCCTGCATGTGATTTTACATAAAAATACCCATTCAAAAAATTAAATTACTTGAGTTCATGAGCTGTACATGAACTGTTCATGACCCATTCATAAACCTCCTAAACTGCTCAGGAACAGTTCATGAGCGTTAAATGACCCAATTTTTATGAACTTTTCCCACACACTGTTAATGAAGCTTCTGAACTGTTCAGGAACAGTTCATGAGCGTTAAATTGCCCAATTTTTTTGAAATTTTTTCACAAACTGTTAATGACCTGTTCATAAACATTAAATTGCTTCTTCTTATATAAACTTGATACGGTTTTTCCATACTTTTCAGCATTTGCCAGTAATGACATAATATTAATTTTGGAAAATGACATCATTTGTTGCTATAGTTGACAAAATTGAACGAAGTAAAGCCGTGGAAAGTTTAGTAAAAAGTCAAAAGTGAAGGTGCATGTTTGGTTTAAGTGAATGAAAGAACACCTTGGAATGCTTTCTGTGGGTACACAGTTGACTTTGGATGGTGTAAATAAATTAAAATGCTGACTAAAACTGAGCAGAGATCAACGACCACATGCCATCAAAACACAATCTCACACCCACAATGACATTTACATCAAGACAAGCCATCACCATTCATTTCAAAATGCTGGTGCACGGAAGTGGAACGATCTATCATCTACAATGAAGAAGGTTCCAGACTGACAAGTTCTAAAATTCTCCTTAAGAAGCATTCAAGCAACAACATAGGCATTGATGCTTGATCTTTTGTTTTAAGATTATATTAATTGGCAGTACTGTGTATAATTTAATGATTTTTACTGTATAACATATATTTTAGTATAAATGTTGAACCACAAAATGACTTACCATCAACCTTCATGATATAAACTTGGTTCATAGTAGTCTTGGCTCATATAAACCATTGAATAAAGACTTTCCAAGCAAAAAGTTGAAGTTACAAGTGTATGCTCCAGTTGTTTCGATGACTATGTGATCTTGAGATCAGATGGAAATGTATGCATGTTGTTCACTCCTGTGATGTTAATGTGTTGACTGCGAGGGTTTGCTGGTCAGTGGTAATTGTGTATTGGATATGTAAGAGTTTACAAACTGTGTTGACACTCGCGTTTTGAGATGTCTTGAGTCCTCTGTGGAGTACAGTGATTAAACAAAGATAACTATTTGAATCATTTACTGTGTCGTTTATGTCTCCCTCACATCAACCATAGTCTTACAACAAGTATACACAACAAAATCACCTCCAATATGATTCTAAAACAGGAATTTCTATAGTTTTTGTCATACTACAGCAGAGTGCGTTATTTGTGGATTTAATTTTTTGTTTAAATTTTGAAGCGTTTTCCTCCATTGACTCTGTGTATTAACTTTGAGGGGCATTGAGCGCCCATTTTCCAATAATTTTTGAACTCAAATTTTGTTGAACCATGTTTTTACGGACAGTTTATTGAAATCATGCCATTTACCATTCCCATCAATTGTGTTTTGCTGCTTCTCAAGCTTCTCTATCATTTATAACACCTTGACTATCTATCAAAGATGGTCTTCAAATCTCATTAATCATCCTGGTGAATATCTGATCGATCGTAATTATTATGCTGCTGCAATTGAATATATACACATACTCAAGGACTGCTGCAGTATGAACGTCAATTATCTGCATCATTTATTGGGTATGGCATATCTTCGCATTGGATGTGATACCAAAGCTTGTAAATATTAGTACCTCTTTGTGCTACAATTGTGCATTTAATTTTTTGTTGTGCTTTCAGATTTTGATGAGTTCTTTTTGCTTTCTTGTTCTTTACATCTGCCGTATTGTATGACCAGAGGTTTACCATGTAAAATAAATCCATTTGCAAGCTCCAATCCCATTTTTGCCGATACAATATCTAATATAAGAGATAATTTATTTCAGGATAGTATGCTTCAGTACACTGTAAGTGCGAAATATGCTCATATCAACAACCGAAGCAAAATAAAATCGCACGCACACACATTACAGTGTAACATTTCATACATTATGTTAAGTGATACCTTTGAATGTAACGAAAGCTTGTTCCCTCATTCTGCCAGTCATAATTCTGTATTCCATTACAGGATCTTCTCTGTTGTCATATCGACAAAATAGCCTGGCCAATTCTTCGACAGCCGTACTTTTTGAAAGATTCTTTAAGTAGAGAGTCTAAATGGTGAAATTATAAAGAAGAAAAATTAATCTGTTTCTGGTGATTAATTGGGTAGTTATTTGTTTTTGCTATTTGTTTTTGTATTTGAAAATTTTTTTTTTTTACTGATACAGTCAAACTCGGTTAATATCCCCTCTTTTAATGTCCCACCTTGCTTAATATCTCCACATAAAACTGATTTCTATTCTCCCTTATCGGTGCAAACTCTCATAATCCTACGTCGGTTAATATCCCACCCTGCTTAATATCCCACCCTGCTTAATGTCCCGCTTTTCATCCATACCAGAGGGGGGAATATCAAGCCAGTTTGACTGTAATACATTTATAACCAGAAGACTAATTTGCATGATTGTGAACTGTCTGTTCTTGTTTTAAAGTAAAAACAGAGTGTTTTGTGCTTTGGAATTTTCTAATGGTCTTATCATTTGTGTGTCTGTATGTAATTCATTATCTTGCATAGGCCTACCTATTAGGCCTACTTACTATATAATAAAGAATGTGGTAGGCAGAATTAAGACCCGAAGGGTTCATACACAGGTTGCCATGCTTTATCGCAAAATTCATGTGGCCGCCTTGTGATCAGTGCATAAAATTCCACCATTATTTTTTCTTACTGTAAACTATTGATTATAAAAGATCAACAAAGATACAGCATATTAATGATCATGACATTTTAATTCAAGCAAAACAACATTTGAAATATCTTAAAAATAAAGTAACATAAATCAGCCCTAGAGGAATCCCTATACTTGGAACAACAGATATTTACGCCAATTTCACGCCACAGAAAAACAGATTTGACGCCACGCCAAATTACACCAACAATTAGTTGAAAACTATAGGAAAATACCAGGATTTGATAATCTGTACCCCAAATTTTTGAAAAATCAGCTACATTTTATGCCAGATATATCCGGTGTAACATACATGAAATCCACTATGAAAATCAGCCGTTATAATTAATGTTGAATTTCAGACATCTACACTATGTGCCAATACCCAGAGATTGTATTTAACAGTTACTGACAGAAGGCGAGGTGAATATTGGCTGATAATGACCAGCGCCGAGGTCATTATGTCAATATTCATCGAGCCTGAGATTAATTACTGTTTAAAGATTAGCTGGTCAATTTTGTAATATGTATTCATAACAGGAATTTTTATGTATTTCAATGCATCAAAAATGCAACTATTTGTTGATACTTTACGCCAAAACAGTAAGAAATCACGGAAATCAGCTTTAGAATTAGCAAATGTTCAACAAATCCAATTGCTTACTTTTCACATTGACCTGTTAGTTGTTGACTAAAATTAATTATTATCTATAATATGTAGTATTTCATATTTGAATCAAAGTTCTAAAGTTTTGAAATTCTCACTCTTTTAGTTACTACGCAAAATATTACGTTTCAAGAACACATTACATAATTGCTCATTTGTTGATACAGTGAAACCTGTATATAGCAGCCAGCTACTAGAAGTAGATAAATTGACCACTATACGCAGGTGGCCTTTATATCCAGGTTTGATTCAATAGAAAATACTATTTTAGACATTGCAAGGGTGACCACTATATACAGGTGGTCGCTATATAGAGGTGACCGTTATAACAGGTTTGACTGTATAATTGTTTATGGTTTATGCCTACCTTGCTTGGTGGGCTTGTTGAATAATTAGCAAATTTTGACATTTTCTTTATTTCTTCTAATGACATACAATTTCTTTTAATGATTGATTCATCAAGTGAAGTTACTCTGCGATTAACATGAGCAAGTACAGGACCAATGAATTCAGTTTCATCATCACTATCATTTATTTGATTATTATCTTGTTTCTTTTCGTATTCTTTCAATGTCAACAAAACAGGGTCATTTTCAGGATATTCTGCAAGAAACGTAAGGTGAAAATCTAAATATTGTACATAGGGGCACATACAAACAATTTTGCTATGACGCTATGACTAGTTTGTAGGTATATAAATGAGGCAGGCCTAATTTTAATAGAAATAAACATTATTCAGCTCAATAAAAATATCTTAGTAGTGTGATGGTCAGGTCAAGGTGAGATAAAATATTTTCCTTTCTGGACGGACGGACATTTTTGCTTTTGCTAGCCTTGCAAGATTTTTAGTCCCTACTGCAACCCTGGTAATGGCCATACAGCAAGTTCTACTCAGGAAACTTGGAAACATTTACCTTTTAATTTAAATGTGACAAGATGTTTTAATTGATCAGCCTTTTCAGTACCACGATAATGTGATTGTTCAATTTCCATTTCTCTTCGACTTAAAGTTTTTGTTGCTGTGAATACGTCTGGTGTTCTTATCAAAGAATTTCTTTGTCCTATCTTCAAATCAATTGCCTTTAATGTGTCTTGAAGACCTACTTCAGACTTTCCATACATCTAAAAGATAATCATGTGTCTATTAGTAGGATGAATTCATAAAAATTATAATAAAAAAGATTTACTTGTTGTACTAAGTTATTTGCTTATTTTGGTAAATTTATTCGATAAATGAATACAGTGAAACCTGTATATAACAGCCAGCTAAGAGAGGTAGATAAATTGACCATTATAAACAGGTGGCCTTTATATACAGATCTGATTCAATAGAAAATATTGTTTTAGACATTGCAAGAGTGACCACTATATACAAATGGCCGCTGTATAGAGGTGACTGTTATAACAGGTTTGACTGTACCAACATATATAATATTAACATGAAAGTTGTGTTGAATATATTTCTGAACAGAAAAAATTTGCTGTATTTCATATTCAACTATATTCTACTTCAAGCGCAGTTTCGTGATCCATATCTCAAGCACAGCTTGACCAGGGTCCGACAATTGCAAGAGTGACCACTATAGACAGGTGGCTGCTTTATAGAGGTGACCGTTGTAACAGGTTTGACTATATATATTTTCTGAGACTATGATAAACGTTGACTGTAGCGATGCTGATTGTAACTGCATGAAACAGGAAACACGTTCAAATCATTAATCAGGATTTACCTTAGTAGCCTTGTGGCAAGTTTGATCTTCTCCAGTACTTGTTGCAAGTATAATTTCATGACCAGTCAGACCTTTCTCTTGCATTGACGATAGAGCCTTTTCTTTCTCATTGATTGTCTGAAAGGATTCTAGAGTGTGTAGCCCTGCTCTTGCCTTTGAGCCATCTTGGAGGTACGATTCAGAGGAAAATCTTTTTGGCGTTTTTTCAAGTTCACTAACAACAACAATAAATGAAATTTGCAAGGGGCTGTATCAAGAAATGGAATGTTTTCTCACAAACTGTACTAACTTTTGTGATATTGAAAATCATTCCAAACAAGACAGATCAGATCAAACGATAATTTCTTGAGCGGTAAAATTTCTAAAAATATCAGACCACTAGTTGCATACATACAAAATGTTGCCAAGTATCTTACTAAGGAGTCAGTGAAAGCATCTGAAGGCAGTGGAAGTTGAAAACAGTTGATGTCCAACATGTTGCTAGATGGGAATGTCAGGGTAAACAAACCTAAGATCATGAATTAGGTTAGGAAATGTAGTATGAACTAGCTTGATTGTTAATCTTGCTACAGTGTAACATACATAAGTGCCATTTTCGCTAAGCAAAATTCCGGCTTATGTGCAGCCTAAACTTTGGAACATTTGTAGAATTGTAAGTCAAATTTGTGAAAATATGGGATAACAGCCATTGGGCAGTGGAAAGTTGATTAAATGAACACTGAATGAACTCTCTTTTCATTCAAAGACCTTTATTTTACAAATTTTCTGACATACTCCTGGAAACCCTTAGTTTAAGAATGCCTTTAGGGGCCGCAGGGGTAGAAAATGTTGAAACCACGAGAATAAAAATGGGTGACGTTATTAGAGATAATCCGTTATAAACAGTGACGCTATAACCGATAACTATTAAGAGAAAACCTACTAAAATATGCCGGGAAAAACAATTAGTACGTTATAAACAATAATCCGTTATAAAAGGTGACGTTATAAACCGTTTCTACTGTAGTTCATAATGTTTATCAATGAAGCCGAATAAGAGAAAGGTGCAATATCATTTCTCTATGCATAAATAAGGTCGATCTACATTGCTTAACCATGAAAACTTCCAGGCACTTAAGGAAAAACATTATGTGGTCGCAGAAACTGAAAAATGTTTTCGACCCCTGCAAGACTCCATTACACACCTGACACTATGATTGCACAGATCACTGCATGTGCCTTCAGGAATGTTTCAAAATAATTTGCTTTAATTTGAGCCATTATACTTCCACTGCGAAAAACAGTTCATTAACTGTTCATGAAAATGTTTTGTAGGGGTTTGTTTGGCTTGCAGGTTCCCATCATCTTCCAAAGTTACTTGGTGGGAAATGAACAAATCTAACCAACAGGTCTCTAAATTGGATCATTTCTTATACAGTGAAACCTGTATATAGCAGCCAGCTACGAGAGGTAGATAAATTGACCATTATTGACCGGTGGCCTTTATATACAGGTTTGATTCAATAGAAAATACTATTGTAGACATTGCAAGAGTGACCACTATAGACGTGTGGCCGCTTTATAGAGGTGAACGTTACAACAGGTTTGACTGTAATGCACTAAACAGTCTTGTAAAACCATAAAAATTATATCCTTACCTTTCAAGGGCAACTGATTTTGATAATTGCTTCTGTAGAAGAGTTTGCATTTGATTGTCTGCTTCACTTTGTAAATGATCCATAGGTGCTTCTCCGTATTGAACTCTGTGTGCACCTGGTCTTGTCATTCTCTTAGCTGCAGACCTACAGATTGCCAAATAGGATATAACAAGCAGCTATATGAGATGTGAAGAAATTGATCATTGAATGCAGGCGGCCTTTATATACAGGATAGACTCAATAGAAGAAACAATTTTAGAGATTGCTAGAGTGACCACTATAGGCAGGTGGCCACTGTTTAGAGTTAAAAAAACAACAACAATAGGCCTACATTGATGCGTTTTGGCATTTGGTGCTTGGATGATAGGATCGCTTAATTAAAATTTGTGTTAGACCAGCTAGTGATCCTATCACCACCCCAAACACGGGTCAGACTGATAATCTGTGGAAAATTACTAAAAAATAAACAAAAAGAAAAGTAAAGTAACTGTGTCAGATACATAACCTAAACAGGGTCTGGGGGAGAAGAAATCAAGACTTGCATCTTGGATATTTCTGGTCAAAGTAGGAAAAACCTTTAAAACTATAATTTAATACATGATGTTATCCGAGTATGAAAATTACAACGGCATAATTTTTATTTCGATTCGGAATTTCCTCGTTAGTGCAAACTGCTTGCCATTAAAAAGGGGTATTTCGGGCCAAATCTCGCTGAGAAAAAAAGAGTCTGGGTCTTGTTGAGGAGTAAGCCTCCTTGTTGTGTAAATTCCTGGTGCCACCCCTGGTAACGTTAAGCATGAAGGTTACATACACTTTTGATGATTCGGGCGTTGGTGTCATAGCTGTAGATGCGTCTAGAAATGTAAGGGAAAAGAGTTTGATTGTGAGATTGATGAACGATTTCATGAACAAAATGATCAGAAGATCAGTTGCCAAGATGTTTATGAACACTTCAACAACAGTTCATGAACTCTGCAAGAAATATCATAATTTCTGGCACAAGCGCTTTAACAGACTTTCTAACTTGAGAATTGAAAAAATAGTGAGATTTTTGAAATTCTGTATCCTAAGGATAAATTACATGGGTCCCAAAAGGGTGGCCCCCTTTCAGGGGATTTTTGGCCATGCATTTTTGTGTACCTGTATCATAGTGGCCAGGAAGCTAAAATTAATGACAACATTTTGGATATCCTTGCATTCGTAGTCAGTGATGTTTTGTGAAATAAAATTGTGGGGAATGGCTCATAACTCTCACAGGGACCAAAGGCATGCCCCCCAGAAAAAAGTTTCAAAATTAGAATGCCTTACGAGCTCTGTAGTACGTTTTAGGGGCCAATGCAGTAACATATATTTTAAATATGATAATACTTTTGTTAGTGATATATAATACGAGGATAATGTCACTTGGAACAAGAAAGCAAATATATTCCTCCATCAAACATCACTACTTGAAGTTACAACTTGAAAGCAGTCTAGTTCTAAGCTACACATCAAATAATTCGACATTCAACAGAGTACAAAAAATTCAGCTGCTGAAGGTTAGTTAAAAAGTTACATGAATATTTATATAAAAATCTAATTAATTTGTCTATTGAATTTATATGGTATTATACTTTTTAACAATCGCAAACAATAATTACAGGAGAGATATTTTAGCACAAGAACTACTTATGGTTATACGATACAAACACGGTGAAATAACAGTCACAATCAAAAATAGTTTAACAGCGGCAAAATGCTCTTTGGTATTGTTCTTCCATTTTCTGTATTTCTTCTGGTCGTTGTTTAATATATTGCCGACCTGAGTGGTCGACATGACAGCATCGCGCATGTCACACAAGATAACAACAGTTAGATTTAGCGTAACTATGAATATGGAATAGTAATAATTTAGAACAAATTGACAAACAGAAAAACTAAGTACGGATATACTATAAGACAGATATAATGAAATAATTATTACAACCAAAAACAAATAATCCAAAATCCATTCATCAATGGAAAAATGTTCTATCAGATTGATTAGGCCTACAAACAGATTGATTGAGTACCAAAGAGCATTTTGCCGCTTTTAAACTATTTTTGATTGTGACTGTTACTTCACCGTGTTTGAATCGTATATCCGTAATTAGTTCTTGTGCTAAAATATCTCTCCTGTAATTATTGTTTGCCATTGTTAAAAAGTATAATACCGTTCCGATAAATTCAATAGACAAATTAATTAGATTTTTATATAGCCTAAATATGCATGTAACTTTTAACTCTCTCTTTTTACATTGCCTGAAGATGAGTTTAGATTAAATCGAAATTGTTGCACCAATTATTGTGTTCTTTATCGCATATACCATCATGAAATTCATGTCAAGTAAACCTTTATGAAGATGAAGATTAGTTACATTATAAAAAGAGCTTGTAGGCAGAAAGTAGGCTACAGGGCATTACTCAAAATTGGAATTTGCTGTGAGAAAGTAAGAGAATTTAATGACTAAGAAGTAACTAATAATTTACTTCAAAGAAGTTTGATTTTGATCACGTAAGATCTGCACACGGGCTATTGAGGTATGGCTGTAATAGATCTTTAATTTCTTTGCAGGTCAATCTGCAGACAACGGCAATGACCAATTCGAGATACTGTATCAACAATGATTTGATTTTATGGTCAAATGTCAACAAGTAGGCCTACTTGCTGTGGAGCACCCGAGATCTTGGTGTCGAAAGTTATTCTGTCTTCAGTATGGTTTATGGGCCAAAAAGCAATTTTTGAGATAAATTCATTAATAGTAAACAAAGCTGTTTTATTTTATTCTAAGAAAACAATATAAGGTTTGGAGGTTCCCATGAAAAATGCTGTGTTAAATGCTAAATGGTAAAATGGCATTGCGTTTGTCTGGTAACACGTTTTCATCCCCGTCTTCTCAAGTTGCTACTAGCCTGTGTGCTTGCTGTAAATGATTTCTTTCAAACTTACATCGTTTCATTGTTTATGATATGCTTCAGTAGAGTCTGGAGACTCTGACTAGACTGACTGGGGTTAGTCTATTTTCTTCCTTTTTCATTCCAATAATATCTTCTCCTTCTGTATTCATAAATAGCACTCTCATCTACTAGATTTGTCCAGTGGTGTTGAATTGTGTATCTTGATATTTTACTGTTCACTGCTTGTGGTGCTGTTCAGCTGCTGACTACTGAGCTGACGAACTTCTGAAACCGAGAAGAGAGAAGTGAGCACCGTTTATCGCTGACTCAAATTCTAGCAAAAATCCGCCATTTTGTAATCGTCAACCACACATAACACAACTAGAAAGCGCATGCTCAGAACAACCACCGGTTGATATTTCGAACACTGCTTCACTTCACTCAGAAATATTTTGCAAACAGCAACATTTTACAGCTTGATATTACACCGTTTTTCGTAGATATGGAAACTGATAATGTAAGTTGACGCAAGAAATAAATATAACATTGCTGTGAAGCTTTTCTGTGTAATACTTCAATGAACTATTCCATTTGCATGGTACTTAGAAACCAAACTAATAAAACTAACAGCCTCAAGCATAGCACCAGCACTAACAAAAATATTTAATTTATCTCTAAAAAGCGGAAATTTTCCAGAATCCTTCAAAACTGGGAAAGTCTGCCCCCTTCACAAATGCGAATCTGTTCTTGAAAGAAGCAATTACCGCCCAATATCTGTTTTGCCTGTACTTTCTAAATTATTAGAGAAAATAGTTCACGAGCAATTTAATTATTATTTATCTACTAACAACTTATTAACACCTTACCAATTTGGTTTCAGAAAAAAGTACTGTACAGCTTCAAGTGTACTAAATTTTACAGAGTTCTCTTTTGAAAACATCTCAAAACATAAAAATATAGGTGTGGTAAGTATAGATTTGAAGAAAGCTTTTGACACGGTTGATCATTTGATACTGTTAGACAAACTTAAATTATATGGTAGCGATGAATGTAGCTTAAATTTTTTTAAAACTTATTTAATAGGTAGAAATCAAACTGTAAATATAAATAATACAAACTCTGATCTAGGTGAAATTAAATATGGCGTTCCGCAAGGGTCAATACTGGGACCACTGCTATTCTTGATCTATATTAACGATGTATCTAAAGTTGTAAATAAATGTAAAATAAACCTATATGCTGATGATACCTTATTGTACATAGCCGATAAAGACCCCGAGATCATTAAAAATTCACTTTCCTCTGATGTAAATAGTATTTATTCATGGCTAAACGCTAATAAACTAACTTTAAATGTACATAAAACCAACTGTATGCTAATCGGAACAAAACAGAAAATAAATAGATACGAACCTTTACAATTAGAAATTAACAACGAAAACGGAATCATACATAATGCACCACTAATTAATTATTTAGGAGTCCGCATTGATCCAACACTATCCTTCGATCAGCATATCGAAGCAATGATAAAGAAAATAAATAGAGGCCTAGCAGTACTAAAATTTGCACGGAAGTTTATCCCACAATATACAGCAGAGATGATCTTCAACACCATAGTCTTGCCACATTTCGACTACTGCGCTGTCGTATGGGGGAATTGTAAAAAACAACACATCGATCGCCTCCAGAGACTACAAAACAGAGGAATGAGGGTCATTCTCCGCTGTAATTATCGAACTCATGTCTCAGACATGCTCAACCAACTTGGTTGGCTACCAGTCAGAGACAGACTAACTACACAACAGCTAATATTCACACATAAACTAAAATTCAATTTAGCTCCTCCCTTGCTCTCCAATTTGTTTCAAAAACCACACTCCATTAGAACACGTGCACATTCCCACAATGACATCTACATTGAGTCAAGCCATAGACACTCATTCAAGTATGCTGGTGCTCATAAGTGGAATGACCTTCCGTCTGAGATGAAGATTGTTGCTAGTGGAACCAGTTTTAAGCATCTTCTCAAGAAGCAATTGCATAGCAAATCGTGACAAATTTTCTTTTTTTAGCCATAGACTTTATTGTAAATATTATCTATATACCAAATATAAACCTTACCTTTTATACTTATCGTGTACACATGTACACATATATATTATATTTGTTTCAATCAGTCCTGTGAAAAAAAGCTCCTGTAGCTTATCAGGTTCTGAATAAATGATGATGATGATGATGATGATGATACTTATATACCCGTTAAGTTGTTGTTGCATAGCCTAGCCTATCTTTATGATTTAATTAGCCCTTTTCGCCTTGCTTAGCTTTGCCATGATGCTTAGATTTTCCTATTGCCTACGATGATTCTAACTCGATTTTCCTCGGAATTACCCATTGCTGATATGATAATTCAACTTCGTTTTGCTTACTTTCCTCCTATATGATTTGCTATTCATTTCAGCCTTCAGGTAAGCCCATTCTCATTTTGTTTGTGTCTATAGGCAATAGCTCTTTTTGTTTGGACAAAGTTCTTGATATTAGAGGGCTACCAGACACTTGCCATGTTTGTATTGATATTTACTAAACGAGATAAGGTGGAAGACACGGGTGAAGCGCTAATGAAACACAAGCTCCAAGCAAGTTAAGCTGTTCTGATAGTTCCTACCCGACACCCGTGATCAATTTTACAGAAATTTTATCCGACGAACACCTCTAGGTGCACTGTACAGGGAATGTATTTATCTTCAACAGAGTTTAGTACTATTGCATTCTTTGCACATAGCGTCACAGCATCAATTCTCTGCAGTCTAGGCCTAGTATACAAAGTTGGCGACCATGTACTTGAGTAGCGAAGTTGAAAATTAGGTGTTGCACTTCAGATTTTACTTTGTGATAAAATATGTAATTGTGATGAAAAAATAGTGACTCATGGTAGAATTTTTTACTAGAAGAATGATATCAGCTGTATTTCGTTTCGACCAGACTTGAGAAAATGCGATGCCTTCAAATATTTGGAGCTATGGCGCACACAAGGCTAAACTAATAGTTTGACAAAGTTGGTCTTCATCCAATCTGAATCCTTCATTTCAGGATAACGTCCATCTATCCAGTTGACATTGAATAAGAGAGTTAAAACGCTATATAGTTGAAGTTAAAAATGAATCAACAGCAACATAATTATAGATATGAAGTTTTTTTGTACACAATGTTTCATTGCTGTTCAATGGTTATTTGCGTTTCAAATTCACTTTCAAATTCGCTATTGCAGCCTGTAGTACTGCATAAATATCTTATAGATACTTATAAATATCTTTGTATGGAATCAAAATATCCTGAAGTGGTCAATCTGACCTTCATTTGTAGTATAGTTCTTGGTATTTAATTAAAACTTTGAAGCACATCTAAGTTGTTTTATTGATTGGATTCAGAATATATTTAAAAAAAATACTACATGTGCATGCAAAAAAGATTTGAAATGATCTAGAATCAATCAGTAGAGTCAATCCCATGTTAAAAACTATGAAAACCAATATTAATTTCCAGATTCCTAATCACTAGTTAATAACTTATTAGTAGTTATAACTTACAAGTACTATGTATAGCCTAACAATTATTGTTTTGTATTCCATTGTCTACTCAAATAGCTTAGAATAGGGTCGACGCATAAAAAATCGAAAAAAATCAAAATGTTTATTAACATAGGATCACCACAACTATCAAACATCCGTTCATACAAACGACATATTTGAAAATCATCTTGTTTGTTATGGACGAATGTTCGATATCTGCGGTGATCTTATCACGCTCACTCGTGATGATAGAAAATTTTACAGTATGATGTCATGACGATTTTTTGCGTCGACCCTATTGTTTGAACTGTAGGCACGTATCTACTGTACCTCTGTCGTGAAACAGCCTGAACGAGAGCACTGGCTGCAAGTCCAACTGGAATGCTTACAGAGCAATTCACATGTACACCAGTACAGTTGGTGCTTTGAATTTGGTTGATCAGGTTTTATGTAAAATCGTTGTAAATGTTTTTAATTTAATTTTTAGTCTGGTAATAACCAAAGTAGTTGGGATCAGAATATTCCAAAGTCTGAAAATGACGAAGACATGAGTGATTTCATTGTTAAATTAAGAGGTTTACCATGGTCTGCTACATGCAAAGACATCTTGCTGTTTTTGAAAGGTAAATAAAGGGCAGATTAATATGTATACAGAATGACTGATTGTCACAATGAATTGTTTGCTTTTCCAAAGTTGTTTGTTTATATTGTGGATGTCATCTGAATATATGCGATTTAAAGTGTGAAATCATTAGGGATGAGACGATTGTTCTGAAAACAAACGATTTTGCCGATCATCGGTGCTATTTTTAGTAATCAAATAATCGGCATCGACAAATAAATTAATTTTTAGTCTTTGAGCAGATTATTATTTGACAATGAAATTTATTCAAAACAAATTGTTTACAATGTCAGCATAACATATTTAATGTTTGATTTCAATTTTGGATTGTGTGTTGAACATATCTACAACTACGATCTGCGTGTTGATATGATTTCTTTGAGTGAGAAATAATCACAAAATTGGATTAATCGTCCAATATCATTTTGACTATCCTGCTGATAACTAATCGGCTTCCAACATTGGTAAATTTTGTAATTGTCTCATCCCTTGAAATCATCATCATTGTGTATCACTGTCATCTTTATTTATTAAGAATTTAGCAAGTGTGAAATGATGCTTTGCTTCAGGGAAAACCTAATGTTGACTTCAGAGTACTGTTTAATTGACAACAAGTTAAAACAAATTTTCGAAAACAAATAATTTTTACAGAAAGATTTCTGGTCCTTAAATTTGAACCATGCTATTAAACTAAACCTGAAATCTATCTAAAATGTTTTTAAATGTAATTTGGTGCTGCCTTCTCGGAAGCACAATCTTTGTTGGAGAAGGTGTGCAAATTAAGGTGTGTGGTTGCACGCCATATCACATGCCGTAGTTTTTCTCAAAGAATAGTGGAATATCCTTACAGGAAGACAACATTCGGTTGTTCATTGAGAAATTTCCCTGTATGCTACAACTACAATCAAGCATAAATATTTGCTTGAATTATTCTAATAAAATTTGAACATAGATGATCAGACTGTATAATATGAATTATATAGGCACACTGCAGTGCGCTGTCCATTATCTAATTATCTTATTATCTTGTGAAACAAACTCACATGTTATGACAATTTCTCTTCTGGCTATTATGGTTAGGCGCAGAGTCCGACAAAAGTAGGGATCCTGGGATCCTAGATCTTGGAAGGCTAGAGAAAATTCAGAAGAAAATTTAAAATTTCTGGATTAATAGGCCAAACCTTCAAACCCAAACGAAAACTTCAGAAGAAAATTCAAAAGAAAATTTATAATTTTATGAATTGTAGGCCAAACCTTCAAACCCAACGAAAACTTCAGAAGAAAATTCAGAAAATGTTTCAAGATTTCGGAAGGCTAAATCTTTTGTCACACACTGGTTAAGGGTGTTTTTAATATTGAATATCATCTTGCACTACAAATTTAAACTGCTTAGAGATAATTGTTATGTGTGCTTAAATAAGCAGATATTATAAAAGGTTCTTATGTGTTATCAATCCATATAAATGTAATTGTAGCCTACTGGATATATTTGTTTTTCAAGATTGCCATCCCACCTCTGGTGAGAATTCTGTTCATTTTGTGTTTACAAAAGACGGACGGCCAAGTGGCGAATGTTTTGTTGAATTTCCAAACAATGAGGAAGTTGAAAAGTAGGTTTCTCTTTCAACATATATATATAGTCAATGAAATCGTATTTGAATGTCATCAGTGCATAATTAGTGTATTTCCCAACATGCCCACTGAACCAAAGCGTTTGACTAAAAGCACCGTAGTTGATATTTGAGACCTGTTTGAGACGACATATCGATAGAGATAAGAATAGAATCATGAAATGTCAAAATTATTTAGAAATTGTGTGGCATCTTTTTCATTTATATGTCTATTTTCTATGCATTTGAACTGATAAAGGGGTTTGACTGTAAAAGTGCTGTCTTTGCGTATAGTGTCATGCATTGCTTGATTGCTTCAATACCTTGACTGAAACTTAAACATAATCACCCAATTATATCGCCATATCCCGGCGCCAAATCTATTATTTTCCAATAAATATTCACCCTCTACGGTTTAACCCCGTTGACAAAATATTTATTCACCCTCTACGGTTTAACCCCGTTGACAAAATATTTATTCACCCTCTACGGTGTAACTCCATTGACAAAATATTTATTCACCCTCTACGGTGTAACCCCGTTGACAAAATACATATCCACCCTCTACGGTTTAACCCCGTTGACAAAATAAATATCCACCCTCTACGGTGTAACCCCGTTGACAAAATACATATCCACCCTCTACGGTTTAACCCCGTTGACAAAATATTTATTCACCCTCTACGGTTTAACCCCGTTGACAAAATATTTATTCACCCTCTACGGTTTAACCCCGTTGACAAAATACATATCCACCCTCTACGGTTTAACCCCATTGACAAAATACATATCCACCCTCTACGGTTTAACCCTGTTGACAAAATATTTATTCACCCTCTACGGTGTAACTCCATTGACAAAATATTTATTCACCCTCTACGGTGTAACCCCGTTGACAAAATACATATCCACCCTCTACGGTTTAACCCCGTTGACAAAATATTTATTCACCCTCTACGGTTTAACCCCGTTGACAAAATACATATCCACCCTCTACGGTTTAACCCCGTTGACAAAATATTTATTCACCCTCTACGGTTTAACCCCGTTGACAAAATACATATCCACCCTCTACGGTTTAACCCCATTGACAAAATACATATCCACCCTCTACGGTTTAAACCCCGTTGACAGAAACAAAAAATTATCCACCTTCTACGGTGTAGCCCCATTGACAAGTTCACAAATAATCTGGGTGCATGCTAATGTCATAAATGTGTCTATTACAGAGCTTTGAATTTCAACAATGAGCATATGGGTAAAAGATACATTGAAGTTGACCGTTCAAAACAATCACAAATGGAATGGATATGTAAACGAATGGGAACACGTGATATGCAAGAGGGAGAATCTGTAGTAAGGCTACGTGGACTGCCATACGGATGCTCTAAACAAGACATTGCTACATTCTTCGAAGGTAGGGTAATACCTCTATTACAACTTGCATACGAATGAACAAAATATGCCATATAACTCACTGCTGTAAATGAAATACATCTAGTTAACAGCTCACATATTTTAGTAGGTTAATGTTTATCCATTTTGATTTATTCCAAAGTATCTAACATAGAAACCATCATAATTCGTCACAGGCTATCCTATGAAATTTGCATACATGGCATTTGCTACGGTATACTCTCTTTAAAATCATGCATATACATTATACAGGCTGTTCATGATTATTATACTAAGATTTTCCTTGTTACATATGATACGCACACATCAGAGGAACTGTGATGAACAGGGTCCAACAAATGTAGGAATGATTCTGGAAGGTTTGAGCAAATTCAGAAGAAAGTTGATATTTCTAATGATTATTTGGTCAAACATCAACAACAGCAACTTGAAGTAGATTCTAGGATTCCAAAAGGCTGAACCTTTTTGTGTGACACACAGGTGATGATGAAAATGCAGGTTTACATTTAATTGAGTTTCTTATTATACAATGATTTGAGTAATAAGTAGCCTGCAATGAAGGCCTATTTCTTCTTTGTATAGTCTGTCTGCGCATCAGAGAGCCTTGTGTACTTATTGTATTTCCAGTGTCAGTTCCATGATTAGCAATAAATTATGGTTAGCTAATGGAATAGACAAGCAAAAGCAAGATGCCTCCATCTCATTGCTAGCATATTGCTATTTCAAATAATTTGTAAACACTAAATGGGTGATGATGTGACTGGAAACCAATAGCCACACTTTCTAACGGAAATATTTCATATAAATTATGCCGGGAAATTATGCAACTTGAATTCAATAGTTAAACACGTGTGAACAGGACTTCTTTTGCAAATGCGCATACTAACTATATGAAGATCAGATTTGGCTGAAACGCAGGCTACTCAACAAGAACCACCGATTATTCTAAATGCTGTGAATGACGGTTGACAAATCAATCATGTCCCAGCGTTCCCAGAGTCGGGCCATATTATGTAGATATTAATAGACTACTCTGATCCATCCCTACCCCTACCTACGAAAATCTCCACTATGTGATGTATCACTTTCTCACTCTGCATAATATTCTATTTTATGGGTTTGATTTACATTCTGTGGTTGCACGTTTTTATTCATCAAGGGTTGGAAATAGTTCCCTACGGGATAACCATCACTCTTGATCAAGACGGGCGGTGTACAGGGGACGCATATGTCGAATTTGTTTCACCGGAATTAGCCGATGCTGCTTTGAAAAAGCACAAAGAGAAGATAGGGCACAGGTGGGAGGAATAATAACAAAGGTGGTTGGTATAATAACAACACCCACCGGGTTGGTGGGTGGCTCTATGTATCTATGTATCTGTATACCATTTTGTTATAATGATCATTATCCATGCTGACTAGACTATACAAAATAATGGTAATTGGTAAATGAAACATTTATGTAGTACTACTGTAGACTCTTGGGTCAAGATTACATTATGCTTCCATGAACAGTTCATATGACCTGTACGTACGCAAATTCCATAGTAGACTCTTTGATAAATATCGCAAATATTTTATTTATGAGATTGATTAGGCCAAGTTAAACTCGACTGCATTTTTATGCGTATTTAATATACATACATTTTTTTCATTTCTCTTTTTATTATTCTATAAATTGCCATTTGATTGCTGCATTTGGTCCATAATTATTAATAGCATAGTTTAATAACGTAACAAATTATTACGTATTCCTCCTTTCCCTCGACTTTGATCGAATATATAATGCCCTTGTACCTGGGTTTACCTCCCATTATCACACTAGCTTTAAAAGTTTGAGCATGTGTTTGTTATAGCAGTTAGCCTCATTCTATAACGGCCCTCGGCGGATGCTATATGGCAGCTTACGCCATTTTGAATTCAACTTTTAAGCGATTTAATTCAATAGTGTTAATTTGTAGTTACTGTAATTGTGTGCTTTTAATTAGATTTTCTTTCTATGTTGGAGTTTTCGTTTCTTATGAAAGAGCTTGCTCATTATTTTACGGTGTTTTTAGTGTAGTCTGACTAAATGTAGAATTAGTTTAGTATGAGCATGAGTGTTGTGTGAAACATATGTAAGTTTTTTTTACACGTTTTTTGTGCACTGGTAGCTAGCTCAGAGGCAGTGTTTTCGCATATTGTGCTGGAGGTTGGGGCTCGATTCCTCGTCGGTGCACACATTTTTGTGTTTGCGGTCTGTTAATGTGTTTATGCCCCCCCCCCCCCCCCCAATAAACAAGTAATTGTACTGACTATTAGCCTGCTTGCAGACTAAAACATATCAGATAGGTTTTAGTCTGCACGCAAGCTCGGTGAAGATCAGTAATCATGTTGTTAACTGAAAACGGAATATTATTATATACACCTTTTTTTTTAGAAAATTTAGAATATGCCAATATTGAAACTTTCTTATTAAGGAAATCGTAATTTCAGTATCCAAACTTTCTTATTATTCAAATACAAATAAAAGAGCACAAAGCTCTCTGCTACAACGATTAAGTATATTTAGACAAAGAACAAATGCCATATCTATTATGGGCACTATCAACAAACCAGATAGTATGTACGAAATATTCAATTTAACATAAGTTTCAAGTTAGTTTAATTTAGTTAAATAATGTATGTTTAGTTTTTCATAAGTCTAAAAATAAAATAAAAAAATTGAAGGAAAAAAAAATAATAATAATAATAATAATAAGGCATAGAAATTCAGGTTTTGCCGCCAGTTTAACACAAATGAAGCATCTAGTAGTAGCTATGGAAAATTGCATCAAACTGATCCTTTTTACAAATATCAACTAAAAACAAGGAGTACAAAGTTGTGATTCAAGAAAACAGAAACACAACAAACAAAAAATTTATAAAATGTTTTCAATCACAAATAATGTGTTTTATAAAGGTTGTTTTAACACACAGGTGGTATGCATTCCTTTGCTTAACATGGACAGAAACTACAAGACAGCGTTTTCTTGTTTCGGTGTCGGTACTTAAATTTTAATCTTTCATTTTGAGAAGATTAAATTGTATTTGTGATGACCTTCGTACAGTAGCTCATTCAACAGCTGTTCGACCAAAATTGTTTTTGGTAATTCGTAGTTTATCATCGACTGATTTTTAATCCTATCTGTTTAAACAATCTGATTAGTTCAAATGTAATAACATGTAATTATTCGAATATTCTATTAAGCGTAGTACACAATAAGTTTCAGGCTTTTAGAGGATTGTAGACTATGTTAACTATTGTGAAACTCCTTTTGAACACATTACCTTTTCCATTAAACTCTATCACCGTATACCCCATATTTCAGAAAAGTTTTGAGATTTTAATTCTCGTATCTGAATTATTAAAGCAACTTAATTATTATTTAAGCACGTGAAGGTGGGCCGACAAAACAAAACATACGTTGCGTTTTTAGATACCAAGCATCTGTTTTCAAATATTTAATACCGTAAATAATCTGCATGACTGCATCCAGTGTTGAATCAAACGAATCTGACTTAATGCGAAAATAAAAAACTTTTTGTATTTCTATTTTGTAAGAGCAACATCAGTCACCCTAAAAGTATGTTTCTACTTTAGTCGGAATGTATTCCCGCAACGTCGTATCTGCTGTAACGAAACGTTGCGACGTTCTACATTCCAAAATTGTCTCATATACGAAATATTCCGCCCCGTGGAAATCTCATATCCTTCACAAATACATTGATATGTTATCAGGTTGCTGATTCCCGTGGTCAAAATCTACGTCCCCCTTCTCGCTATAACATCCCTGGTGGAGACTATTTATTTATTGAACAGGGGTGGGTGCCATTTTCTGAAATCAAGGAGAACAGTAACATTTCACAGCAGATGAGAATTGAGATCCCAAATCTTCATGTTTTTACCAACAAAACATAGGAAAAGTTGAAAAAATCTTCTAATACCGTAAAATTGCACAAATATTCGGAAAATGCACCTTTAAAAGTAGCCCGTCCCCGCAGTACCGATGTATGGAAGTCCCCTCGGTTATATTATAAACTCTCCCTTTGGAAGATCAATGCACGCAAGAGGGGAACACCAGACAACTAATTTGATGAAAGTTGAACTGAAATTTCCAAGCTGTGATATATATCCTCATTCTGCTTTCATCTATGTGTGCCATTCTGATAGTTCGTGACCCGTAACAGGGCTTTAACGATTGGGAGTTTGAAATCCTTTTTTAACTATTGATAGTTAATCTTACCGCGTTGGTTTCGCTCCTTCGATGTTTATTCTTAATCGTTTGAGCACTAAATGGGTTTGGAAAGCAGATGTTCTGTCTAAAATCATATTTATACGATTGCAATACCCTTTGAAAATACTGCACACGCCTATACTAAATGTATTTAGATTTCTACGGTTTTATAAAGAGTATACGTCATCTGTTGCAGACATCAAGTCAATTTAGATGTTATGATCAATGTTTCAAATTGAGCGAAGTTTTTTGTTATAAGAAATTCAAAATAGAATATATTCTTGCTTTTATGGTACCACAGTGTATGGCAAACGGGCTAGGTACATGTTTTGACTAGATAGTATTCAAATCCGTTGATGAATTCTGCTGTAAAAACCTTCCTTGGCAGAAAGAAAATTCTCCCTGTGCTTGTTTGTACGAATTGTACTTTTTTACTTTTTTTAATAAATCACAATTCGGCTTTCAGTTCAACATTTGAGTCAAAATTTGCAAAGGAAATATTTCGAGTATCTCTTCTTAACGATCATTTTGTTTAATGTTTCCGATTCGCATCTAACTTTAATTACATTTTATTAACTCAATAATCGTTTTATATTGTTAAAAACAAATTTCACCTGTTTCTGATTAAAAAGAATTAATCATAGTTTATACCAGTCATCCCCCTTTTATTTCCTAATTCCAATAATTTTTCATTTCTAGTCAATTTTAATTCCTACTACCGATTACTTCAATTTTCTTATACACCAATTTTGACCAAAAGCACGCTTATTCCGTCTTAAGACTCCTGTTTGTTACAATTAATCTTATCATGTTGTTAGTGTTTATATTTGGCGCCGCCGTCGTCATCAATTATTGCTAGCTTATATTTTTAATTACATAGTTGTAGCCGATAAGGCCAGGCAATGATTGCAAAACCAAAAAAACTGATTTACAGCAATTTAATTTCGTGTAACTCGAAATTCGTTCTATTCGAATTCATTTTCATTTGTACTAGGTTAGTATACGAGAGTTTTATTCGGGGAATGGAATATAAAATACACTTAATGTGTGGTGTGGAGGGAAATAGTGAATTTTATTTTCCCCAGGGTCCGAGATACATTGATATCAATTGATATAATTTTTTTAATTGAAAAATATGATATCCTCTTAGAATTATTTTGTTTTTCATAAAACCTTCTGTAGGAAATTTCACAAGTTAGAGAATGAAATGTAATATAGTTGTGTTTGACATTGTCAAGATTTTTGTAGTTCGTAAGTATAGGAAATACGGTTTCACTGATAATGTAGAATTTAATACTAAGAAGTCAGTCCGTAAGTATAGGAAATACGGTTTCATTGATAATGTAGAGTTTAATACTAAGGGGTCAGTCATTATTATTGATAGAGGTGTGGGGCGGACTAACTTTTCAAAAAATCTTTAAAATTTTAAACGATGGTAAATTTCTTCCGAATAACTCCATACCCCATCTGAGATTAATTGAAAACATTTCCGCAATCTGCATCATAGTGGTTGCCAAGAAGTCAGTAACCTAGCTCCACAAGGCCCATTATTCCGCTACTCTACATTCCTATACAAAACCGCCGTTGGTAAAGTGGAGTACAGGGGCATGTGGCACAGGCCTAAGAAGTCAGAAATTTGATCAAACAAAAAGTATTATTTTTCGTCTATTAAAACTAAATGATGCATGCATGTCTGTTTGTTTGTAAAAATGCTCAATTAATGTTGTACCCTCTTCTGATTGGTCTAAAAGATTTTACCCATAAAGTTAGCCCACTCCCTACCCCGTCATTAATAACTGACTGATCCCTAAGACGAGTCAAAAGGGTTTTCATCTATTTGAGATTGTGTGTGCTTAGAACTTTAGTGTATGCGGTCTTGGCATTTATCTTTCAGTGTTTGAGTTATTATCAGTATGGTAATACTATAAGTCTTTGTTTCTTAGGGCTTGTTTCATACTAATTTATGTACAGTGCTCAATGAAAACTACAGAGCATTTATAGAATGACAGCGTCAAAGATGAGATATATTAGTGATACGCCAACTAACATGTCTTAACTTTGACTTTTATTGTTCTCGGATATTATTATTATATACGTGTTGTAGTTTAAATCGATATCATATAGCAAACCTTTTTAGCGGGAATTCTTTATAGCCAGATGGTCATTAATATGCGCTCTATCAAGATACCGGTCGTTATTTAGAGGTTTTCCAATAATAGTAATATTGAACTTTTAGCGGGCAAAGCTAGCTAGTCGTTAGTATGCGCTCTATCAATATACCGGTCGTTATTTAGAGGTTTTCTAGTAATATTAACATCGAACTGATTTCTGTATCACGGTTGCGTTTTAGATATATTGAAATCTTCAAAAGCTCAAAATCAGATATCAAATATGTGGTTGGACCCAAACCGAAACCTTTGATGTCTCTACGTCCAAGTCCTTACGATCGTCCGTCTGGTCCAAATCATGGTGATTCCAATCGGTAAGTCGGTCACGGTTTAATACAGTCACTGACATATATACAAGACTACATAAAGCATTCCATTGAAGATCACGTCAAATCTAAGTCAAGGTCACGGCTCGGCTTTAGATGAGAATTCAGTAAACCAACCAAGCTATTGTAAGCTCTGGATCATGTAAATTTAAGGACGCTATTTTTAAATCCATGATGTAATACGTTGATGGTTAAATATTCTTTCATATTAAACGATAGAGTTACAGTTTGTTGCTGGAGTGTTCGCGAATCGAGGGATTTATTTTCCAATTAAATCATTCTTGGTGTCTGACAAATGGTTCAGCATTCCTGAATCTTTGAACATTTTCATCATTTCTTTTTTGTTGGAGTTTGACCTAGAAATCAGAAAATTATCAATTTTCTTTTGAATGTGCTCTAGCCTTTTGGGATCTAGGATCCCAGCATCCCCACTTTTGTCGGACGCTGAATCTGATAATACATTCCGGATGCATACTAAATAAACTGCACAACTAAACTTATCATTTTTTTAAACTGCTTTAATGTCAAACGATATTATTGTACATCATTTCATCAACGAAAAAGTTTCATTTCAGGCAAAGTTTACATCAAATATTTCTGTTAATGGTATATCTTGCCTTTTTTCCAAAGTCATCACATCATGACATTATAATGTCATAAAAAAATTTAGTTACTAATAATTTATGAAGTTCTTGTAAATTGTGGGATTGGGCGCATTGTGCTTAATGACATGGACGCCGTCTTACTCAAATGCTCGATCCAGTCTCATTTTATAGACCTTTGGTATGAAAGAGAGTTCTAGTTGGGGCGGGAGCTCGGGACTGGTTATTTCCTCCGCACTCTATATGTAATGATCTCTAAACACAAATAAAATCTAAACAAACACTGGTTTATAGGCTATTGCTTCATCGTCCTTGCTACAATGTTTTTTCTCGCCTTTGGCTGATTATTAATCCCAGTGGGATCACAGTATATAACTACGTTTAAACGACGGAATTCTAATTCGTTACAATCTCGTGCTGTATAATTATATTTGCGACATTCTTTTGAACTTTACTATGAAAAATTGTTAAGAAAAAAATTTGTCGTGCGTGGCAAAGTAAAATGTGCCCAATATTCGTCAAGTGGAAATCCGCCATAAGACGGTAAGCTATTTCGAATTATGATGCGCTTGAGGCGACAGTCGCCGGTGATCTGCGATCGATTATACCACATGTGCAATATTCAGTACACGATCGCCGACAAGTGTCGCCGGTCCATCCCGATTCGAATTAGAAACCAGGCTTTACTGTATTTAATTCAATTAATAGATTATCAAAAGGGTTATCTTATTTATTTGATTACTGGTGCTTATGGTATAATCTATACTGTACTGGTTTCAGTCTTTTTAGCATTGAATCATTCTATCTACGTGTAAATCGTATATCCTCATTTTCTGAATGCTTCTTAGTTGTAGATATCGAAAATATAGAATATTTAATAATAATAATAATAATAATAATAATAATAATAATAATAATAATAA
This sequence comes from Haliclystus octoradiatus, assembly GCA_916610825.1. Lineage (NCBI taxonomy): Eukaryota > Metazoa > Cnidaria > Staurozoa > Stauromedusae > Haliclystidae > Haliclystus > Haliclystus octoradiatus. The sequence continues at coordinate 34,268,519 of OU744446.1, forward strand.
CAATAATAATAATAATAATAATAATAATAATAATAATAATAATAATAATAATAATAATAATAATAATAATAATAATAATAATAATAATAATAATAATAATAATAATAATAATAATAATAATAATAATAATAATAATAATAATAATAATAATAATAATAATAATAATAATAATAATAATAATAATAATAATAATAATAATAATAATAATAATAATAATAATAATAATAATAATAATAATAATAATAATAATAATAATAATAATAATTTTATTCATCATTTCAACTTGTATTGTATCTAGTATATGTACGTAAAATACATGGTGCTACGTAAAATATAGTAGTAACTTAACATGTGCATGTTTTACAAAATGGTTTACATAATAATTATACATAAGAACCTTAACAGATTTCAATAAAAAATAGACAGTTGAAAAATTAAAACTATTGTTAGCTGGTTCCAAAATTTATTAGTTTTGGACTTCATATTTTTTTTTTATGTTTTGAAATCCATGCGACTTGCTTCAAAGTAAGTCAAATTTCTGAAAGCACAAGATCAATTCTTCAAAACTATGAAGCATTATAAATTTAATCCCAGAAGGTTTACAATCGAACAACACAGTTCCCGGAAGATCAAAACTTTTGTAAAACCCTGACTGTATATAATAACTACAAAGCTTATCAGAATCTTCTTTGACGCACAATTGATAAGAAAAGTCAAGCAATTGAATTACTAAAAAAATAATCAAGTTAACACCAACGGTTATAAGTCAAAATCACGTCAGAATCAATCAGTTATTTCAAAGATATGTTTTATTAGAATTCTCCTATATTGCATCACTAAAAAAAGTCTGATTCCAACCTCAAAATTTACCTCTAATTTGTTGTTTATCCATTACTCAAAATTAATCACGAACCTAGATATAAAAAGGCCTTACATGCGTCCAGAGATAAATTGTGCCTGATAAATTCGTGTCTTTGACAGTGTCCGACAAAACGTTTTACCTTCTGCAAACCTCAACTTTTCAGATAAACGTTAGAGTAATTTTACTGACATAAAAACGTAAAATTGAAATTTTATTTCTCATATTTTTCAAATTAGTTCAGCTTTATACCCAGTATTTTCTCTTTTCCTTCTGAATTTTGCTAGCCTTCCGCAAACCAGGTTTCCAAGTTTCCAGACTTTGTCGGACCCTGGCTCTTTGATTTGGAAAGTTGTATTCTATTTTTGTTGTTGTTGTACATTAGTGTTAATATATTAAGCTATTAATTATGTTATTGGTATTATGATTTGTATTGACGAAGAATGCATTTTAAAATAACCGGCAGAAAGTATTTTGAAAATTCTATTATTTTTGTGCCAATCTTAATGTCCTTACTTGGCTATTAGTAGTTGAATTAACATTATTATATTATTAGCTAACTATATAAGTATGCATTTTTGAACTATAACATGAGAGCGTTTTTGACGACATTTCTTCCATCCTGCTTTCTACAGTGGTTGTTAAATACATGACATCTGGATTTAAACAATGCATTTAAGACGAGTTGATCTTCTCAAATTCATACGATCAACTTTATAATTTCTTTAGACATGTAAATGACGATCTATAAAGAATAGAAAGGTTGACCAACTCTCTCTTTATATATACAGTACATGCTGTATTATTATTATTATTATTAAATGTGTTGCAATGCTTGCGCATGTTTTCATATGGACGTGTGTACGATAGTCTACGGATGTATTGATGTTTGATCGTATGTAGTACATGGTACGGTTTATACAACATTTATCAAGACATTGTTGAAATTTAATTAATGATATGCTTTGTTAGCGGCATATGATTTAACACGACTATCAAGAGATATCAGGTGGTGGTACTTAATAGATATTCATATATTTATAGAACGGTGGGTTTTGGTGGTGTTAAATCTAACTGAAAGGACGTACCTCAATCGATTGTTCATTGGAGAAAATCTGCGTTGGATTTTGTATTGAGTCGGAAACAATAGGGTGGATCTAGCGTTTCGTTTATATTTTGTTCGAGACAAAAAAAAAATCTCATTTTCAGAAAACATTCGCGTTTGTGGTGCTCGTGTGTGCTTGTTGAATTTATATATATTTGGAATAACAGGACTCGCGCGTGAATCTATAAACCACAAATTGTGATCACACATAAAATTAACAATCATCGCCGCCCACGACTATTATTACAACTGGTTTCTTCGCATCTTCTTCTAACATTTGATATATATATATTTTGATCATCTCATCGGTTGATAATCAAATCAGTGGCGTTATATACTTGTGATTTAAAAGTCTTATGAGAGGTGGTATGTGATATGGCTACTGAAGAATTATGTTTAATATGTTGGTAAGAGATGTTATTATCATCATGAATAAATGTGTTACTATTATAATTTCTTATTATATACATAGTATCATTTACATACATCATAAAGGTTTCTCTACACATGTGTGACGTGACTGCTTCTCTATAAAACCTGATTTGATTCATATCATTCTGTTTATTTCTATTGTATGATGTCAAAAAAATGTGATGATTTTTTTGTTGTTGTTATTTTTGTTTACATATCATTGATTTTTATCGCATGTCTGTTTTGTATTGATACTTCCATCGTTGTAGATGTTTGTCTATAACATTGTATGTATATGTTCTGTATTTCAATGTTATTTATTCTGGGATTGCTATACATATATTAAGCTGATTGTACTTGATGATGTTTGATGGTGATGTCTAACTGCAGCTGGTTAACAATACTATTTGCTTTTTATAATATTTCTTCTAAGTAATCACATACATAGGTTTACTTTTCATTTACTATATATGTGGGATCCAACTACATATGTTTTAATTAGGATGAAAATACTGAAATCCTCTCTTGTAGTCTCTTTATAGTTTTCGTGTTTTCTAACACCTAGCCTTTTTATCTTATATATGTACTTTATGATCTGTGATCTATAGATCAGCTCTATTAGTTATTGATTATTGCTTTATTCGCATATGCTTTCATTCTCTTGTATTTCATGCATTCATGTTGACTGCTAGATTTCGATGCATAATCTGTTGTTTCCAGTTACTTTATATCATCGTGTTCTGACACTGTTTGTTCTCTCAACATTACATCTGTATGTCATCTGTATGTCACAGTATCTTCTATCTATCTTATACTATATTATATATGTGATGTTCATTTTGAATATCATGTTGTCCTTATTAGACGATCTATTTATTCTAATTGGCATAAATCATTATGTTTGACGTATTTACATATATTTCTAATGTTGTATACATATATACACCTCTGTTATATTAATTATTAACAAATTTTAGTCTCCATGGGTATGTTGTACAGTCTCTCTATCGTCTAATCATCTTAAATCTGATCTATCGTGTGTCAAATTGTACTCTATACCACACTCCCTGATTGCTACATCTTTTGTGTGCAAATGGGTGTCGGTTTACACATTCATGAGATTTTCAAAAGTACCTCCATTTTTATCTTTCTTCGATACATGTGTATGTGAATGTATATGTGTAAATGTTGTCAGTGAATTCTATTTTAACAACTGTGTTGCGGTAAACTCTGTTGTTTTTGTTCTGCACTCAACCGCGTTTCCACACTCTATATGTTCCCTTATTGTATTTATTTTATTCTTTTCTATCGATGGAATTCAATTTGAGCACTGTACCCTATTTTATTGTTTTAATGCATGAATAATTAATGGGTGATCTTAACTCAACCACTATAACATTTAAATTCAAACATTTAGAGACTCAACATAAACAATAGTGATTTATTCGATAACGCTTATACTTGTGTTTTGAAGTAAATGCTATACGCTCCATTTCTGAATAATTTGTAATATCGCATAAATTAAAATATTGGCAATATATAATCGAATCATATAATTAGTAATTATTTAGCCTACGTACCTCACTCAAAAAACAAACAGTTTTCGTTAAGAATTAACCTTACATGTATATATCATCTTCATTTGTATCATACATCACGTTCTTGTAAAACTTAATTGGAAGCAAAAATATGCTAGTTTGCTTGTAGACCCTTTGTGGCTCAGGCCCTTTCTTGTCTTGTGCAAAAACGTCTTGATTCAAGTAAAACAATACAGTCCATATTACAGTCCCGTGAAAAAGAGCTCCAAGCCTATCAGGTGCTGAAGAAATGATGATGATGATGATGAATATAGTACATGTTCAACTCTCAAGTGTTTTTGTCTTGTAAATCCTGATTGCTTGAATATTGGACATTGGTCATGTTTCACTTGAACCAAGAAATGTTTATCTCAAAACAAGCGAAGCAAACTTGAAACTACAAGCAACAAAATCCTATTGCAATAATTGAAATTTTCCTATGTAGAGTTCCCATTGTAGGGATGGCTATTTATTATATAATGTTTGACATATATTAATTTATGAGTTTTGAACGTGAAACGATTTTCAATGTATTTATCTTTACACAGAATATCAACACAACTAATTTCTCACAACATTTCAACATAATTTCTTGTGCCATTATGAAATTAATATTTTATTAATTATAAAATATTTATCTTTACATGGTTTTTAGTCTCTACGGAGAGACATTTGATTCTTGTATGAAATAGTTAACTTGATTCCAGGTATTTTTCACTTGTTTTGAATTAAACGTTCTTGTTTATGTTCCACTTTGAAGTTTGAACACATTTACATGTTTGGCATCAACAAGAACGTTTACTTCGGAATGATAAAATGAAAAGCCCGAAAAATACATTGAATCAAGTAAAATATTCTAAAGAAGAAGTTTGTAAGCACCAGTATTAAGTTCTACCATTAGAGAATTGGTTTAGAAATGACTATTACTATATAATGAGATTTATCTATCATCTATTCGATACATTAAATATATAATGTTCTCATATAATAAAAGGAGTCAAAGACTACACATTCATAATTGTTACTAATAGTTTCATGCTTACGCAATCATCAGACAAATAAACATCAGTTCATAAATAAGTTTATTTGTCTGATGATTGCGTAAGCATGAAACTATTAATAACAATTATGAATGTGTAGTCTTTGACTCCTTTTATTATATTTAGCTCTGTCAAATGATATCGAGCACTATTTTTTGCTATTAGATAATATCTAATAATGTTCTCATATATACATTACTTTTGGGAGCCAGGGAGTTGTGTCACTACACATTTTCATCCTGTAAGGACGCACTTCGTGACGTCACTAAGGTGTTTCATTTAAAATTATGTCATGAATTTTATAGGGTCTTTTAAGGAGTCAAAAAACTTGCCTAGTTTAATTTTTTTTTGTTATCATGTTTTTTGTTACGTAGGGCTCGCGGTCGCGGTTTTGACCCAATCGATGATGGTTACATGGATTCGTATGATGATTTTGGTGGCAATCAAGGTTCATTTGGTGCAGTAGGTTCACGTGGCCGACCAAGAGGTCGCTCATCATCGGGATCAAGTCGTGGCTCAAACGGTGGCCGACAAAAGCCCGATAATCGTATGGTTGTTAGTAACAGTTCAACTGGTCATAGTATTCACATGCGAGGTCTTCCATTTGAAGCAAGCGATAATGATATCTATCAATTCTTATCGCCGTTAAATCCCGTCAGTGTACGGTTATTAAGAGAACCAAATGGTCGTGCTAAAGGTGAAGCTGATGTTGATTTCGTTAGTCATGAAGATGCTGCCGCTGCTATGCAGAAAGATAGACAAAATATTGGTGAGCTTTTCAGACGAAATCTTGCCAATTTATTCTGTACCGCTGTTATGACGACGATTACCGATTATGAACTGTACGATGCAAATGTGCAATGTTTTCCCCCGTTTTTTTTTTCAAGGGGGGACATGTCCAACTTCTGTCCATTGCGATTTTCAAATTTCGTTTGAAGTTTAGTGTTTGCTTACATTTCGAGATTGTTGGGGCAATCTTTGAAATTTCTAAGTTTGTAATGTGTATGCTTCTTATTGGGAAACTTTCAAGCTTTGATCTGCATTAAGAGGACAACCTGACCGGGGTACTTGTCGAAAACCAAATAAATACAAAGCCGTGAATTCGAACAAGTTCGAAAACGGCTATCAACTTTATCTGCTAGTTCTATAATCTACCACTTTAAAACAGCACGTGCATGTTCTCGCTCTGCTGGACTCTTCACTGCATATTACACTGATACTCGAGTTGTGCTAAAGTTTTTTGCTGACAAGAGTTCTCGATAATCCTGCTAATGAAAGGTTTTCTTTCCTTTTCTACGATATCGGCTTTCTCAACATATCGACTGTAGATGTTACACAAATTGCAACCAGGTGTATTGATTTAAATTGACCATAAACATAAAAACGGACATTGTTGATTACTGTGTTTGTACGTGTTTATATTTTCGTAAATCGCTGTTTTTTAAATCCACCATCTCAATAGTGTTCATGTTTTATGTATATTAATAACAGTTATTGCATGCAGCTGTTCTAACGCATGCGTGTTAGCTTAAAATCACACTCGCACACACACGCGATTTTAAATCTCTTCGGATTAATAATAAGCAAATCGTTTACTAAAAGGAATTATAATTTAAGAAAATAACAGCATTGCGCTAGCTGTGTGAGATATTTACGGATTTTTAATTATACTGCGTTTATCTTTGGCGCCAAGACATCTATAAAATATTAAGAATGTAATGACTGAAGTCCGTGTAGGTGGATTGACTGGGCCAGCTCTCTCTCTGATATACCACAATTTAATGAGTGGAGTTGTTTTAAGCGGTTGAACTATATATCAAATTCATCATAACATGTAATGGAATCTTGATGATTGCATCTTTGTTTTATAAGAACATTGAGATTCAAATTGCTAAATATCTAAGAACAAATTAATTAAGAACAGTTCGAAGCTCATTTTTTTTCGAAGCAGTTTTTTTTTTTCAAAATCTTAACAAGCTAACGAAAGCTACTAAAGTAAAGTATAGATAAAACTGAAATAGAGTAAAGTATATGATATAAGACATTAGATTTAGATAAAAACCAAAGTTCTGAATTAAGAATAACTTGAAGCTCAGATCGTGAAAAATATAAACACCAATGCTCAACCAATAGTTACTATAGTCCGGTCCGAAGCATAGTTTATAGAGACAAACCCTTGTCTATCTTGTAACCCTGGGTTTGTCTCTATAAACTATGTCCGAAGTCCTTATATAAAAAAGTTTCTATCACTGCTGTGTCTCACACATCATTTTCCTTTCTTTCGGTATAAGTGTGTTGGAATTCTAATCAAACAAAATTTTAAATTCAGCAATAGCAGGCTTCAATAAGAAGACAATATTGATCATTAAAAAACCGTCTGAATTTTGAACTAGCTTTCTATAAACCATGTTCGCGTGTACTTTGTGATCGCCTGACAAGCTCGATAATCAGTTGGTGTTTTTCTAAGTTTGAGTTAGTAGTAGTTGGATATGATACCTTGTCATGTTGCCTTAATGTTGTTGTATAGGACGTAGCGACTGTTGATTTGACGTCATGAATGACATCCGGTAAAGATCGATGTTGGATTGCATCGTTCTATTTTACGTTCTTCTCTTTCATGGCTTGAGATTATTTTTCTTTAAAACTCCAAGAAATCTGAATCATATTAGAACTAATTACTTACCAATACTGTTAATTTTCATTATCCATCTATGAAGATTTCAAAGATTGGATTGTTTCCTAATTTGAATTTCGAATCGGATTGAATCGGATTGAATCGATTCAAATCAAGTGCATCATCAACTAGTGGTACTATTCATTAAAGTTTGAAGGGACATGACTGAGAACATTTCATGGATTTTGTGTTTTTGTTCTCAGTTTTATGCCCCCGTTATAAATATCTTAATGCTTCCAAAAACACGTAATACTATATTCCAACGTCAAAAGGTACCCATAGTCTCGCTCGCCCATACAAGGACATATTCTGTGCTGAAATCAGATGCTTTTATTAATAGTTGAAAATTTCATCCTATATGTTAATTAGTGTCCTTATTATATTTATATATTATTTGTGAACCTATTACAATATATTTGATTTGAAAGTGGCCACAAATGAAGCGCTGATGAGTTCATATTTTTTGCTAAAAACTTCTAAACTTTATATTTGCTCCAGGTTTGATCGAGAAATTGTGACTGACTCTGATCTTACGTACACCTTCAAGATGGGACTCCACTATACTGGATAGCCATTCGAGCGTATTGATTATCATACCGGTTAGGCGTTCAAAATACACTATACCAAAGTAATATAATATGCCAGGGCTTCTCTATAGCCGAGCAAAATCTGCTCGGTTACGAACGTGGGGTAAAAATTGGTCCGGTACGAATTACCGAAAAACGCGAAGTGATTCGATCTGTGTATTCGTCAGAGTTGTGATAGTGTATTCCAACAAATACTTATCCGGTACGATTTCTATCCGGTATAGTAGAATTCCCACGTCAATTGCAAATTTTTAATCCACTGACGTATAGTAGTAGATTTTTTCAAAGATTTCCGTTTGTTTATTTCGCAGGTCATCGCTATATCGAGTTATTTCTTCAATCTTCCCCTGGTGGTTCATCGTCATGGAAACAAGGCGGTGGTAACGGTGGTGGTAGTAGTAGCGGTTACGGTGGTCCATCCCGTGGTGGTAATAACTACGGCATGAATCGTGGTGGTAGTGGTGGTGGTGGTAGAAATGACAACCGTGGCTTTGATGGCCCAGCTGGCTATAAAGGTGCGATCCTATAATGTTGCTTTCAAATGTTGTTGAACTAGGATATGAGAAAGTAGAGGGTTGAGTAAATGTTTGTAATTCCAGTAAACTTTTTGGAAACCCAAGCTAACTGAAATAAGTTACTATAAGCGGAAAAGTGGAGCTTTTTATATCATCAGTGCCAATAATTATATTCCTGACAGGTTGAACAAACATATTAAATATACATGTGCCCTTACTTATCGGTTAATCTATATTTCCATTTGATCTCCGAGTCATAATGAATACTTTCATTTGCTAGTAACGATTTTCACAACTAGGCGAGAACCTACATGGCATGCGTTAATTCAAAAATATCATTGTTTTCATATTTTCAATATAATTTTTGTTTTTAGATTCAGGTTCACGTGGAGGTAGTTACGGTTCGTATGGTGGCGGTTATGGAGATGATCAAGGAATGAGACAAGGCTCTTACGGTGGTGATTCATACAGTGCCGGTAGCAGTAGTGGAATGTACCAAGAAAACAGTGGCTACAGTCAAGGTGGCCGTGGCGGTAATGATTACAACAACCAATCTGGCTACACTAATACCAATACTAGTTATAATCAACAGCAACCTATTGGAAGTGGTGCATCTTATCAAAACCAAGGTGCACCAACAACCGGTCAAAGAAGTTATGATCAAACCTCTGGTTATAGTCAAGCAACGAATCAAAATGATTACAGTGCCAATACAACTGGTCAATATGCGACCAATTATCAAAGTGCTACTGCTGTTGCACCTGCTGCTACCAATAGCTACTCTAATCAAGCAACAACAGGGGGATATAGCCAAGCCCCAGCAGCTGGTGGTACCTATTCAAATGATGCTAGTGGATACAGTAATATGACTGGAACAAACAACTTCTTTGGACAAACAACATATTGAAGGGGATATGGCTATACATGTGGGATTGTGGGAAAAGTTTTGACCAAGATAATTGTGTACAAAGCTTACTTTTCAATCTCTTTTATGTTAAACTTATAACTTTGCATCATGAAAAGGATTGATTTAAGTTGGACTTTATATATAGTAGGGTTTTTGTTCGCTCATTATTTTGAGTGTAGATTTTTTGCTGACTTATACTTGGGAAATATTCTGGTTTTCAACATCAACAAATATATGTAAACGAAATATATATATTATGGGAAATATAGACATACATGTTTAGAAAAACAAAAAGTAATATGTAAAAATAAAGAAGATATTATTAATATTATGGGGATGGTATTAAATATTAGATGGATTTACATATGTTGCTAGAATTTTACAGTTATTTCTTTTTTTCTGGTTAAAAAAAAAATCTGTTATGTTATTATTTAGTTTGTTGTTTGTATGTGTTTGTTTTTGCTCTGTTTTATTTCTTATTTATTGATATTCATTAAAAAGTCAAATCGTTTCACTATGTTTAAAATGTTTCATGAATTATTTTAAAGAGACTCGACGAAAGAAGGGCGCTCATAGTTATTTCGTTTCGAAGGTTAGATCAAATTTGATGAAGATAAATTTTTCAAATAACACTCATACGGGTGTAGAAATGAAATTGGTCCTTTGAAAAAAGATAAGATTTCTTCAATACTATATGCATTTTTCTAAAATGTTACTCCCCGATGGACTATTTGATGGAGTTATCAAGCACAGAGTTACAGTATTAGCAATGCTGGCAATGTCGAGATGTCCGCATATACGTATTTCGTATCAAAAGTTTGACTACGCCCTAATAATTATTTACAACTAGAAGAAATTCTTCGAATGACAATAATCAATGATGCTGACCGTTGCTAGATTTTGTACACTAACAATTCCTCTGTTCAAAATTGAATGTAAACTATACCACTTTTTAATGAAAAATGATGCAGATGATCAGGTATCTTTGTATCTCAAATAAATACGTAAACTAATTCGATGCATAGATTTACTTAGATTTCTGAGTATTCGTATGGGGGAATACAATTAGAGATAGGTGGGCTCGTTTACACAAAATTTCAGGCTTCCAATTCCAACAAAGGCCAACAAAGCCACAAATCCAAGTAGATCAGTAATAGTCAGGATGTAAATCGAAATATCGAATGACATTTATGCTTCATTACTGGCACCGCTCTACAAACACAAGCGGACATCAAGGCTAGGGAGGCTGGTGGAACAAAACTAATGTTTTATAATTACCGTATTTGTTGCGAAACTATACTGAAAGCGTGATTTAAATAACTTTGTTTTATAAGCTGCTATTATAAGCTAAGCTACAATACAATCAAAATGATGTGCTTTTGTACCGATTTTGTCGACAAATTCTCCTTTTACCCCCCCCCCCCCCTCCTCCAAATACATTCTGGCAACGGTCCTAGGATCAGGCGAAGCCAATTGTACACTAATAAAGAATATTGCATCAAACCTTGCACAAACGGTATCGGTTCAGACCCTTAGTAGATTCTCATGCGAATGTCGATGTTTTCCGATTCTCCAATCGTAATTGAAATCCGACTTGGGTACTCGGAATGTAAGGGAGGATCAATTACAGTGAAACCTGGATATAACAGTCAGCTATGAATGGCATATATGGTCTTTTTATACAGGGTTGATTTTAAATTGCAAGAGTGACCACCATGATATAAGGCAAATACAGGGAATTACCACAACAACAATTTTATATTTTATATATTTTCTCATTTTTTAATTCCACTTATCAATACAGCCATTTACAAAATTAAGAAGAGAAGTATAATAAGCTAAATTAAATACAATATTTTAAGCAAACAGTTTACAACTTAAAGATAAGGATATTTTATCGAGTGTTTTTTTTTAAATCGCTGGACTGTTTTTGAATTGACGACATACTCAGGTAAAAAGTCCACCAAGGAATCACCCTATATATTACAGAACATATATGATTTGAACAGTTGAACTATTTAATCTAAATTTTTGCAGAGGATATAGTTTAATTAAATGGATGACCACGCAGAGCCATTGATGCAACGTATAAAATACGGGATAAAATAATTGTGTTTATAAAAATTATATTTATAAAATAATAAAGTATATCTGCCAGCCAGAATACCGTATTGGTCTTAATTTGATATAATATTACTACAGTACCTAATAGATAATTTCGCATCTGCAAGTTAATGATGGATTCCATAACCTTACATGTTACACAAGTGAGAGAGGTGGGGCAATAGTTGTGCTTCATAGAAGATTTACCTTTTTTAAATCGGTACGACTATAGCCGTTTACTATATTGCCAAACGGTGACCAGTTAATAATGATAATTCATAGAGTCGCGATAAAGACGATAAAGGCATAGCTATTTCACTGGCGATTGTCTCCAAAAATAGCGCCGAATAACCATCAGGTTAGTGGGAAGTTTTGCTTGGAAGGTGGCGTAGAGCTTTTAATAAATTTGAGATGGTAAAATGAATAAAATTGAGATTATAATTCTGGAACATTTCCATCGTCTTCACTAAAAACACTCGTAAGTTACTCATTAAGAATAGTAGATTTCTGATAGTCATCAATCTTGAGGTCTTATCATGCATTACATATATTGACTGAAGACTGCGATTTTAGCTCAGATTTAAAAAATAATAAAAGCTTTTAGACATTGATACATTGTCTCAAAGAGACTATTCACATAATGTTTTATACAATTGTTTGAGAGTTCTTACTAGCAAAGTATGCATATTGATGTTTCAGCATCAAATTGCGAATAGTTTCAAGATATCTTGATTTCTGTGAACTCTTAGATGTAGAAACATTAGAAATTTATAGAATTATCAAGATTAGTACACACTCTATCCCCAACGGAGTGAACAAACTATAGACAGGTGGTCATTGTATAGAGGTGAGGTATTATAACAAGTGGTCGCTGAATAGAGGTTATTATTATAAAAGGTTTGACTGCAGCGCGGAAGAAAATTTTGAATAACACTTCAGTCAAGATTCAATTTATATTCATCTATTATATATATTTATATATTTTACAACTAATTTCGACAAACATAAAATACAGATTCAAGCTAGCATATCAAAATAAACTTTTTTCTGCTTGATTTTTTCTTCTGGTAATTGATGATCTTTTAAAAGTTGACTTAATTTCTGAGGTGTCCATGCCGTATTCGTAGTTTTATCAGCACGATTTTTGAGCTAGGAAAAATAATAGTATAAAGCCATTAAAATATTAAAATTGCATTTCTGGCTGTTATGTATGGCGTTATATTGGGGTCAAAACGCAAGATTAGAAGAAAACATAGCAAGGTTCAAAATCTTAAGATTTTGATGCAGAATCTTGCGTTTTATTGACCAAATCTTAAGATTTTCCGTGAAATCTTGCACATTGGAGCAAGCTAAACTTGAACATTGATGCAAGTTTAACTTGCACATTCACGCAAGATAAACTTGATAAATGTGCAAGATAAACTTGCGACAAGCGCAAGATTTGAAAGTTCACAAAACCAATTAACATTTATTCAAATTAGTTCACACATTATTTCTATCACAGCATCCACTTGAGTAACTCGTAATGCTGTCGACGTATAGAACCAAGTGTTTTTTTCACGTTAATTCAAATTTGAAAACAGCCAGCTTTTCACTTTCTCGACTCATATATCTCTCACACTGAAACGAGCGATACAATTCATTACCTTCGTTAGTAAGTCATACTCAGACATTTTTCGAAGTGATTTAAGAAAACTAGATGAAAAAATATCAAATCTATATTTAGTAAATAGCCATCTAGGTTGGCCTAAATGTGACTTAACCACTTTTCAGATTTTTCATTTTTTTCGGCTTTTTCTAAAATCTGAAAAGTGATGAAGTCACCAATAGGTCAACCTAGATGGCTTTTACTAAATACATACTTGATATTTTTTCATTTAATCTTTTAAATCACTTTGATGCATATCTGAGTATAACATACTAAGTCAAACAGTGAATTGCATCCCCTGTTTCAGTGTCAGAGATATTTAAATTCGGAAACATAAAAACCGGCTTTTTCCAAAATCTGAAAAGTGGTGAAGTCACACTTAGGTCAACTTAGATGGCCTTTACTAAATATATACTTGATATTTTTTCATCTAAAGATTTTAAATCACTTTGATGTATGTCTGAGTATAACATACTAAGTTAAACTGTGAATTGTATCGCCTGTTTCAGTGTGAGAGATATTTAAATTTGAGAAACATCAAAACCGGCTTTTCCCAAAATCTGAAAAGTGGTGAAGTTACACTTAGGCCAACCTATCTAAATGGCTATTTACTAAATATAGATTGCACATTTTATCATCTTGTTTTTTTAAATTACTTTGATACATGTCTGAGTATGACTTACTAACGAAGGTAATGAATTGTATCGCTCGTTTCAGTGTGAGAGATATATGAAGTCGAGAAAGTGAAAAGCTGGCTGTTTTCAAATTTGAATTAACGTGAGCGTGAATGCGCAAGTTAAACTTGCATCAATGTTCAAGTTTAACTTGCTCTAATGTGCAAGATTTCACGGAAAATCTTAAGATTTGGTCAATAAAACGCAAGATTCTGCATCAAAATCTTAAGATTTTGAACCTTGCTATGTTTTCTTCTAATCTTGCGTTTTGACCCTAGTATAACGCCATAGTTATGCATCCCATTAAGTTTTTGAAAAATTAAACCAGAAAATTGAGCATGTGTAATAAACACGAAAACAATAACAAACAATTTCATCACGTCCCAAATAGCACATTTTGTTACGATTTTCACTAAAACGTGGTGTAAAGCGTTTTCAGTGGTTTGCTCTTTGTATAACGCAGAAACTCTCAATAACGCAGATGTAAATGCCTTTTCCAAATTTCACACACAAATAACAGTCATCAATGCGTCACATATGGGGAGGGGGGTGCCAAGCATCATGTTGTGTTAATACTTACTGCAATTGTTGCACATTTTGTAAATGCCTCAATTTCTTTATTACATAAGGTATCATTGAATGAATTTAAGCGCCAGCAACCCATCAGTCGTGACATGTCATCAAGACAAGAAGTAGCTGAAATATTGAAAATTAGAACCTATAATTAGAGGAGATCCATTCCTTATAGCCCCGTTTTTTTAAATAAACTAATTAACTACATGTGTAGCTCAGATTGAAAAAGTAGAAATTTGCATACTCTGAGATTGAATTCCTACAAGATTTGCGTATATATTTTTTTAATCTGATCTTGGCTTTCAAGATCAGGAAGAATGCATCATGCGCATTGCACAGTTAAATGATAATCCAGAATAGGGCACTTTTCTTTCTTCAAAATGTCCCTGTGGCTGTATTAACAAATGTTTGCATTCTATGAAAAAATATTTGTCTCTAGATGAACCATTTTTTCTAAGAACATAGGGCTACGGGGTTGAAAATGTTTCTCGGGAGTGATCCAGTCTGCAGATTATTGCAATGGTTCCAGATTGGAAAGAATGCATTGTGCGCGGCCAAGAGCGTATTTTTCTCAGAAATGTGCGACTGTAAGTCAAATTCCGGTGTAATTATGAGAAGGTGGATCACACTTCAAGTAGGCAAATTTTAGATATAACACCTAAATAATCATGGAAATTATGTCATTTTCTTCCAAATAAAATTATGAAATGCGTGGCTGGAATTTCAGCCGTAAAAATGATTGTGCAGCCAAGATTTTTCCTGCAAACAGCAAAATTTCCAATCTGGCAATGGTGCCCCCGGGAGTCAACAATACAGTATTTAGATATTTCACGGTCTAACGTCAACAAAGTGTTTGCTGACAATGCGCGCCCGAGATCTCAGCGAAAAGTGCCTTTCTTTGCAGACTGGACGTATTGTGCAAATTGCCAGTTGAGTGTCAATTTCAGATTTTTTTTCATTTTAAATAAGAAGCTGAATTCAAAATTTAACTGGCTGCAGTAAGTGCAAAAATCGCACAATCAATTAAGCCACTCTTTCCAAGTAGAAAATTGATCGATTGCAGATGAGTGAATCTAAGCCAGCTGTTTTGTCTCGTCAATGCGTTGTTTATTGTTCTGAATGTGATTTATGCGAAGCAAATTATGTTGGGTTCACTTCCCAACACTTGCATCAACGTATTGACAGACATTGCAGCTCTGCTGTTGGCTTGCATTTCCGCAATGTCCATCAACAAAATGTGAAAGATAAACACCATACTTTCAAAGTTTTATGGAAATGCAAAAAAGCGGATCAGACCGACACTCAACACGCAATCCGATTCTATTAAATCTAAATTGTTTGCTACGTAATTGAGTTATTTTACGTCATTATAACACATTTTCTATGTGATTTGTATAGTCTATTCTGTTACCAGGGATGTTAAAGTTACTTTTGAAAAGTACTTAGTTACAGTTACCGTTACTTGGACGAGAAAGTAACTAGTTACATTCAGACGTTACTTTTCAGAAAAAGTAACGATTACAAGTTACAAGTTACTTTTAATTCGAAAGTAACTAGTTACAGTTACTTTTTCCGTTACTTTTTCTAAATAAATCTAAAAATATCCAACAGAAGCAATGAGCTATATATGAAATATTGAAATAATATTTATGTATTTTAATTTGTTAATTAATCAAATCAAATGCTCCTTTCGACAATAATAAATACCAAAACAAACACCCGACGAATAATTCACAGCGATTCCTTTAGCGTGTTTGAATGAACAGTCTAGTTATTCGATCCCCCTAATTATCATAACAAAGAAAATCTCAAGTTACGCGCCATTAGTTCTATTTCAGGTTTTGGTTGCTACGACAATTAATTGATCGAACAGACAAGTCACACATGAAACGTTGAATCATTTGAATATTATAACTTCGGAAAAACAGGATTGGCAAACAGAATGTTATCCAAATTAATGACAAGACTTCCTGCAGTTGCAGAAACATTTGTTTGTGTTTTATTGTTCTTGGATGGTAACAATAAGAACAAAAGATTTTGATTAAGCAAAACACAATGGCGATCGAGAAGCTGCTAACTGTCAGCACTCTATTGTGAAAAAAGTAACGGAAGAAAAGCGAAAATGTAGTGAAAAAAGTAACGAGTAATCGCTACTTTATTTTTAATCCTAAATGTAACTAGTTACAAGTAGAAGTTACTTTTACAGAAAAGTAACTAGTTACAAGTAGAAGTTACTAAAAAGTAACGATTACAAGTAACGTCGTTACTTTTGTAATCGTTACTAACATCCCTGTCTGTTACTAACCACCGGCTTCTTTTCTTCTCGACACAACTGATGTACGTAGTGTTGTAGGGACCCTTGCTCTTTTAACACCATATATAAGATGCTGTCCTTTAGCATACAGAGAAGATGAACCCTGAACCATGTTTTATGTATGAAATTAACTTCATCTACTTTCCAATTCCATTCCCAAAGTAAAAATCATAATCAAATTAACAATAGGAAAATATATGACTCTTTTGCAAAAGCCTCATAAACATTTCGTTCGCTATTACGAGATCAATGAAATCTTGGATGCTGATTGGCCGAAACGACTTTGTCACACGAGTAGTAGCGAAACGTGAAACAGCGAGTTTGATTTCAACTTCAAGAAGAAGAAAATTCCAAACTTGGTTGGATTTATTATTTCAATTACAAGTGGAAAAGAAAACACTTCTTTATTTTGAAACCTAGGTAATTATGTGTTATTCAACTTTATTAACCTAGTTTAATTTTAATTCAACTTCAAGAGGTGATATTTGGACACTGAATCGGTCGAGTATGCGCTGAGAAATTTAGAATGTATGATGCTGTTTTGTACAGGTCTAGACTGTATTGCTATTATTACTCCGTCTTAACTTTTATTACAGACCATGCAAGCTGCGGAAAGTATTCAACAACCGATGGCTATGCCTGAAGCACCACCAAAGAGAAAAAGGCGAAATATGTTTGACATCGGTCCTGGAGGTGTGTGTTGTTTATTGTAGTAAAACTTTCCAAATTCCTATTCATGAATTTATTAAAAATGTTGTCTACATATTACAATACAAAGATAGACATAAATTTCAAATATTTGGATATAGTCATACAATTCATATAAGATGTCTACAGTATAGGCATTCAAATAATAAAATTGAAAGCAGATACTGTTGCTTGCTTTGTTGAAATTATCTCATGAATGAATATTATAATATTATACCAATATAAAACTTTATATTGGTATTATCAATCAATGATCATCATCTTACTATCCCAATTTCTACATTAACTGTAACATTTGATATGAAGAACTTGTCAATGCGCATGAATTACGATGCTGAGCATATTAACATTAACATAAATAATTTATGTGTTACATAATAGGATCTATAGATGTTACGCCAGATATATCCTGCGTAAATCCTAGCTGAATTTCCGAAAATTTGGCGTACATGTACTTAAAACCTGGGGTTTTCCAATTGTTTCCAATCAATTTTTGGCGTTAATATCTGGCGTTCTAAGTACAAGGATTCCACTGTAAAGGCACACGCAACATTGCTACGCAAAATTCACAATGGAAAGCGAAGCTTAAATATTTTGTTCCTTTGAGTGTTTTTAAAGTGCTCTACACATAAAGCATAGTCATTTAAGTAACTTGAATCCAACAGATTGGAAAATATGTTTTGTTCTCTCTACCAGCTTGTAGATTTATTTTTGAACTTGATCTCATTTTTCTTAAAAGCAAAATTCGTTTCCATGGGAATGAACATAATGGTTTCCAATCTGTATATTAATCTATCAATCATTAAACCAATAATATTAGACTAGTAACTAAGATAATATCATATAATTTTAGCTGTTTGAAAAATTCTGTCGATCCAAAATACTGACACCATGTTGGTTTTTCTTTCTTTTTGTGTCTTTCTATTTATACATGAAGAGATCCATCAACACTGGAAACCGTAGCACAGGAAATACCTACATTACCTCGTTAAATCATATCGGGGTAAATTGCCTTGTTCAAATACGCCATGCTGTTTGTGGTTCGTTTGTTTATTAATCAGTATATATATGTTATATGAATTCATATAAGATGTTTGTTATGCTTCTGGTCTTTCTTTTGTCTTGAACATTTGAAGTCCAGGTATTTTTAAATCACAACGGATAATCATGAGGTATCTCATTGATTCATGGTTATGACATTTCAAGATCTACATTTGACGGTGAGTTTGATTCCAAAGCAGAGATGCCTTTCAAGATTGAAAGAACCCAAATTCTCTCTGACTTTTTGTAGGTTGTAAGAAATAATGTAAGCCTTCTACAACCTAATGCACTTTAAATGGATATCAACCGTGTACAGGCAAAAATTATCGATCCACTGAGAAAAGTGGTACATTTTAACAAAGAAGATCAGTGATTCATGTTTCAAAGCAATGTAATGCACGTAGAGTCCAAGTTTGCTAGTCACTGTAAATTTGTTTCATAGGCAAACCATCCATTGAGAAAACAAATATTATGTTATTATGCAATTTTCATTCCTCATAATATCCAAATTTTATTTTAGGTAATCAAAATTGTATTTTCTTAATTGAAAATTTGGAAACTGTTTTGAGGAATCACTGATATTATTTGTTTTGTTTTGTTGGCGTGAATCTGCCCAATTTAAATGTTAAAATTATGATTTACATTACAACCCGTTAGGTCAAGATGCGAAAGCGTTGGTTGACGACCAACCAATTCTTGCTGACGAAAAAGGGCAATTATTAAACGGTCCAGGATCAGGTGGTTTACAACCACGATCAGCTGAAGCCAAGAAAGTTCTTCCTGCTGTTAATAAAAGCCAAGAAGATGCGCTCGCAAAGGCCAAACGATATGCTATGGAGCAATCTGTGCAGCATGTAAGTTTGATAATTCAGTTCCAAAGTGTCATTCAATTTGATAAGAACCAGGGTTCGACAAAATGGGGGTTCTGGGATAGCACAAATTCAGAAGGGAGGGAAATAAATAGTTGAATTAATGTCAAGCTTTTTTAATCAGAAGAAAAATCATGGTTTTCTTTTATTGGATAGAGAAGTGAAACTTTGCAGCCCAGTGTTCTTGTTCATTGCACCATTACCAATCAGAGCCATCTATTTACAAGAGTTGGGACACGCTTTCATGTGCCGCTATCGTCTCCTATTGGACAGATGCCAGTCACGTGATTTTTTGGACGCCATTTTCGTACTTTCGGCTCCAGGGTTCTTGTTCTTTTGGCGCCAGGTTTCCTGTTTTAAGCGAAGCGCGCGGAAAAATACAACTTTTATCAGTGACAACAAACATAGGCTATTAAATTATTAATTGTTGTGTTAATAGGCACAATAGTAATCGAAATAAAAGTATTGTTTACTATTCCAACAACTGGGGACAAGAATTAGAAAAAGTTGTCTTTGACTGCAAAGAATAAGCGTAAGAGCGTAAGAGATACTCTTTTTACTCTACAAACTCCTTGTCCATTTAACAATTCCAATAGCATTGATCTGATTTACTCTTGAGCAACATCCTGATGAGATCGATAACATAGTATACATTGAAGTAAATTTGTATTCTAATTTTGAGAGTCCAGCAAAAAATATGGAGAAAGACAACTCATAAATGGTTATATTACACTTGTTAAACAATCGCAAACCATTTCACAGAGTTCCAAAATGGCTGAAAAAAACACAACATTCTCTTGCACATGCGCACTGCTGTTGAAAGCATGCTCGGGTCCAGGCCAAAAAACATAAATGGCATCAGTGTCCCAACTCTTGTAAATAGATGGCTCTGTTACCAATACTTGATGCTAGGGCAAGTGTCCAACAAATATTCAGTCTCACCTAAGGTTTGCTCAATGTAGATTTAAATTGATCAACTGCTTAATCTTTTGCAACATTTGACTTATTTTCACTTTTTGTTAACAATTAGGTATTGGCTAAACAGAAGGCTGTTCAAATAGAGCAAATGACATCTGTGCAAACATCTGCACAACGACAAAGAGCACTGGCCTTAATGTGCAGGTAATTAACATAATAATTAACATTGCAATCAAATCTTTTGTTTTTGATAAATTACTACCTCAAGTTGCTGCTGACGGTATCAAACTGCAAGAAACTGGTCATTTTAGCTCAAACTTCCAGGATCCCTACCAGGGTCCGACAAAAGATTCAGCCTTCTGGAGTCCTAGAGGCATTTCAACAATTTCTTCTGAATTTTTTTGTTGATGTTTGACCAAGAAATCATTAAAACTATCAATGTTCTTCTTAATTTTCTCTAACCTTCAGGAATCTAGGATTCCAGGATTCCTACTTTTGTTGGACCATGATCCATACTATTCTCTGACACTGGTGATGTGTGTAATTTTATTTTGATTCGGTTGTCAATATGAGCAAATTGCTTGTTTACAATGTTCATTGATATGCTACTAGGTTGTTTTTATTCCATTAGAATCTATGTTGGCAGTATCAATTTTGAGTTGAAAGAGGATACCATTCGTACTTCATTCACACCATTTGGTCCTATTAAGAAAATTGATATGTCATGGGATCCTGCTATGATGAAACATAAGGTAAATACAATAGAACAACTTGATCTGTGTTGTTGACACATGTTACAAGCAAACCTGTTATAACAGTCACCTCTATATAGCGGCCACCTGCCTATAGTGGTCACTCTTGCAATGTCTAAAATAGTATTTTCTATTGAATACAACCTGTATATGAAGGTCATCTGTCTGTAGCCTGCGTGCAAACAGGCTTTTCCGTCATATAGTATGTCTGCATATTGGCGCCGAGAATCGCATAAGTGTTTGTACTGAATTCATATTCAATAAAATATTTACCTAGTGTGCTTTCCTGTTATCACTAGATTTCCTTTATTTTAAAATACTGACCAATTGTTCATATTTTTATTAGTTAATCACAATTTACTACCAAAAAATATATACGTGATTGGCAGTGGAAAGAACAATCAGTACGCTAAATTTGGCGCTAATGCACAGACGGACTATACGAGAAAAGTCTGTCTGCACACAGGCTATCTGTCTGTAGTGGTCAATTTATCTACCTCTAGTAGCTGGCTGTTATATACAGGTTTCACTGTATGTTGGTATATAGTAGTAGACAAGAAGCATCCAAGTGAAAGAGCATATTGTCATCATTACCCTAATGACAATCATTATCACATCATTAACAGTTATTGATCTCTGGCTTAGTGAATGGCAACATAAGGACCTTGGTCAATCAATGATTGACAGTTCAGTTTTGAAACATATAACTATAACATAAAAATTACTTATTCAAAGGTATCAGAACGCAATTATCTGTATCTTATGCATCTTTCCACCATAACCGTGAAACGCCCAGAAGTGGTCAATACAGCTTTAGAATTGACCGCTGTTTTTTCTCAATTTCCATATTGATGTGTTCGTCTATGACTGATATGCAGGATCCTAGAAAAGGTTTTACCTTATTGATTTCACTGATTGAATGCTAAACTATCTGAAACAGCAGCGAACATAGCAACAGGTCCCGACTTTGTTGACCCCTGAATAGCGTTATATAGAGTTGGAATATAAATTCACCAAGCGCTGTTATTGTTTTCCCAGTTTTATAAGTACATGGAATGTGTTAACACGGCTTGAATCAGACTAGAAGATTTTCATATTTTCCCTCAAACTCTTTTTACTTTAAAAAGCATATCGGGCCTATATTATGGGCCTTAATTTGACAATGATTTCAAACTGTACAAATTATGTGATGCTACAGTTAAAAAATTGAGGAATCGAAATTCCTTGTAAATCTTGCAAAATCGACCAAAATAAAGTCTCGAGAGTCATAAAAGTATATTAGAAATAGCAAGGGTTTGTATGGGATGGCTTTAGTGCTTGCATCAAGCTGAGGGCCCGACAAAAGTGGGGATCCTGGGATCCTAGATCCCGGAAGGCTAGACAAAATTCAGGAGAAAATTGATGATTTTAATGATTTTCTGGTCAAACCTCGACAAGAAAATTCAGAAGAAAAAGTTGAAATGCCCCTAGGATTCCAGAAGGCTGAACCTTTTGTCGGACCCTGGTCAAGCTGTGCTTGAGATATGGATCACGTAACTGCGCTTGAAGTAGCATATAGTTGAATATGAAATACAGCAAATTTTTTCTGTTCAGAAATATATTCAACACAACTTTGATGTTAATATTATATATGTTGGTACAGTCAAACCTGTTATAACGGTCACCTCTATACAGCGGCCATTTGTATATAGTGGTCGCTCTTGCAATGTCTAAAACAGTGTTTTCTATTGAATAAAACCTGCATAAAAAGGCCACCTGTCTATAGTGGTGAATTTATCTACCTCTCGTAGCTGGCTGTTATATACAGGTTTCACTGTATTTACATACTGTGATTATAGCAACTAATACTGTGACACCACACTAAGCATTCACCAATTATAACTCTTGGATTTTAGGGTTTTGCGTTTGTTGAATATGATCTACCAGAAGCTGCACAACTGTCATTAGAGCATATGAATGGTGTTTTACTGGGAGGTAGAAACATAAAGGTAAAACTTGATGTTGTACAATGCTTTGCTGTTTATGAACATTCCACAAATAATTGTCTAACCTTTGATGAATTTTTGACTCATGGTTACGTAAGTGACCTTGAGTCTATCCTGTCATGGTGGAAACATTTTCATTTCATTTCATTTTTGACTAAATCTATTGTTCTTTTGAAATAACGTTCAACACACTGCTTTGCGTGCTAACAAAGGTCGAACAAAAAAGGATTGCGCAAGAAACACCATTTTATTGTTAATAATACAATGGGAATGCTGTGTGATTATTCAAAATTTTTAGCCAAGTTTTTTTGACAGAAATTTTTTTCCATTGCCGCCCGCCATGATGGCCGACTCGCAGCTTAGCGAGATTACAATTGCATTATTAAATGAAATGTTTTCTAATACTGCTGGATTAGTTTACATCGTGACTATCTCTTCATTGGTAGAACACATGATTGTTTTCTTCTTCTCGTCATTTGAAATGGTTAATGAAAGGCTTTAATCGTTCTGTAACATCACTATTTGAAGTGAAACTTCGAAGATAATTGTTGTTGTGTTTTGACCATGAGAACTTTTAACCGACAATTCATCATTTGTTTGGGGGCTTAGACAAGACAGTATTATATATTTACTGTTTGTATTGTTTTCTGAAGTTATTTTTTACATCAAACTGCTAAGCCAGTCGTCATGGTTTTATTTGGTTTATTAAAATGTTTTAATTCTGCTGCGACATCAGCTTAAAAAGAGACAATTTCGCACGTCATTTACAACTCACACCGGTATTATAAGTAGTGAAAATCACTTCATTTATTACATTGTGGTGTGGTCTAGTGGTTAAGGGGGTTCGCTACACATAATGCCAATTTCAATTCTATAATAAATCGTTGAAATTTGGTGGAAACATTCTTAAAGTATAGAAGTCTGAAAATATGAAATAAAAATGAGGGGTCACCGTATTATTTGGGGCACAGGGGTCGCTCAAACCCCCACTGATTTTGGGGACCAAAATCTGCGCGGTTGTTTGATATTCTTCAAAAAATCACACGGATGCATGAGCGACACAGATTTTTTGACGAAAGACTATCAGACATATATCAATACATAGCATATTTAAAATTTGACTGTAACTAATCATGGTTGTCTCTATTGAGACCCCCCGGGGAGTGCTCATTTTCACCTTTTCAGTACTTTACATCCAGATGCTCATATAAAAACCTATAATTTTTTCTTCAAATTTTCTGTGAATTATGTCTATGGTGTGTACTATCTATATCACAAATAAAAATAAAGGGTCGCCGTATTTGTTTACCGGCAAAAGTTGATCAAAGTGGAAATACTCAATTTAATGTCGAAAATTCAGTTCTCTACAAGGGGCAAATGAGCGCCAGGATATTTCAAGCAAACAATTTATGTACCACAGTGGCGTACATATGTAGAAATGCTATTTGACGAATATAACATGAATTCCTCAAATTAATTTCTTATCAGGGGAACGAGGATAATTATACCCCATTTTCTCATTAAAACCCATAAAATCAATTAAAATAGACTGAGTTAATTTCAAGACAGCTCTCTCAGGAATCTTAAAGGAGCCCTCCAGTTTAATTGACAACATCTGAAAACAATTGTTTTTAAGCAGTGGGAAAGATTTTTGAGACTTCTAAATAATGAAATGATACGTTGGACTTTTAGATCATAAATAGCTAGGTTACTCTTTACATGGCTAGATCACAAATACAGACAATCACCAATGCCATTTGATGAGTTAATACAGTAATTATACATCATAAGCTATGTTGAAATGAGTTTGAATGCTTTCAAACTTACCTTTCGGAAGTCACTACATAATGTAAACATTGTAATTTCACAACAAAAAACTCCCACTTCAGAAGCAGAAACAAATGTATGCTGGCATGCTGACACCATTTTAGCCATTATAAGCAAAACTAACGTTTCAAGCACTACTGAGGTACTTATAGACAATAAATATTATGATATATCTGATTTGGTTGAATATCCAAAAGCTAGTTTTAAAAACAATTGAGTTAACATTGCGTTTTCACATTTCCCGCTTGTTTTTACGAAACAAGCTACCATCTTTAAATTGTTTTTTTCATACAAAATGACTAATTATAAATTCAAAATGGGGCTACTGTCTCGAACCCCCTTAAGCGGTTGCATATGGCGCGCGGGGTCGGGGGTTCAATCCCATCGGTCTGCCTTAACATTTTTTCTTTTTTTCTTTGATTTATTATTTGGATATGTTTTTCTTTATATTATTATATTATTTGGATATTGTTATGATTTATTTTATTTGATTGAAGTTGATTTTTATATCATTCGATTGGATTGATTTACTTTTTTGAATTTGATTTGATTTTATTTTTCTTTGCATGATGATTCGATTGATTTGATATTCTATTGAATTTGATTGATTATTTGATTGATTGATTGGTTTAATTGATTATTATATTATTCACCATGAGTCCGAGCGTAGCGGAGCTATTTTTTAAAATTGTAATTAGGGTTCAATTGCCGTTTTTGATGTCTCTATTTCACTTTAGTTCATGAAAATGTAGCCAATTTGTGTTTTCTTCATAAATTTTGTATGCTACTTTTTGCAGAGTAAATAAGACCAGTGATGAAGTCTGCAACAGATTTGTGGATTGCATGTCTAATAGTATTTCATTTTTCAGTATTAATCATGGATTGTATTACAAGGCGTATAATCGCACGCGCACGCTTGAACACTCCGACGCGTGCTATTGATTTCACACCAAAGTAGTAAAAAAAAAATATTTTTTTCAATTCTGATTCTTTCGCAATTAAGTTTAGGGATGGTTCTAATGACATATTTCAATCTCATTCAATTTCCTGTTTTATTTTGCTATTATTTATTATTCAACGAACTTTAATCTACTACTATAATGAGTGTAATTCAACTTGCTGAACAATTTTTTTAACGGAGAGACATGCTACACTCCATCGAATTAGGATTTACCAGCAAATGTTGATGAAGAATATATTTGTGTTGCCATGACAACTGATAATCATGACGCATGTTGTCATGTCAACAATCATCTGATGGCGTGCGGTAGCACGCCTTGATCATTTTAGGCGTGCGTTTTATAGCACCCGTGTCATCTCTATAATACAAGCCATGGTGTTAACATTGTCAAAAAATATTCAAGCATGCAACAGTTGATCATAGTGCGACATTATCGGCTTATATCTTGAATTAAGCTTGATTGGTGTGTGTGTCATAATATTTTGCTTTGTCTATGTATTAGGTTGGCAGACCTAGTAATGTTCCACAAGCAGCTCCTTGGATTGAACAGATCCTTGAAGAAGCAAGACAATTTGCACGCATATACATCACATCAATTCATTCAGATTTAGGAGAAACAGATATTCAAAGGTATGGAGAAGTTTCGGTATAAGTAGTGTCCGACAAAAGTGGTGGTCCTAGATCCCTGTAGACTAGAGCAAGTCCAGAAAAAATTGATAATTCATTGATTTATGAGTCAAACCTCAACAAAAAATTTTTTATGATTCCGGAAGGCTAAAGAGGCTAAAAACCTATTGTCAGACACTGTGTATAAGCATCAAATATGTTTGCTATGATAATTAAATTAACAAAAATAGCGATGTCGATGCCATCATTTACTAATTTTACGTCTATCTTCACATAACCTTCATATTGCCCATGCAGCTTAGATAGATTAAGTCTTTCGAAAAATCCCATCAGTTTGATATTCATAACTTGTTAATTAATAAGCATAATTTTATAATTTATATCTATTGTCTTCAATGATAGTGATTGAGTGATCTCAAAAGTATCCTACCTTGTAAAATTTCTGAATAAGTGAGCTAATTATGATTTTAATAATGTCGTTCTGATTACCTCAATTGTGACAAGGAATTCATTTACAATACTTTAATATCAAATATATGAAACATGTGTCTGCTAGGCGTAGGTCTGGTTAATACATCATTCTGTGTATGTCGTGATCCTAATATTCTCTAATCAAAAACCAAAGGTCGACTTCAGAACGGCGCTTGAAACAAAATAAAAACGTCTAGCAACAACTTGTTCCGAAAGATTCCATTAGGTGTGGATTCATGCATGAAATTCTTAGAACGGCGTCAAAACCCAAATTATCCATGTAGTTGGTGTATCATGTACATGAAGATGAACTTGATGTTATTTGTGGTTGTTTTATGCAGTGTTTTTGAAGCCTTTGGTAAAATCAAAGCTTGTCAATTGGCTCCAGATGTTGTCTCTGGTAAACACAAAGGCTATGGTTTTATAGAATATGATACTCAACAGTCAGCCAATGATGCCATTGCGTCAATGAATTTGTTTGATCTTGGTGGGCAATACCTTCGTGTTGGACGGGTAAGCTATCAACTAATTTACTCTGCTATGTATTTTTTTAATGATCTTCTTGATTCTTACTGTTAAATATAGAGAATTCAAAATTTCATTACCAACTTGCCTAACTCGCACTGTGGTATTTCAAGCAAATTAGTTGGAATTACTGATTTGGCGAGTGTGAGTCGCACTTTGTTTTTTAAATTATTTGATTATGAAATATTGAAGAAGTCAATGTAGTTTGAAGATAACTTCCAGGCATTCCTAGTATTTTAGAAGAGAATATGTCACTGTTTGTTAGGCTGGTCTGAAAAAACAAATGTTTGAAATGTTTGAGGCACAATCCATTTTCTCGTTTGACTTGCTCTAAACACAAATTGTCCAAAATTTGAATTCCATCCGACATCTTGAAATGGGCTCCCGAGGCCCCTCTAAATTAATAAGTAAAGTTAATGGAGAAAACATCAATATTCAGACCTTTACAGGACTAAATGAAAGGAGAGTGATAAATCACCCTCCTCAAAATGTTTAGAAGAGCTGTAAGAGAGTGATTTTGGAAAAAACGAATGTCAATGTTCATTGATAACTGACATCAAAAATAGTAGATTTGGTTTGTTTTATTCATCAAACTATAATCACTGTACAATATTTTTTACAACTAATTAAAATAATTTATCACATTCAGCAATTTAAAAAAAAATAGGTAAAATTTGGTTTTACTTTTTTGTGATGAAAATATTTATACGAACACTTTTTTCTTTCAAAAAGCTGTATGTCTTAAGCTTTTTTTGCAAAATTAATTTCCTGAAATCCTCTCCATTTGTGAAACTCCACGTGACATAAATTGTAAACAACATCATTCTATTCAACTTAGATTATTCAAAGACTATTGTTTGAGAACAATAGCGCATGTATTCCCATAACAACGCAATCAAATTTCACGCTGTTAGTCGAGTGAAATTTTAATTGATGTTGAGTGGAAACACGTAGCCAGAGCTTTACATCGATATAATTATACACTGCCAATTTAATAATCATATTTGATTACTTATTAATTTGAATTAAATTGTCTTCAGTTTGGCGAAAGACAATATATTTTCTTACCAATTTTTGTTTTACTTCAACTTCAAGAAAACCACGTGCTCTTAAAGTTGTTAGTCGTTCAATCGACTGTTGGATTAGATTTTTCAAAATAGTTTTCTTTGAAATTGAACCGAGACAGTTTTGGATAAATTATTTACCAACTAATTGAATAATTATTATGTTATTATAAATAAGGAAAGTGTATCAATCGTTGTAAGAAATCACAGTATTAATTTGTCAAGGCGCTCTATTAAACACTCTCCAAAAGTGTAAACAAGGCGCTCGAAGGCGCGCAAGAGCGATCGCGCCTTTCCCGTAAAGGTCTGAATATTTTTTAAACGGGGATAACTTATCTTTGCAATATAAATTTTACAAAATCAAATAGAGGGCTATGAAGTTGACGACATGAATAATTTCAGTTTATTATTATAATGTTTGCTATCATTTATCAAATTGCGTTATCCTTTCTGATGCTTGAAGATTTATTGATCAATTGTGTTTAATTTTCAGGCAATTACACCTCCTGCTGGTGGTGGCACCGGTCCCCTTCCTGCTGCCGCTGCATTAGCTGCTGCTGCTGTATCTGCGAAAATCCAAGCACAGGATGTTGCTACTGCCCTAGGAGGTAATTATAACGCCCCCACAAATCACATTTTATTGCTGTTATGCCTACTGGTATTTGTATTAGCTACAGGCATACATTGGTTTTTCGTCTCAGAACTAATCTCAAATCTATTTCTGTAATATTTAACCGGAGTTCCACCAGCATTGTTGTGTGGCAACATGATAATCCTGCTGATGTGATGAGTAGGCTATGTGCTAAAAAGTGTTAAATCACAAAGTTACAACTTTGGAGGCATATAGCTCTTTTTGGAATATGTTATACTATACAAAGAAAGTAGCTAGAAGTATCAGGATAAGCAGTTGAAAATTTAATGAAAAAAAATTAAAACAATTCCGCTATTTGTTTTCATTGTAGCAATTAAAACGTAGAATGTTGGCCAAAAATCATGGTCAAACTCTTTTGTCGTACATAAAATATCGTTCCTTTTATGGTTTAAAAACAGGGGACACAAGAATCTCCAGAATGGTCAAGGTCAATTTTGACGGTGAAAGAATCGCACTATGCAAAAGCGCAATAATAACATGTACGGATAAAAGAAGTTCTAACCAAATTTGTTGTGTCCCAATTAAGGCGATATATACATTTTAAGATACCTGGTTGTTATGCATATAGCCTGGTTATAGACTCTGTAAATGGGAAACTTGGTAAAACAGTAGATTTTACTGTTCTGATGTTTCCGATTTACGAAGAGTCTGCGAGCAGGCTACTATTCATAGGAATTCTTGATTTTTTTATTGCATTTCAATTTGTAGGTATACCATCACTAGGTGGACCAATGATACCACAGATGGCAGCTACTGTTATACCATCCATTGGTATTGTTCCAGTTGCCATGCCTACAATGGCTGCTGCTAATCCATTGATATCTGCACAAACTGCTGCATTTAATCAAATGAGTGCTGCCAGTGCTGTTAGTGCTTCTGGAATGATGACGACAGGTATGCTGTGTGGAGTGGTTTGGTGTAGATTTTTTTACTTGTTTTTATCCGAACAGCACCATGAATAGGCAACACAGTCCTGTTTTTATCTAAATGGAGATGTTATGGTTGTGAAATCGGTGAATATTCAATTATTGCTTTGCCGATTGTTGAACCACAGTCGTCTAATTAAATTGGTGAACCAATTATTTTTTTAGATTTATTATCAATGATCAATGAAGCAACAATCTTTTTGTACAAATCTGATAAAAATTATCCAGAAATAAGCAACATATATTTCTGATGCAAATACGATTTCCATTTTTAATAAATGTTCAGAAATAAGCTAGCAGCAGTCTGTCAATAAAATAAAATAATCGGCCCATTACTGATTATGGCCACAAAAACATGCCTTAGTTGTTGTCAGTGTACTTAATATGTATCAAATGCAAACTTAATGCTATCAGACATCTCATCAGTGGTCTTCGTCTAGTTGCTATGGAGCGCCAGAAAGGACCAAAACAGCCATTAAACTCACATAAGCTCCAAAAATTAATCAGCCATCCTAGTGAAAATAAGCTAGTGGCTTGCCAAAAAATTAGAAATGGATGCCTCTTTCATTATTGTGAATACTTGAATATCAATAGGGGCTTCCACTGTGAAAAACGATTACTCCACAAGTGTTTTGGTATTAATCCATTTGCCTTTTAATTATCAGGTCTGTTATTTATCTAAGTTTTTTTGTATTCCAAATTTTCGATGCATCATGATTTCTTATCTTTACAATTACAATAGCAAGCTTAGCCAGTGCATCAGCCCTACTACAGACATCGATGGCTCAATCAACTGCTGCCTCCATGTCATCAATGGCACCTCCTACTTCGTCGCCTGCACCACCTCCTGTCAGTGTACCAGCAGCTGCTCCTTCAAGAGATGCTCAATTTGCAGTACAATTAAACGAATTGCAGGCAAAAGTCAATGAACAAAACTTGAGTAACGAAGAAAATCTTGAAATATCTGGAAGCAATGCTCGATACATGATTATGCAAAAGTTATCCAGAAAGAACACAGTAAGAAAATATCTCTTTTTAATAAGCCTAATCCCCAAGAGCAGGGTATGACAACATGTTTTACCTTCTGCAAACCTAAAGTTTTTAGATTAAACGTTTCAGTATTTTTACTGACATAAAAACGTGAAATCGATTTTTTTTTTAATATATTTCCAATTATTTTAGCTTTATATTTTGCATTTTTCTTCTGAATTTTGCTAGCCTTCCGCAAACCAGGTTTCCAAGTTTCAGGACTTTGTCGGACACTGCGCAAGTGCCTTTGGAATACCTTATGTAAATGTTTGTGTGTGGATTTGGTCCAGCTTTTTCAGTCAGTTTCAAGTACCGCAATACATTTTAGTTATACTGTATATCATTAAAATCGCTATTTTGTTGTTCGGACGTGCTTTGGTTTTTTCATTTGGCTTTCTGTTTTGCATAGGCTAATGAAAGATTTAGGTGGTTTCACCTGTATAACTCAGAGCCATCTATATACAAGAGTTGGGACACGCTTTCATGTGCCGCTATCGTCTCCTATTGGACAGATGCCATTCACGTGATTTTTTGGACGCCATTTTCGTACTTTCGGCACCAGGGTTCTTGTTTTTTTGGCACCAGGTTTCCTGTTTTAAACGAAGCGCGCGGAAAAATGCAACTTTTATCAATGAAAACAAACATATGCTATTAAATTATTAATTGTTGTGTTAATAGACGAAATAGTAATCGAAATAAAATATTGTTTACTATTCCAACTGGGGACAAGAACTAGAAAAAAGTTGCCTTTGACTGCAAAGAATAAGCGTAAGAGAGTAAGAGATGTAGTCCATACTCCACAAACTCCTTGTCCATTTAGCAATTCCAATAGCATTGATCTGATTTACTCTCGAGCAACATGCTGAAGAGATCGATAAGAAAGTATACATTGAAGTAAATTTTATTCTTATTTTGAGAGTCCAGCAAATAAATATGGAGAAAGACAACTAATAGATGGTTATATTACTCTTGTATCATGTTAAACGATCGCAAACCATTTCACACAGTTCCAAAATGGCTGAAAAAAACACAACTTTCTCTTGCACATGCGCACTGCTGTTAAAAACGTGCTCGGGTCCAGGCTAAAAAACAAAAATGGCATGAGTGTCCCAACTCTTGTAAATAGATGGCTCTGGTATAAC
Organism: Haliclystus octoradiatus; assembly: GCA_916610825.1. Classification (NCBI taxonomy): domain Eukaryota; kingdom Metazoa; phylum Cnidaria; class Staurozoa; order Stauromedusae; family Haliclystidae; genus Haliclystus; species Haliclystus octoradiatus. The sequence continues at coordinate 34,301,003 of OU744446.1, forward strand.
TGTATTAGTTGAATGGTTAATTTAATGAACACCTCATTGTTCTATTATTTTAATTTCATTCTTTTTGTTCTTCAATGCAAAACAATTCCAACCAATTTGCGATAATTGTCTCAAATCCTTGCATTAATCATTTTAGTTTTCATATTATCAAATTTACTTCCACAGTCAAATGTTGTTGTTTTGAAAAATATGGTTACGATTGATGAAGTTGATGAAGATTTACAGACAGAAGTAACGGAAGAATGCAGTCGATTTGGTGATGTGACAAAAGTTGTGATTTACCAAGAAGCGCAGGGAGAAGAGGATGGAGCTGAAGTTATTGTTAAAATCTATGTAGAATTTTCAAATGTCGAAGGCAAGTATTATTGGATTATGTTGTTTATTATTACAAACGCTAAGGATAATGTTTATAAATCACTCATTATTTGGCCATGAAAACAGGCCTCTGTGAAAAATGAAAATGGAGTGGAACACATTTAAGGAGGTTTGGAACAGAAGATCCAAGATTCCCTTTTCAGGAACAGATACAGCAACAGATTAATGGTCATATTATTATATATTTCAATGAAGCAACACAAACAATCAAGGATAAAAGTATTTGGATTACTTGAAATGAAACACGTGGGGCTAAATTTCCCTTTATTTTATAACTACTGTAATCACATTTTTTAAGAGTCTTCGATAACAAGCCTTTAGTGGCTGCATTGGTCAAAATCGCATTGCGTTTGTATGTATACTTTACTTCATTCCAAAATAAAATTGATATCGATAATCCACAATATTAACCACACGCAGTACCAATAAAGATTAGAATATCTAATCCATGGGCTGATGAATATAAACCTCAATAATATGCTTACAAGTGGCTGTTATGATCAAAACCGCACAGCATTTGTATATTTTATTTTATTCCAAGTTCAAATCGATACTGAATTTCCTCAATATTAACCACGGCACAAGCAGCACCAATTAAGAATATCTGATTAATGGACTGGTGAAAGTAAATTTAGATAATACGGTTGTGAATGTTGCAGCCAAATTTGTGCAGCGTGTGTATATTTTTATTCAAAAGATAAAATCATATTTATAGTAATCAAAATTTGAAACCAAAACTCAAAAAGTGTCATACGATTGAATCCCATGTGATAAAATACTGAACTGTGATTGGCGAGGTTGATTGTTTCTGCTTTGCAGAGCATCACTTTGCACCTTCAAATTGTATTCAGCACTCACCGAAGCGTCTGCGTTCAGTTGAGGGCCATTATGGAACGAGGCTACACCAATATGTGATATAAATAGACCTAAATTTCTTCCCTCCCCATCATGTGTTAACTACCAAGTTCTCTATAATCTTCCATGTTGTTTTGAAAAATATAGAGTAGCGTTATCTCCTTTTCAAAATTATGTCTACTGTTCCAAACTTCCTCAATGGCAATGTTGAAATGTAAGGCAGAGAGCTAGAATAAATGAAATATGAAACCAAGTAAAAATATTGATTTTAAAATTTACTTTCTTGCAGAAGCGGAAAAAGCACAAGATGCTCTAAATGGACGATGGTTTGGTGGCAAATGTGTCATTGGAGAATTGTACGATGAAGCAAAATTCAAGGCTGGTGATCTAACTGGTTAATCTAATATTGTGTATATTGTGTACTTCATAAAAACTTACGCAAGAAACAATTCCATCATACAGTTTTTATTCAGCTTAATGTAAATATCAGTAATGTAATCATAATTATTATAAAGCGCTTTTATTACTTTATGGTGGATTTACAATCTTTCTATAGATTTTGAAAGTAGAGCTTATGAAAACGTGAAAAAATGAAAATTATCTTTTTAATACTTGTTGTGTTATATTCAATCATTTATGCACATTAGTCACTCCAAGGAATGGCACCAGGATTTCCTGGCAAGGGGATAACTACCCCAACGAGGGGCCTATTTATAAGAAATATTACAATACCTGATAATAAAGTACCAAAAACTTCCCTGAACAGAGGAGAGGATGGGTACTTTGTGGCGCCTCCACCCCTGTTTATTTAATTCATTTAAAGTTGATATTCGGTTCTATTCTATTAACTTTTATTCATTCAATGTAAACTCGCCGATTCTGAGTTGAGATTAACGCTGCGATTTTCAATATCCCCACTCCGATTGGTGACCGATATATTCATTCTGATGTCATGACTCTTATGTCACGCCCATGTGTGTGCGTCAGAGATCTGGATCTGATTCCGTATCTGCAGTCTGATTGGTTAATAAATATAGGTGCCTCACCGATTCCTAGATCTCTAGATTTGCAAACTGTGAAATGAAGAACCGGATTTCACATTTATAGAAGTTTGTTGCTCATTTACTGTAGATTTAAATACGATTTAGATACATTTTATATTCAAAGTTGTTTCTTAACTTAACTCAAGTCATTTATATGTTTTGTATGTTGTCCAATCGTTGTAATTTGCTGGCCAAATTATAAAGATTTTTGCGTGTGTATAGGACGAAAGATATTTCTCCACAATGTCCTCCGAACCATCAAAATACAAGATGGTTGTAGTCGGAGGTAAGTTTTGTAACAAGATACATAATATTTATTTAGATTTTTTAGGTTTGCAAACTATACATCATCTGTTTTTCAAATGCATAACCCAACTATTCTTGACTTTGCTATTGACAATTTGACTGCATGCTGCAGCAAACTTGCACGTAGCTGCTTCAGCTCCCAATGTTTTCATCCAAAAACTATATTTTTTTGTGCCATGCCAGTCGGAACTTGATCGTGCATACCTCATTTATGTTGATGTAGAAAGTCATATTTATATATTGTTATTATAACAAGGTTTTGATAATTTTTATTGAGTTTATAGTTTCAATAGTTATCATTAGGCTGCCTACTATTTACATGCAGGCGTTAGCTGGATTTTGAAAGGAAGATATGATCTTAGATACCGAATAACTCCCAATTTGTAACCCAATTTATATCGTTTAAACAACTAACATAGCTATTTCTGAAGTAATCGTAATGATTCTAATGTTTTGCTATTTTCGATCAAATTACTTTCGTATTTACGTTTTCGACAAATCATTTTCGATTATGCATATTTTTCATTAATTCCACATGTCTGCAATGGAATGCATTTTGTTCAGACTTTATTCATTTCCAAACGATTTTAAGCTGATTATTTGGTTAGTTTAATCTATAAAAGTAAGAATAAACCCTTTATTAAGTTATTTTGCCTTTCGCCGATGTCATCAAATATTTATTAGTAATCTTCCTTAACGTTATTTGCTGTGATGATGCTGTAGGCCTAAAATTTATGCTTTAAGACTATAATTGCCGATGGTCAACACATTCATATTACGAAGTGTCTATTTGACCGGCAGTCGCAGCCATTATGGATTAAATTGCGCGTGCGCCGACAATCAATTACGTCATTCACTCGATCACGTGTTTCACTCGTCCCAGTATTAGGGTTAGGTTTAGGGTCCGATCACGTGATCCACCCATTTAGGGTTAGGGTTAGGGTCAAGTCACGTGATAACCACTCGGTCGAGTATAAATTCATTTCTGTTTCATGAGTTGTCGTCGGTTGGCGTAGCTCATTCGGATTCAGTCTGACTAGAGTGCAGGGTATGCTGGTTCGAGTCCTGGTCGAGACGAGGTTTTAATTTATTTTCATTATTTATATCCCGAAATGTTTATAAGTTACTGTTCGTTCATTATACGCATGCGTTGGTATCCATAATGGCTGCGACTGCCGGTCAAATTGGTAATAGTCACAGCAAATATCAAACATAGATAGTGTGACGTATACATCTTTGCGCATGCGCTGATGACTGCCGGTCAAATAGCCTTGGCGCTAAATGACCGACTGCCGGTCAAATAGTCACAGCGTTCATATTACCCAACAATCATTTCTTAATTAGCATTGCTAGCTAATTGCTAGCATACGTTTAAGCGGAAATGAATTCCTGTGCAATCTTCTGTCTTAAAATGTTGGTTTTCTGCAAAATGGATTCAAATTGATCAGAAACACTGCCAAAATGTTTTGATGCAAAGTTGGAAATACCGTTCCCATTAGAAGCCATTTATGAAGTTCATATCCAGTGAGGGGATAGGTAATGGTTAACAAAAAGTTACAGCTGTTCCTAAGATTGAGAGGGCAGCAACACTCGAAGTGCTTATGAATTTCCACTGTCTCTCTTGCTAATTTCTGGATAAAATTTGAGAATCTGATTTGGTCAGAATTTTTTGAAAATAGTTTGTGATTGTATCAGTGCCGGATTAATATTATCAGTGGCCTTAGGCGATTGATTAATATGGGGCCTAAAAAAATTTTTCCGGAAATTTGGTGAAAATAACATAATTATACTGTTTGTTGGTCTCCCTCTTTATTCTGCTTTTATATGAGCAATGACAATCACTCTCTTAGGAATAGAACTTTTTTTAGTATAAATACAGTATTACTGTAATAGAATGTATGGAATGAATGTCCTTCCCATTCTAAAGTCAACTTACTTGTTGTATCAGTTTATTTGAGCCGCTGCGATCGGTCGTTGCCATGGCAACACGATCTTTTTGGGATCATTTTTTCACAACAGGAAGTTACAAGTCATCATGTGTGGTTAATAACAATGTGTTATTATTGTCAATGATTGTTTTCCTTGAATAGCAAGTGTAATTTGATCTCGAAATAGCAATGCTGTCACCAAAATTATGAGACAGGAAGGAAATTCCAAATCGTTATGACAATTAAATCTTGACCATTGTAAACAATTTGATCAATTTCTGTATGAATGTATGTGACCAATGGCTTGTAGATAAAATTGAATTACACTTGTATGTACTGTAGTTTAAAATATGAGAATTTCATAAGAGACCACAAAAATACTTTTTTTTTCAATTTTTTTGATGTTTTCATTTTTTTTTTTTTTTTTTATAATTTCCGGAGGCCTATTATTATCTGTGGCCTAAGGCGGCCGCCTAAACCGCCTATGGGTTAATCCGGCACTGGATTGTATTCGCTTTAAAAGCTCCTGAAAATCAATGGATTAGGCTAGGCTATAATGTTTCAACTTTAGTACATTGCAGAAAGGGGACAGCATGTCAAAAGGTACAAGTGGGTCAAAAAATGTGAACATTTACTGAGTACCTCCTTTATAGATGGCCCCTGCCCAACTGTTCTACATACTCGCTTGTTTATCATACCATCTGGACATAAAATAGTTCATTCTTTTTCTGCCTTTATAAACTCTAAAATTTGTCCTTTTCAGTATATTTTTAGTCCAAATAATTACTTTAAGTTTATTTTGAAAACTTGTCTGATCATACAATAAACAGGGACTCCAGAGAAACGGGGATGACTGCTCCTCCAGCTACATCCCCCTATTTTGTTAATTTGTGGGATTTATATAGACATTGTCGCTTAAAAAAACTGTTCTGATTCCAAAGTTGACTGATCAATAAGTCCCGCTTTGATACGCCGCAATTTGATGAGTGGTAAGCGGGACTTATTCCCTTCGTACAGCATTGTGCAGGATTCTGCACAACGGCATTCTGTTTGATCGTATTGTTCTGACAAATTATCATGCATTTGATGTACGGGGAAGGACGGGGCCCAATATTACGCAAATTAATGAAAGATACAACATGCAAGCCAAATTAAAATGAATTAAATCTATATGGAAACTTATGGTTATTAAATCAAGTCGATCCACTGATGCTTGTCAAAAATTACAAACTTATTTCAACATCATCATTAAAGATGCAGATCAGGATTGTTTAATATTGTATCATTGTGAATGCTTTGGGTTACCATCGAAAAGTTCAGCAGTTCCACGTCATGTACAAGAGCAAGGGAAAGATTTATTCAGAATATAGCAACCTTTAAGTGTAATGTTTATCATTTTCACAATGACTATTATTTCAACCTTTATTTCGATCTCCAACGAGCGCTCAAAAAGTTTGCAGTTTTCCCTAATATCAATGACTCGCCAGACTCAGTAAGTTAGAATATTAAAATCAGTTTTCCAGTTTAATTAGCTCCAATACACTGAAATATGTATACAAATAGTGACTCAAGCCACTATTTCTTTCAAATATTTTAGCAGCTTTTAAAATTTCGGGCTCTTGTATATTTTCGATTCGTTCGCTGTTGACTATTGACACCCTGGAATACTCAGATAAAATTACGTCATCGACGAGATTTTGTCGGCGGTCTCTTTGTTTTCTCAAACAATATAATTGCCAAAGGACACAAGTCTCACTTACCAACATATCAAAATCGTCATGGTAAAAAGTGAGGCTTGGGCAAGTCAAATTCCAAAGCTACATCCCCAATATTTTGTTAATTTGTAGGATTTATATAGACATTCTGGCTTAAAAAAACTGTTCTGATTCCGAAGCTACATTCCCATATTTTGTTAATTGGAAATGAACAATACCATGATAAACCTGTATTTAAGTCTAATTCAAGAATGGTTTATGCAGCGAAAGTTAAATTTTTGTGAAGATATTTACTGTTTTTTTGGTATGGTGTGGGGCACAATTCAGAAGAAAATTTTGTGAAAACTTGAAGAGATTCCGTGAGGAAAAATCTTTTATGAAATCCTGTCCACGGCTTTCGTTAAGCTTAGTCAAGTCCCTCTGAATTGTTATGAAAAAAGCTTTCCAGGAAGTCAAATCCATTTAGCTGCTCCTGAAAAATTACAAAACAAAAATGATAAATGTTGAGACAAAATTGGATTTGTTGACACATGAAAGTTGCTATCGTTACCCAGCCTGCAAGTAGACTATAAGGTTATCATCACGATTAATTTGTTATTTCTTTGACAGCCGGTGGTGTTGGAAAGAGTGCGTTAACAATTCAATTGATACAAAATCAGTACGTAAATTAATACCTCAGAATATATTGTTTTGTGTTGATATATATATATATATATATATATATATATATATATATAATAAAGTAGTTGTGTGGGCAAAACATCAATTTGAGTGCTCAATGCTAAAAGCAGAGCAATATAAATAGTAGATCAAAGATCACGAGTTTATTCCGTTACTCTGAGTTTCGCGTAAAGACGCTCTTCAGACGGTTTTATTAAAAACCGTCTGAAGAGCGTCTTTACGCGAAACTCAGAGTAACGGAATAAACTCGTGATCTTTGATCTACTATTTATATATATATATATATATATAATAGTACTTATGTTGTCTGTACTGTTTTCATAGTGCTCAATGACATTTGTAAATGCAGAGCTATATATAATTAAATTAATTGGAAAAACACAAAAAATCAAACATTCATTTTTGCGCAAAAATGAATGTTTGATTTTTTGTGTTTTTCCAATTAATTTAATTATATATATATATATAGAAATTATGACTCAAAGATTACGAGTTCGGTCCGTTACTCTGAGTTTCGCGTAAAGACGCTCTTCAGACGGCTATTAGATAATATCTAATATATATATATATAATAATAATTAATTAAAAAATTAATTGTATTGAGTGTGAACTCTTATACACACGTGTATATGAAAGTGCTCAATGTTTTTCAGGACAGAGCAAAATATAGAGTATAAAACAGAGACGAGGCAAAGCCTTTTCCGTAACTCGGAGTTTCACGCTTTTATTGCGATCTTCAGACGGTGATACTCGTATAGAGTATCACCGTCTGAAGATCGCAATAAAAGCGTGAAACTCCGAGTTACGGAAAAGGCTTTGCCTCGTCTCTGTTTTATACTCTATAATATATATATATATATATATATATATATATATATATATATATGCAGGGTTTGACAAAAGAAGGAATCTTAGATTCCGGAAGGTTGAAACAAATTCAGAAAAAATTGATATTGTTGATGATGTATTGGTCAAACATCAACAGAAAAATTCAGAAGAAAATGTTGAAATGCCTCTAGGATTCCCAAAGGCTGAACCTTTTGTCGGACCCTGTACATATCTTTAACTAATTTTGTACATATGGTTAACAAATTATGAGCTTTTTACAATAGCTGATATAATTGTCTATCTGTGGAAAGCATTATTCTACTGTTGCTCAATGGACCAAATTGTTTGTAAAGTGCATTTGGGTCTGTGCAATAGTAATAATTATTTCGTTTTGGGATGTTGTTTGACCTAAGTAGATAGGCATCACTATTCTGCTACTCTACATATGTGAACGTTGTAAAGTTCTATTGAATAAATGATAACCTTAACAGTCATTCATTTCTGAAAGTCACCCCTTAAGCACAAATGCCTGTCTATTGGGGGACCACTTTAAAATACGACCAATTGCAATTTACATGTAAAAATATGTGCAAATCATTTTTAACGCCTAGTTACAATTCACAAACGTCTTACGTCAAGAAGAATTCCATAAGTTAGTAATTCCCAATCCCTATGCAAAACAGATGTTGGTAATGTGAAGTGCAGGGGAATGTGGCACATGTCTAGTGTTTACTATAGAGCCTTACAAATATCTCAACTTTGCATATTATTTTGTTTACAGTTTTGTTGAGGACTATGATCCAACTATTGGTAAGTTTATATTACAGTGAAACACGTATATTACAGACAGCTATTATAAATAGTTAAATTGACTACTATATGCAGGTGGCTTTTATATACAGGGTTGATGCAATAGAAAATACTGTTTTAGGTATTGCAAGAGTGAACACTATATATAGGCGGCTGGCCACTGCAAAGAAGTGATTGTTATAACTTTATTCAAAACAAACTTTGCACCTTGTGACTCAAATAGTTGATTATTTTAACGACGCTTCCCGTCCAATGAGTTTGAAAACTGCTCCTGGAAACTACTAAAACAAGGAAGCCATAAATGCTTCCTCAAATGTTGTTGTTTGAAAAAATGTGCTGACTTCTTTGAGTTCTTATACAAAGACAGTTAATTCCTGCGTCCTTGATTACAGATACAAAGAATGACATTGTTATAGTTGACTCATAAATATTTACAACATTTGATTTGCGTTGATCCGCAACAGTACGGATTTCCTCAATGGACATCATATTATCACAACAGCTATTTATATTTTGTTCATGACCACCAACAAATTTGAAATATATGCGTATTGTGTTGTTGTTATAGACAAATCAATGATATCTGTTGTGCTAACCCATGAGATACATTGACTAGATTTATCTGCGCAATTCAAAAATATAGTGTATCAAAATCAAATGGGCATGGATTTTGATATTGTAATCATGTTGATTGATTTATTATAGAGGATTCATACATCAAACAAGTTGTTGTGGATGGCGAAATTTGTATTTTGGTGAGTTTCATATTATTTCCTCACGGTGCTGGATTGCTATGAAATTTTCTACCGTAGAAACAGGGTCCGACAAAGTCTGGAAACTTGGAAACCTGGTTTGCGGAAGGCTAGCAAAATTCAGAAGGAAAAGAGAAAATACTGGATATAAAGCTGAACTAATTTGAAAAATATGAAAAATAAAATTTCAATTTTACGTTTTTATGTCAGTAAAATTACGCGAACGTTTATCTGAAAAGTTTAGGTTTGCAGAAAGTAAAAGGTTTTGTCTGACCCTGCGTAGAAAGAAACAATCCTTGTCGTTTACAAAACTTCCAAATTCCAACCATTGACTTATTCGGCCTACATAATGAGAGAGGATGATGGTACAGCCTTCTGCGGATATACCTCTCATTTAACCGAGGTGAATTGTTTTATGCTCACCTGCTCAATATTGCTACAGTTCACAAAGCAATGCCGTTGTTCTCCAAGTTTTATAAGTACATGGAATGTTTATACTGTATACATATTGAAGCCGATTAGATTCAATATTTGAGGTCAAATTCTTGTTACTTGAAGGGAGAATACTGACCGGGGAACATTGCGCGCTCAACCAACTCATACGTCATCAATTTAAACAAAGCTTTGAGAAAAGCTGCCGTGCGTGTGAGTTCCGAGTGAGCTTCGTTTTATTATTCTGGCCGTATGTTGATTTTATGGTAAAGCATTTCAAATGAACAAATGAAAATCACAATTTGGGAGCTATACTACGTACTTATTTTATCACGTCCTGGACTTTAATGTATTGTTTACTATGTGATCAACAGTATAAAAAGTATGATGTGCAGAAGCGGTTTTAGTTCGATCAGTTCGATTGATATGTTGAACGAAAGTAACACTAAACAAGAACCTTGTTTAACATTTTTCTTTTCGTTATAAAGCCAAATCCTTGTGTTTCTTGACATCTTAGGTTATCTTGCGTATCGACTATCGTTCTTTTTCATGTTTTTGATGTAGCGATCGGTCCATAAAAGCTTGCCAACTAATAACAAGGCAACTTCAGTAAATATAACCAAGGATAAATATACCAAAAGCAAACTAATGTGATAATTCAATAAAACTATGCGAATCTGAGTTAAATGCATGGAATAAATCGTTGTTCAAAAACATTGATTCGTTCATGATTGTCACGAGTTCACGGCTTCGACATTTGTTCCTGTCTCGTGCTTTTGATTATTTCGCTCAAAACAATATAATTAAGGCGAGGCCGACTCTGTTTCAAAACGAGTACTTGAATTTGGTATGAAGAATTCAAGTTCCTCGCGCAACGTTCCCCGGTCAGTATTCTCCCTTTAAATGCATATAAACCAGGCAAGAATATAATTTCCCACTATTAAAACTATGTGATGCTATGGTAAAACAACTAGGAAATCTAAATTCATTAATAATTTTCAAAAATCAACTAAAATGAATTTTTTCACGTCTTGTTGAAATGGTGACAGGATCAATGATAGCAACATTCACACTCGCTGCTGATTATTAATGCCAACTAAACAAAACACGAGGCTTAAATTCATTCTCCTGATTGGGTATCATTGTACATTTTGAATATCATTAGTCAATTAATCATTATCAAATCTGCTTTACAGTTGTGTTAAAGTGGGAAAAACCTTTGAAGCTATAATTTGATATATGATGTATTTGAGTCTGAAAATTACAATGGCGTAATTGTTATTTCGATCTGGAATTTCCTTGTGGGTGTAAACTACCATTAAAGAGGTGTTTTAGACCAAAACTCGCTGAGAAAAAAAAGACTGGATCAAGCTTTATGACGTAAAACTAAGAACAGAATTTATTTTTTTACTAGAGAAACATATGGGACTGTCACACAATATTTTTCTTAATTCAACACAGCTTAGTAACCTGACACGCAATTTTATTCTAGGCAAGATTGAAGCCGAAACAATATATATATTCATTCTATTCTCTAAACATGGTGATGTTTAGAGTGTTTTTATGGACTTAGGAATTAGAGCTTTAAAAACGGTAATTGCTTTTGAGATGACTGGCCAAGGAACGATTTTTTGCGTGACATAAAAAGACAGAAATAAAGAAACAGTATCCCTTTCGTCAAACCACAAGCAAACAAAATACGCATGTTTGAATTGAATTTGAGGATTATTCTACAAAAAGATGTGCCGCTCAGAGCCATCTATTTACAAGAGTTGGGACACGCTTTCATGTGCCGCTATCGTCTCCTATTGGACAGATGCCATTCACGTGATTTTTTGGACGCCATTTCGTACTTTCGGCACCAAGGTTCTTGTTCTTTTGGCACCAGGTTTCCTGTTTTAAACGAAGCGCGCGGAAAAATACAACTTTTATCAGTGAAAACAAACATATGCTATTAAATTATTAATTGTTGTGTTAATAGACGAAATAGTAATCGAAATAAAATATTGTTTACTATTCCAACTGGGGACAAGAACTAGAAAAAAGTTGCCTTTGACTGCAAAGAATAAGCGTAAGAGAGTAAGAGATGTAGTCCATACTCCACAAACTCCTTGTCCATTTAGCAATTCCAATAGCATTGATCTGATTTACTTTCGAGCAACATGCTGATGAGATCGATAACAAAGTATGCATTGAAGTAAATTTTATTCTTATTTTGAGAGTCCAGCAAATAAATATGGAGAAAGACAACTAATAGATGGTTATATTACTCTTGTTAAACGATCGCAAACCATTTCACACAGTTCCAAAATGACTGAAAAAAACACAACTTTCTCTTGCACATGCGCACTGCTGTTAAAAACGTGCTCGGGTCCAGGCTAAAAAACAAAAATGGCATGAGTGTCCCAACTCTTGTAAATAGATGGCTCTGGTGCCGCTGCCTCTCACCCATTAACCACAGGCGTTGTTCAGTAAACAATTGATCGGGGGGAAATGTTGAACAATAATCAAAGTTGTTATAATATTTTTATAAAATCGTGAAGGCAATTAATAAAAATAAAACTTATATTAAAAGGAAGAGCACATGTTAATCTTTATCTCAGGCGTCTTTTGAATTCAAATATATTGCCGCAATGATAAATAATTTGACATCGAAAATGATATCGGGTAACAAAGTCTATCACTTCCCTCTTGATCCTTGATCCTTTTTTTTTGTCATAAAGCTAGATCTCTTTATTATACTCAGCGAGATTTGGCCTGAAATACCCCTTTGATGGTAGTTTACACCAACAAAGAAATTCCAAATCGAAAAATCTAATCTAATTCCAAATCTAATTTTCAGACTTGAATACTTCATGTATTAAATTATCGTTTCAAAGGTTTTTCCCACTTTAATGTAACTGACACTCTGTTGTATTCTTATATGGATCGCGTGTATTCAGTAACCTTCGTTCATCTTCAATTTGTATTTATCTTCTTTTTTGTATAATTGCCATGTTGTAGGATATTCTTGATACAGCTGGTCAAGAAGAATACAGGTAATAATACTAAACCCATGAATATGTATGCCCTACATATACAGTAAACATTAGAGGTGTGCGTTGGATTGGGTTTTCAGGAAACAGACCACGGGTACGAACTATCTGAAATCTGATCCGAATGTCAAGGTTAAAAATTAATTTGATCCAATAATTTTTCATTCTATATCTTGAAAAAATATTTTTATAGCTTTTTTAAAGATTTTAAATTTTGCAGGTTGGCATTATTATCGGAGAAGATTATTATTTCATAATCATTACAATGTTCAGAACTTCACAGTATTGTTTGATAATTTAATCTTACTGTGATAAATGTTGTTACATTACACACAATAAAAACTGCGAAATCATTGTAAAAATATTCTCAATATCCGATTTAATCCGAAAGCTGAAACTCAATCCAGCATCTAATTGACGCGAGTTTGGCTCTTGTTGATTTTGCACACTTTAATTTAAAGCCTTTTCTACCATCTGCCTATAATGATGTACAGATCAGCGGTTACTCTAGCAGGGGTTTCTTTTGAATTAACTGTAACTAAAGGTCACCCGCACATATCACTGTTCACTGTACGTAATACCATTTTGTTCTGCTTGTATTTCTTATAGTGCGATGCGGGAACATTACATGAGGACTGGCGAAGGATTCCTTTGTGTATTTGCTGTAAATAATATGAAATCGTTTCAGGAAATCGATCAATATAGGACGCAGGTAATTATTATTGTAATAATTTGAAGGTTTGATTGCTTGCATGGATATCCTTGTATCTTGGACAAACAACAGGTAGAAGGATTATTGGGTCCACATCTAGATTATACTGAGGTTTAGTGGATCCCGGGACTGAGAGTCTCAGAGAGCTAGTGCAGTCTCAGAAGAAAGATAGGAAATAGTTGTATTCAAGTTTTTATAATCAGAAAAAAACTAATTTGCTTTCTTTTCTATGGAAGATATGTAAAAGAAAATGTACAATTTTGTCATGAATTCGTATGAGAATGACGCAATAATGTCACTATTTTTTTGAAACAATTTCTAACAAACTCTACTAAGACGGTTGATGTTGTTTATTAGAAAAACTATTTTTATCAATGATGTTAATATGGTTACACTGTATTTCTCTTTGCTATAAGAAACATGTACTAAACTAAACCTGTTATGACGGTCACCTCTATACAGCGGCCACCTGTCTATAGTGGTCACTCTTGCAATGTCTAAAATATTATTTGCTATTGAATAAAACCTGTATATAAAGGCCACCTGTGTATAATGGTCAATTACCTACCTCTCGTAGCTGACCGTTATACACAGGTTTCACTGTAGCATTCAATTTAACTGCCTCACCAATCAAGTTGATAGTTTGGATAATTCTTTATAAGAACAGAAACATTTAAGAAAGGGCTCATCAAATTACCCCCAAAAGCCGGATTTCCTTCTGTCAAGTGTATTATATTTGAACTTGTTTCTTGGATGGGACTAGCGTCTTTGTCCTTGCATATGCCTAATTTTTGATTTCTTTTTCATTTTCTTAGGCTAATAGAGTAAAGGATTGTGAGAAAGTTCCAATGGTTTGTAAGTATCTAAAATATGAACATTGCTTTCTTATCGTGTCATCATTATTTTAGAACGGGATGATTAGGTCAGATGGCTGTGGGTGGCTCTAATCCCCAAAAAGTATTTTTCAACTAAGTTGATGTGTTGTCGGAGTTCGACAACCGATGAAGTTTGATATCTAAATGAAACCATAAAATTAATATAGTTAAACACTATATTTTCTTTCTTTATTCGAAACAGAAAAGTGAAATAAAAATATAAAAATCGTGTCCGGACCTCAAAGTTTTTGAAATTACCTTTTGATGACCTTTATATCAGGTCTGATTTTGATTCTATTCTAACAGCATTTTAATGTCTTTTATTTCTTAGTGGTTGGTAATAAAACCGACTTACCAAAACGGGATGTCTCCAATAAAGAGGCACTCGATTTATCACAAAATTACGGAATTCCATATGTGGAAACATCGGCTAAAACTCGACAAGGAGTGGTAAATATGGCGCTATTGTATATCTGTTGTCAATTGTTCTCCCTTTCTTCCTAACTGAATTAAAACATTCTTTCATTTTTTTACAGGAGGAAGCATTTTATACACTTGTTCGTGAAATTTGGAATGATGTAAGTTTTAAGTTGATGTTTTATCGGTTATGAGAGTGCAATTCTAATGGTGCTTGTTTACAATGTTGTACAATGCATATTCATTAGAGTAAATGGTTTGTGGAGATAGGCACCAAGTACTTAACATGTTTGACAAGGATGTGTCATGAAAAAGGGTTTGGATTTTGGCCCTATTAGGTCAAGATGATTGGTCGGGAAATTCAGGTTTCATAAGAATAAAGAATGTAGTCCGTAATGATGATGATGATGATGTTATTTCATCTTCAAGTTACACCTTGGTTTAAAACTAATTCTTCAGTAAGGAACGATTTACATATTTGCTACGAGCAGTGTCCGATAGAAGGTCTTGCCTTCCGGAATCTAGAACAACATTTTGCATTTTCTTCTGAATTTTTTGTTGAGGTTTGACCTGTAAATCTGAAAAATGTGAAAATTGTCAATTTTCTTCTGAATTTGCTCTAGCCTTCCAGGATCTAGGATTTCAAGATCCCCACTTTCTCGGACCCTGGCTACGAATGCTAAAATGTTAGTTTTAGTGAAGCAAATTTCATTAATAATTTCATTTCTTTTTCACAGCGAAAACAACGTGTTGATCATAAGAAGAATGACAACAAGAAATCAAAGTTTCGATGTAATATTTTGTAGTAAAATCAATAGCACCATGTAACTTGGCTTATTTTCTCAAAAAAGAAATGAAAATCCAATCGCATAAACTTCAAATACAACAGTAAGAAATTATTTACATACAATAATTTAGTATATGATCTAACCGAATTATTTAGACAGACATTTTGTGATATATCTTAATGGAAAAACTTGTTTAAATATCACCAGCAAGTTACTTTTATATAAATTAGATAATAAAAAAAACCCTGTTTAAATCCTCCTAACCAGCCCGAACAAGGATTTTTCAGATCAGCTAAATATGTTAAATGTTAATTTTGCAGCAAACAAATATGACCAATTTATAATTATTTACCTAAACGCCACAACTTTAACATTTCTGCTTTTCTGAAAATCTCATGTCTGCAATTATATACATCGTTTATGTCGATAATATAAGATATTATGATTATTATTGCGATATTTAATCATGCTGGCCGTGTTTTTGTGATATTATTAACATTTCAATTATTCTATGATACATATGTTAATTTTTGTTTTCGTTTATTGAACGTAATAGGTCTTTTTATTATGAATTATTTCTATTTGATAAAACATTTTTTTGTAATGTTGAATATTATTATTAGTAGTAGTATTGTAGTAATGATGATGATGATAAAGAAAGGTCATCAATTTGAACATACTAATTTATGTGAATGATGTGGTTCTTAATGAGTTTTTTTTATATATACATAATACCTCTGAATTTGCATGTTGAAGGAACTTCTTCAAAAAGTCAAGATCATGGATTATTAGATATTCAATTTGCTGGGGAAAAGTTTAGATTTATCATAATTAATTTGCAAACTACAGTGGAACCTGCTTAAGTGCAATTCGGATAATTGAAATCCCCGCTTAAATGCAATCTGGCTTTAACACCATATTGACTATGTTTGTATGTATGTCTTTATTAAACAATTTCAGATAAGTGCAACTTCGGATAACTGCAATGAAAATCGTTGACAATTTTGACTTTTACTTAAGTGGGATACACTGTACTATATCCGCAAAACAAACCGTAATTGCCAAACTTTTTCATTGATGCACCTTAAAGATGGTAATTCATCTGGACATGATTGCACCCCTCTACTAATAAAAACATACATCTATTTGAACATTTACATCTGTCATGTTACTCTTCTTGTGCAAATCATTCAAGCTATCGTCATCATCTTTGGTTTTAGATACTTTGAAACTGTTGTTGTGATAATACATTTAAAAGGTCTCAGACTACAGGCACTAGGGGCTACAGTCCTTCTTTAATCCAGTCTCAGAGGTACTCGTCCCTTCGTAATGGCAAAACGTTTGACTGTTGGGGGAATTTGTGGTACTTTTTCAAGCAGTTTATGAAGTAACTCCTAAAAACAGCCCCCTCGTTGGGAAAATCATGCCACCCCTGTTACAAATTTAAATCCGAGCACTAATCTGATGGAAATGCGATACCAGATATTTCTTTTCATCCAATCAATTTATTGACTATAGAAGAGTGTGTCATTTATAGTGAAGTTGACGTTGGGTGTATTTTTCCCTCTGATTTGCAGTCACTACCTGGACACAGTGGTAATATAATTGGAACTGTGCTGTAGATTTGTGAATTATTCAAATGAAATACTGTACCAATATGTGCTCGCTGCACGTAATTCTGTGTGTGTATGACCTGGGACAACTTTTCTGGATGTGTTCTGTTTGACCCATGGTTTGACTGTTTGAAACTTCAGGCAATATTTAATAGTACAATCTTTCAATAGTTTCAATCTTTTATAAAAAAAAGTTTGAGCATGAAATAGAGACAACATCAGCTGTTGTTTAATGCCAATATGAGGCCATCGTAACATGGTTACGAAATTATTATTGCAACATAAACAGCACGTGGAGATTGAAAAAGAAAACAATTAATTTACCCCTAGATTAGTTGTAGAAATATAAGTATATAAAAGAAATAAATTTCTGGCTAATCAATATATTGGTGGTGGGTAACAACCAGCTCAATCGTGTTGATTTGTTGTCGACATGGGGAAGGATAAAAGTGGCAAACGCTCTCACAAACCATTGACTGATGATATTGACGATGCTGGACGCATCAAAGGTGGAAAAGGAAGGACTAAACTGAGAGAACGAAAGGATAACGAGGAATCAGTGAGTCAGAAGTCATACCTAATTTTACAATGATACAGTAGTGAGCATCACACCTTGTCGTAGGCTATTAATATCTTAACCAATGTCTATAATCTGCGTACTGAGCGTACATGAGACAAGCGGATAGGTACAACACGTCGCCGTAGCCAAACTATCACGGCTCGACAGTAGTTCACGGCAGATCATCACGAGACTCGAGAGATTATATCACGGTCAGCCATCACGACCGAGGCTCGAAACCCGTTAGTGTGTTAGGGTTAGGGTAAAGTCACGTGATACTATGAAGTGCCAAAAGGCTTACTACTACTTCTTGTTCGGCGCGGTACTTGTTTAGAGATCGCGTTACTTGTTTGCGAGATCGCGTTACTTGTTTTGGAGATCCCGTTATTTCTCTTTGCGATCGCGCTACTTGTTTGGAGATCCTGTCACTTCTTTTGGCAATCGTGCTACTTGTTTAGAGTTTCCGTCACTTGTGAGAGAATCACGTCACATACAAGAGTTAAAGATAATCATAGCCGTGACAAGTACAGTTGCGGTGATTTATTTCAAGATTTCTAAATCGACATCGTAGAAGATAATAAGGATTCGGTAAAAATATATCAATGGGAATAATGTACGAGAAATATTCATACAATAGCTTGTGTAATAATTATTTTTTAATAGTTGTAATTCATTAAAGGTCATTTTTGTAAGTTTGCTGCATATTTCAGTAATGAATAATATATTATTAAATCATTATAGTCTGATAATTTACAGATAAGGCTTTTGCCTCATCTTTTTGTTAATTCTATAGTCCAATAATTTATAAATGGAAGTCGACAATTTCTAAAACTACAATATTTTATTTCGATTCGATGGAAATTTATATTCGTTATAAGACTTGATTGACTGGTGTAATGACAATCACCCAACCTACCATTTTTTTTCCTTTCCTGTACAAACTCTCCTATCAATCATTTTGTTTGCTTGAAGTTTTTGTGTGATTTTGAGCAGTATTATTAATTTTCAAGACAATTATTTATGATTAACTTCTAAGCAGATACTGAGTAAATTCGTAATTTATTCACATTTTCTTCCTATCGAAACTAAATACAATATTGCAGTTTTAGAAAGTGTCATATATGAATATTAAATTAGGCTATAGAATTGACACAAAATGAGGCAAAATTGAGCCTTTTCCGTAAATTATTAGACTATAGAAATAATTACACAGTATTCCGTTATTGAAATATGCAACAAACTTACAACATGACCTTTAATGAATTGTAGTCATTAAACAAAAATGATTACACAATCTATTGTAAATGAATATTTCTCGTACATTATTTCCTGTGTTATATTTTTACCGAATCCTTATTATCTGTAATTTAGAGTTCTTGAAATAAATCACCGCTAACTGTGCTTGTCACGGCTATGATTATCTTTAAATTTTGTATGTGACGTGAGACCATATAGCGTCACGTATATATCGCTACCTGATGAGTTTAGACTCTAGACTGTATGGACACCTGACTGCATTGTTGCGCAGATGCTATCTTGTATTTGAAGGTTTATTACTAATTCAAGAAGAATGCGCGGGGATATATTCCCGTGCACGACAAAAAGTGCAGTCAGGCATGGACAGACAGGCAATTGATATGATGAACTGATTGTATCTAGCGATGCATTTTTGACATAAATTACAACGCTGTATAGTTCTTACAAAATAGATTGAGAAAATCACTTTACAGCAGATTACGTAGGCTACATGCATGCATTCAATGTCCAGGGCAGTGTCATATTGACCCAACTTGACCCTAATCAACTAAAAACTTAGTTTGTAAAAATAATTGTATCGGGATTTTCACAATTTTTCAAGTTATGTCATATTATATTGAAAAAATTGGTGGGGAGAACTTTGCTTTATTCACTCGAAATAATATTACTGTACTCGGAACAAGAACATATAAAACATCATTTCAAATGAAAAATGAGGGAACACCGTTCCCCCAGAGAAATTAATTGGGGAACGTCGCTCCCCCGCATTGCTCATCAAAACATCACTGGAGGTTATGGTACAAAAATTAACGAATCTAAAGTCATTATCATCATTTAAGGTCATGTGAGTATATAGCAAGGGTTTGTATGCAACGAATTTAGTAATATAGGGTGATATAGAGATCACATGACCTTGCTAGAATATCAAATTAATGGCAATGTTTTTGTTGAAGAGGCAACTTAACATCAAATTTGACAATTTGAACATCATCATATATATTTTTCCCAAATCAATGTCTCGCGGTCTGACAATAGTAGAAATCTAGAATCCTATATTCCGGAGGGTTAGCACAAATTCAGAACAAAATTAAATTTTTTATGATTTATTGGTCAAACGTCAACAAAAAGTTCAGAAAATGTTGAAATATCTCTAGAATTCCAGAAGGCTGAACCTTTCGTTGGACCCTGGTTAGATGGCGCTAATATTGCATGGCTGTCTGGAATCGCAATAAAATGTGGAAATTTATGAAAATTGATGTGAAAAGTATGCTGGTACACAGTACATACGCTCGTACACAGTTTAGGGGAGACCGGGGAGACTTGGACCTAGGGAGACATGGGACAAGAGCGTTCCTGATTACCCAAGTAAATTATCTTCTAATATGCTGTATATCACTTCATTTCATGTTGTTTCCCTAAATTTCAATAACCAACCATAACTAATTATCAAGAAATTTTAGTGTACAGCTTACGATGATCGACATGCGTTTTGCGATTCCTCCTTTGATTCAATTAATTTTGGAATGAGTGTTTAATTGCCATATTGAATGGTGCCATTGCAACGGTTTTACTTTGATGAATCTTTTGATATAAAATGTTTGAATACATTCCTGTTGATGAGGAGTGCCACCTCATTTTTTTGCTGGGAAGTCAAACGGGGAGACATGGAACAGCGCGTTTTAGCATCAACCACGAATGGGAAACTAATCGCATTTGGTTGAGATCTGAGTTTGTTTTTATTTATATGCGCTGTATTTGACTTTTTTAATTTGTTGAGATAAAGTTGCTAAATCAATTACAATTAGATTGATGACAGGTGTGTCAAAAATTAATGTTATCTATTAATGCTAAAATTACTTGTTGCTGGCTTAATTTTGATCAAATAAACTCCCTAAGTCAAAGCAACAGCTGTAGTGTCTGGTACTGGAAAGTAAATTTGTCAGTTATTTAATGAAATTTTGAGAAAATATGCCTGATCCATGTCACCCCACCGTGTCCCAAGTCTCCCCTCTAAATTGGTCGGTCTTCCGCACTAAATATTTGAAAAACTGCTACATTTATGTAATTGATATTCTTACCCTTTTGAATTGAGCATGTTGGCTAATTAATGACATAAAATTTGTTACATTTGCACAACCACAATAATTTTAATAATTAAAAATGTGAAAAGTGGTCCAAGTCTTCCCGGTCTCCCCTACATACACCGTATCTTAACCGGTGCCACGTTGCAAGCATTTTCAAATGCGCGGCAAATGCTATATTTTGACCCTCAAATGTTCACAGAATGTTTCTGGTTTATAGTTTGTTGGTGACACTCTTTCAAAGAAAATTCTTGCTCAAGCCAAAGAACAGCAGGAAGAGCTAGAAGAAGAGTTTGCATTGGTAGCTGGCGGAAACAATCGCCCGTCTCGCAAGAAGAAAGGACAGTTATCAAGTAATGTCAATTTAGGTGGTAGTTCAGCTGCTCAAGATAGTTCAGATGAAAGCGATGGTGAAGACTTCGATTCCTTTCCATCATCAGATAGGCAGTTTTACGAACAACTGGTAAGTTTATGAATTGTTGATGACTTTATTTATTATTTGAATCCAATTAGTCAATGGACTAAGAATACCAACATGGGTTGCTTCGGCTTGCTTGTTGGCTATCCATTACCAATATTATGATGATGTCATCACAAGTATGATTCCATTGTAGGCCTATTTGATGATTTGTAAAGAGATGATAAGGTAGTAGGCCTAATGATTTGACAGTTGAAAAACAGGAGGATTAACTCAGATGGCAGAGCAACCGATTTCAGATCGGATCATGTCTGATCGACTGTGGTTCAAATCCCCTAAAGATCAACTCAGCCTTGACTTTATCTAAAAACATCAAATGAATATCATCTGAGGATGGCGAATGGAATGGTCCAGAGGGAATTGCATTGTGAGTAGCTGCGGCGCATCATTGCGGATTGATAATTGAGACCTATCTGTCATGAAATCTGTTGAAATTGATCTGCAGTGTCGCGGCTGAGATCAGTAAAGAGCGTCTAAAATCATTGCTCTTAGCGAAAAAAGCCACTTCTCTAGAAATAGAAGAGTGGTACGGGTGCCTTCGGTATATAGGGCGACACCGTCTATATTAGCCTACTCACTTAAAGTTACAACCTGTAATGTTTATAGGGCTTGTTAAAGGGAGAATACTGACCGGGGAACATTGCGCGCTCAACCAACTCATACGTCATCAATTTAAACAAAGCTTTGAGAAAAGCTGCCGTGCGTGTGAGTGAGCTTCGTTTTATTATTCTGGCCGTATGTTGATTTTATGGAAAGTATTTCAAATGAACAAATTAAAATCACAATTTGGGAGCTATACTACGTACTTATTTTATCACGTTCTGGACTTTAATGTATTGTTTACTATGTGATCAACAGTATAAAAAGTATGATGTGCAGGAGCGTTTTTAGTTCGACCAGTTCGATTGATATGTTGAACGAAAGTAACACTAAACAAGAACCTTGTTTAACATTTTGATTTTCGTTATAAAGCCAAATCCTTGTGTTTCTTGACATCTTAGGTCATCTTGCGTATCGACTATCGTTCTTTTTCATGTTTTTGTTGATGTAACGATCGGACCATAAAAGCTTGCCAACTAATAGCAAGGCAACTTCAGTAAATATAACCAAGGATAAATATACCAAAAGCAAACTAATGTGATAATTCAATAAAACTATGCGAATCTGAGTTAAATGCATGGAATAAATCGTTGTTTAAAAACATTGATTCGTTGATGATTGTCACGAGTTCACGGCTTCGACATTTGTTCCTGTCTCGTGTTTTTGATTATTTCGTTCAAAACAATAGAATTAAGGCGAGGCCAACTCTGTTTCAAAACGAGTACTTGAATTTGGTATGAAGAATTCAAGTTCCGCGCGCAACGTTCCCCGGTCAGTATTCTCCCTTTAAATGCTGAGTCATGCTGATTTTATGATGATTGCTTCTAGAAAGTTCTGCAGCTTGCTACAGAATCCAAGATTGTTTATCTACTTCTGAACTGACATTTTTGACTCATGGTTACGTAAGTGACCCTGAATCTATACTGTCATGGTGGAAACGTTTTCATTTCATTTCATTTTTGACTAAATCTATTGTTCTTTTGAAATAGTGTTCAACACACTGCTTTGCGTGCTAACAAAGGACGAACAAAAAACGATTGCGCAAGAAACACCATTTTATTGTTAAAAATACAATGGGCATGCTGTGTGATTATTCAAAATTTTTAGCCAAATTTTTTTGACAAAAATGTTTTTCCATTGCCCGCCATGATGGCCGACTCGCAGCTTAGCGAGATTACAATTGCATTTTTAAATGAAATGTTTTCTAATACTCCTGGATTAGTTTACATCGTTATTATCTCTTCATTGGTAGAACACATGATTATTTTCTTCTTCTCGTCATTTGAAATGGTTAATGAAAGATTTTAATCGTTCTGTAACATCACTATTTGAGGTGAAACTTCGAAGATAGTTATTGTTGTGTTTTGACCATGAGAACTTTTGAACCGACAACTCATCATTTGGTTGGGGGCTTAGACAAGACAGTATTATATATTTATTGTTTGTATTGTTTTCTGAAGTTATTTATTACATCAAACTGCTAAGCCAGTCGTCATGGTTTTATTTGGTTTATTAAAATGTTTTAATTCTGCTGCGACATCAGCTTAAGAAGAGACAATTTCGCACGTCATTTACAACTCACACCTGTATTATAAATAGTGAAAATCACGTCTTCTGCTGTATCTTGGTATGGTCTAGACTTGGTGAAGCGTTTGCATAAGGGGTGCGGGGTCTTGGGTTCAATCCCATCGGTGTGCCTAACATTTTTTTTCTTTTTTTTCTTTTTTCTTTGATTTATTATGTGGATATATTTTTCTTTATATTATTATATTATTTGGATATTGTTATAATTTATTTTATTTGATTGAAGTTGATTTTTTTATTTGATCTGATTTTTATATCATTTGAGCGTAGCGGAGCTATTTTTTCTGCCTGTATTCCGCAAACATTTCCCTATTCTTTCTCATTAGAGTTCAAACTTTATCAATTTGTTAATTTTCCATGGCAATATTTATTTTCCATACATGAAGGTTTGTGAACTGTTCATGAGCCCTCAATAATTCGTCTTTGGACTGTTCATGCAGTTTGTGAATTTTTCATGAATTGTGTGTATGGTCTGTTCTTGAACTCACCAACTTATTGTCTGTTCTTGAACTCATCACAGTGGTTAGGATGAGCTTCAACCTAAATTTCCACTATACGTTCATTCTCTTTCTCGGATTATGATGTAGGAAGTTGATGATGAAGATGAGGATGCGCTGCAACAGTTCATGTCGAAAGAACCAATAAAACGCCAAACCCTAGCTGATATAATTATGGCGAAAATTGACGAGAAGAAAACGGAAATCGAAACACAAACTGGAGGTTTATTGATTTTACCAGTCATGTATTTTATTTGATTGTTATCGTTAGTGATCATATTACCTTGGATTCTGTTTATAACTTCCTGACCGAAATTACCGTAATTTATTGACCAATTGACCATTTGACTAGGCCTACCAGATATTCAACATTTTGAGTGACATTTTGGCATTCTCTATTCTGTCCAACAAGATTGAATTTCCTGCTTAGCGACTTTTTCAAGGATCCTTGAAATTATTATTCCAATGTTACAATTTTAACATTTGCAAACTGGCTTGTTTGCAGTGGTCTCAATACAATCTTTTTTTAAATTGCTTTGTAAATAGTTATCTCTAAATAGAAAATCATGAGCTGTTTCACGTACCTTATTTTATCCTTCAATCTTACTTCTCGACTGCTTGGCGTTACTCTCACTTTTATGATAACACCTACGTAACTGATTCATGAACTTTCCAAGCTTATTCATAAACTTTTTATAAACAGTTCATGAATTGCCATGAATAGGTCATGAACAAGTTCATATTAAACTTATGCCATTTTTTAGTTTTGTCCATGAGAATTTCATGAACAGTTCATGAACTCATCACTGTTCTTCGCTGGGAAACATGTAGACTAGACTGGACTGGATGGCATTGGTGATGTCTGACTATCTTGATAAGCATTAAATTAGTATCGACATTCTCCCTATTCAAATTTTTTTTTTTGATGTTTAGTAAAGTAATTGATGTAACTTTATTTGAATTCCCATGCCATCAAATCTAGACCAGGTTGTTTAGTTTTTCTTTCTTGTCTTGTTTTTCTTACTTAACAGATTTCAAATTTCCATTTAGGTGAACAACCATCAAAACCACTTGATGAAAGGCTTGTGAAAGTTTTTAAAAGGTGAGCAAAACATCAAAAGAAGTTTGCTTTATCATATTAAATGAAAGATGACATCTAAAACCACAATCCAATAAGGAGGTTTTGTGTCTTTCTATTTTTGATATATACCAGAAGTCATTATGCCTATATTTTCCATGAGAAGATTTGTCACAGAAAAAGTCACGTTATTATGTAACTTATATTGTTGCATTTCTCTCTGAAACAAACAGATTACCGGTTCGAGAAATAGTTCATCATTAATTCATCAATGTTAAATGGTCCAATTTTCATGAAGATGTTCAATGACAACAACCTTTGTACTTTTACAGCTAGTACCTGTACACCCCTCTATTATGAGTTACTATAAACGCAACTACCGTTCTTGGTTGTTGAACTTTGGGATTTACTTGAATTTTCATGCTCTTTCTGTCGCATTTCTCTCAAATTAAAGACAACGTTTGGTTGCGACAAGAAATCTATATACTTCAAATAATATGTATTTGCTTTTATAGTAGTAAATAAAAGATGAAATCTACTATATACAAATTATCTATTACAATGAGAATTATATGCTAAATGTAGATTACTTATTTACATGAGAATACCTCTAAATATAAGTGAGGTAACATAATTCAAACACGGACATTATTTGGCCTAATGGCCTTTCTACAAGGACACAATTTGTCCAGCCTGTATACTGTATATATAACCAAATAGTATGACATAATTTGTCCACTTGTTAATGTAACACAGTAGCCTACACTGTTATTGTGTTATTTAACCAACTATAATGTTTATGAAAGATGAAACAAACACCACACTTTCCTTTAGCATCCATGCTTAATTAATCATGTATGTACATGCATATATTTCATTTTATTTAGTGTGGGACAGATTCTAGCTAAGTATCGTGCTGGGAAATTACCAAAGGCTTTCAAAGTTATTCCATCACTTGCTAATTGGGAAGAAGTGTTATACATCACTGAGCCAGACGCATGGTCAGCTGCGTCAATGTATCAAGCAACACGTATATTTGTATCAAATCTGAATGCAAACATGGCACAAAGGTAGACCAACTGTAATTGACAATAATTTAGGAATCAGCATCACGCAAACAGACTCAATCATTCAAACAAAACTGAAACTAGTCAATAGACTAACAATTTCATCATGTAACATTGTAAAGGACTTCTTTGAACAATGTTTGGAAAAATTGCGTTATGAATAATGTACATATTTCAATGTGTAAATTGGGATTACCAACATGGGCATCAATCGAAGGGTACAATTTTCCCACTGGCATTCTCCATGCTTTCTTTAAATGGGCAACATTGACGGGTTGTTGCTACAAACTTAATTTTGAATAACGTTTAGTGTAATTCAACAATCAATGTCAGTCATGGCTTCTGAATGGCTTCAAATTTCACATTTCAGCATAGTTTCAGGCACAGAAACAATACGGACGACAACCGCAATGTAGACACATAAATAGCTTTGAGCACAAAGATGCCATCAGTCATTTTCCCCTCTTTAATGTAGATCAGTGTTCAAAATTATAACCATTACATTACAGCTCATTGAATTAGAAACAGCTATTTGAAGAAATTACAAAATTTTGTGTGTACATACAGATCACTTTAGGTCTTCTACTATGCTATGCTACAATTACGCTTCTATTTTTCTCTAGATTTTTCCATTTGGTCCTATATCCACGCGTCAGAGATGATATAGCTGAGTTCAAGACATTAAATTATCATTTATACATGGTGAGTTGTGTCCATTGTCAAACAGTTATGATCACTGATCTATGGCCGACAAAAGTAGGAATCCTGGAATCCTAGATTCCGATAGGTTAGAGCAACTTCAGAAGAAATTTAATAATATTATGATTTATTAGTCAAACTTCAACAACAAAAATTCACAAGAAAATCCTGAACTGCCTCTAGGATCCCAGAAGACTGAACCATTTGACGAACCCTGGTCTTGATCCTGGTAAAATAAGTTTAATAAACAGTTCATGAAAATACAGCCATTTAAGAGTTTGTGTGTTCATAAAGTTCATGAACCGTTCATAAACAGTTTGTAACTTGTGGGGACAATGTGACCAATCAAATTGCAAGAATTATTCATAGCAAAACCATGTTATGTTCTAATGAAATTTATTGCCAAGTTTGATTTTGGTTACACTGTACTTGTAGGCGTAATATTTGTTCTGCTATACACAGCAACATTACTAAACTAAATCCTACTTGATTACATGTTTTGATTAATTTAAATGTCACTTTTAGGCTTTGAAGAAAGCTCTTTTCAAACCTGCTGCATTTTTTAAGGGAATATTATTACCATTGTGCGAGGTAAGCTACAATTTATAGAGTATCATGCATAGTTTGGTGATGTAAAATCTTTATTCTCTTGACTTGCTTATCAGCCATTTGTGTCGTTGTATATTTCCATAGAGAAAAGTCACCAATCGCAGGGACTATTTGAAATGATCTAGAAAGTATTCACTATGATATTTTGATTAGATTGAATTTAAAAAATAGAAAACAATTTGTACTTCAATGATTTCAAAACCCTTTCATCAAAACTGAGATACAAATGATGAAGGCCTGAGAATGGGTTCCTGTGCAAATTAGCCAAATTATTTCAAAACGTTTGTTGGATGATGTTTAATCTTGTTGGGTTGAGTTGATGACCAGAAATTGTAAAGGTGCTTTCTGCCGGACTTTGCGAAAGTTTCTAAAAACTTCAAAATGCGCTACAACAAAGGGTCCCTCAGGAATACTAACCTTCGGAATACCAACCTCATTCAGAATCCAACAAAGTTGGAGCTTTTTTTACTGTGACGAGGATCTTGAATAGAAATCAAAATTAATAATTGAAAACCCTCAGAGTCTATAGGCCTACTGGTAGATCCTGCATATTGTGAAAGCCTGAATGCCAAATGTTCACATTTACAATAGAGTATGTTACATTGCTATATAATGTCATTTTCTTCTTAACAGGCAGGAGATTGTACGTTACGAGAGGCTGTTATTATTGGCAGTGTGTTAGCCAAGACAAGTGTGCCTGTTTTGCATTCTGGTGCTGTAATGCTGAAAATAGCTGAAATGGGTTACACAGGTAATTCCTTAAAGCATTAATCAGTTTTTGACCTAATTATACTTTTCTTGTCATTTTGAAGTGCATGCAATAAGGGGGATCATAGGGGGCTCAATTCTTGGGTCACAGGGGAAATTTTTCAAAAATTTTACTTCACGCATGTCAAAATCGCCAAATCCCCGTTCGTAGAAACCACTCGTTTAATAGAGATTGTCCTTTTCAAGTGTTTTGAAGACAAATAATTGAATAATTCCTTCTATAACAAAACATATTATTTCTTTTTATTATTTTTACCAATTTCGCACAGAAAAATTGATTTTATGTTTCTTTTTGAGCAAAATGTAGGTGAAAAATGATACAATAATTCTTGTTTCACTAGGCTACTTTTGAGAAATTCCAGTTTCACTCTATTGAAAAAGGAAGATTCTTGATTCACTTTCTATAGGATCCCCTTCCAAATAGTTGCCTGATGCCAGCTAATACGCTCCTTCCATGGATTGAACCCAAGACCCTGTGGGGCTGTGGCTAATTGTTCAAAGCTGTAAGTTATGTTCCCAACCACTGCACTAGGGCTGCACAACTGCCAATACCTCAGGGACAAAACTTTGATCAATGTATTTCATTTCATTGGAACTTGAAACGTGAGCATTGTATGTCAGTCGTATCCTTCCCAGCAACCCTTGATACGTATTTGAATGTATAAATAGATGTTTTGTCTATAGTCAATAGTGGGTATTTTGGTAGATTTTATTGAGACGTAGCCATTTAGTTTATAAGGTCAAGTTATTAAATGATAAAGATTTTAACTGTAATCTCATAATTTAATTTTTGTTTCTTTTATTAGGAGCTAACAGTATCTTCCTACGAGTATTGATTGATAAAAAGTATGCTTTACCTTATCGAGTTATTGATGGTGTTGTAGCACATTTTATAAGGTATGGTATTGCAATATTTAACTATGACGGAATGGTAACAGATTAAACCGTTCAAAATTTTGATTTCATGAAATTCAATGCAGTCAATGCATTTATTTTATTCCCTAAGGGGTTTCCCATTGTTCAGTTGCTACGATATTTTTCGTTTGTTTTTTTATCTATTTAAATTACTAAAGCTAACTTGCCGTTATTGTCTTTCAAGTGTGATAGAAATCAGTTTTCTATTCACAATTTTATTTACGAAATGTTAAAATCTCGTTGGGCATTACATAATTAAGAAAGTGTTGTGGGTATTGCATTAGTATGAATTTTATTCATAAGTTGTGTCGTATTATCACGACAGTCTTAAAACCTTGGAGATGCTATTGTCTCGACATGTTGTCCCAACCAAATTGTCTCGGGCCCTACCCTATTGTCTCGAACTATTCTGCCACGCTCGTAGCCACTAGGAATTGTCAATGTTAGATTAACCAATAGGAAGCAAGAAAACGTTTGAAAAAACCTGCTATAGCCTATTAATAATAATGAAAATTAATCTTTTTAACCAATGGTGCTGCTATTTTATGAGTGCTTCTTGACTTGATTTCTTCTCCTTTGTCTCTGTGTAAACAGTTCATGAACCAGTCTATTAGTTCAATTTACATGAACTGTTTGTGAACAGTCCATGGAGTGAAGTTCATGAACTGAGTAAATTCATCCACAGGGTTAACCTGACTTTGATGGTTGTATTTGATGATAATCATGGTGATTCCAATTATGCGTGTTGGAGATCATAGTAATCCACAATATGCAGAATTAATAGAAACCAACTAATCTACTATTCAACGTTATGCCTTATCCTGATCAGTTTCTTAATCAATTGATGTATTCACTTTTTCATAAAACCTGATTGGCAAAATTTTATTAACACTGATTGACACTTCACATTTGAAATGTTATTTAAGAAGAAAATGTTTTTGTAAATTGTATTCTTTTAACTATATTCTAGGCCTATAATTCAAACCGCAAGGATAAATGATGTATTTTCAGATGTGACCCTCCTCCCCATTCCTCTTTTATTGAAATATTTTAATCTGAAAATTTATATAACCTTCTTTTCACAAGTACTTGTTGTTATTATATTTTCAGATTTTCTATGGATAGACGACAACTACCTGTATTATGGCATCAAGCGCTATTAGCATTTGTACAAAGGTGTGTGTGAATTTTAAATTAAATTTTGAATTGGATCATATGATATTTAAATTTCTAATAAACTTAGGCCCTGTTTACAAGGAGGGCGAGTAACTCGGGTAGGCGAGTTACTCAGGTGGGCGAGCTACTCTGGTCTATTGTTTATGCGCGTTCTGTTTACAAGTAAAACGCAAAAGTTGTCTCCCCCCACCAGCGCTCATGCTTAGATCAGCTTTAAATTATTCAACTCAGGTAGGCGGGCTACTCGGGTTGCCCTTTTAAACACACAACACATTTTTAACTTGGTAAGGCAAGTAGTTCACCTACCAGGGTAACTCACCCTCCTTGTAAACAGGGCCTTAATAAATCTGCTGGAATCCATTCTCGTATCGTCTGATAAAACTGTGTATAATATTCAACTATATATACAACTTACTCAAACTCTTAAGTCTTAACTGGTCAAAAATGGAAACTAGAAAACTATCTACTGGTATTTATTCGTTTAACAATATTTAGTATCACCTTTTATATTATTTTAGATTTAAATAGAAACAAAACACATAAAAAATGTGAAATTAAAGCAAATAGCAAGAAATTAAGTAATTAATTAATGATTACATCTTTATTGAAACTTTTTATTTACAAATTTTAGCATCATTTTTTTTGCACGGGACAAGCATGGATCATCATTATCATCATCATTTATTGAGAACCTTTAAAGCCATTTGACTTTTTTCAAAGGGCCCAATGCCCATACATAATAAAATTAAAATAGGTATGATGATAACAGCAATTTGCTGAATTTTTTATCCTGTATAAATTTTCGGAATAAGTAAATGTCAAATTTTGAGGTACAGTAGCTGCATGATGACATATCTGCGTTTAAAGAATTGGTTCTTTACCTCTGACTGATATGAGCTGACAACATGTACAATTAACATTTCTATCAAAAATGTTGACAAAGACTCGGTATTTAAGCTGGAACTAAGAACAACAACTTCACTGGCAATGTTTTTAAATGATATGTGAGGAGGCATTTAGTTGCTTCTCTATCTGCATATCCCCTCTCAACATTCATATATTTGAAGATTTTCTGAACAGTTGTGATTCAACAATTGTTGTGGTGTGGCCTTCGTGTTGTGGTGTGGCCTTCGTGTAGTGGCTAGGGCGTTGGACCACAGCCCGCAGGGTCTCCGGGTTCAATCCCTGTCCGGAGCACTATAGGTTGGCGTCAGGAAGGACATCCGGCTATTAAACGCACACAAGCTTCAAAATACTAACCAATTTAACCAACCACCCCAGTGAAAAAAGGCTGCAAGCTTACCCGGTTATGGAATAAATGATAAATCCAAATCCAAAAAAAACAACAGGAAAGTAGCCTAATCACTTGTGAGTAATGTATCATCAACTGGAGGCAAACCATACGTGACAAGACACAAGAGGGATGTAATGTAGCCCCTGGCCCCGATGTGACGTTTATTAGTCTCTCATCACAATGCTAATTTAAATATAATGTCACTTTATTGTAATCATTGTAAATATTATATTTGCAGATACAAAGGAGATCTATCGACTGAACAGAAGGACTCGCTACATGATTTATGCAAAGTACATAGTCATTATAAGGTATGCAGTAACTGATAGGCCTTCCCTTGAAAGTGAACAGTTCATGAACTTTAAATGACCCCAATTTTCATGAAGTTGTACCTTATCCAATAGCTTCTGCAAGAAACATTTTGAACTGTTTATAAATGAAATTGCCGACAGAACAGCATCCATTCTTCTCACCTCTTTAACATTCTGCCTGTATATTGTTAAATTCAACCCCTAGCAGTAGCTGCAGGTATCTGTTAACGCCTGGACGACTCTGGAGTGTCCATCACCTTCATCCAGTCATACCTATACTATCATCCAGGATATTTCAAATTTCTATTGTAAATTTCTGATTCTCCCCATTTTGCTCAATGAAACTTTGGCTTATTTTGTGAAATCATCAGCGACCAATGGGAGTATAAACTCGATGGACAAATAATATATTTTGGGGACCTATTACACTTTTTAAAAAATACGTAAGTAGAATACGCAATAGACATACCATAAGTCTCTGCATATAACTTACAAAGGCTTCATTGTTGTTTTCAGATTACTCCAGAAGTCAGGAGAGAAATTGTTAATTCAAAATCACGTGACATTGAATATGATGCAGACATGAATGCATAAATTATGAATAAAATATATACTCAGTCTTATTGTACGTAAACATATATTCTAATAATGTGTATAAATTACAGAATCATAATTTACAAATATGTTATGGTATTAAAGTTACTCGATGATAATAAAATATTCAAAGATATAGATTTCGAAGACATCTGATACTATATAATATATCATTATATATACAACATTATTTAAGCTACATCCTTTGTATGTGACAGTAACTATTAACGTAATTTTGCCAATTTTTAATCTATTACACAGTAGGGTGTAATTAAGAAATATAGAATATTTTTAACGAAACCTAGCCTCGTGATTCATTTCCCCCGTTAAATTCAGCAATTTCATTCCCCTCCAGAAATTTCAGGGATAGGAGATGTGCCAATTTG
The DNA here is from genome assembly GCA_916610825.1 of Haliclystus octoradiatus. Classification (NCBI taxonomy): domain Eukaryota; kingdom Metazoa; phylum Cnidaria; class Staurozoa; order Stauromedusae; family Haliclystidae; genus Haliclystus; species Haliclystus octoradiatus. The sequence goes on from OU744446.1 coordinate 34,334,121, forward strand.
AATTCAGAAATATGCCCTCTAACCTTTTTTCTGCAAGATACCTTGAATATTTTATTCAGGCCAAAATGTTTACTTCCTCAAAATTTTTCAATTTTTTTAATTTTTTTCTCTAAATAATTCTATTGAGGTAATTTATCATGATAAGATATGTACCAACGTCAGAATGGTCGTACGAATAATATTAACATCTCTCATGTATTTATAAAAAGATCAAAATTACTTTGAGTTGAGACCCATATATTTCTAAAATTCAATAAAAATTCCTAATTTTTGTATACGTTTGAGTAATTTGCAAAGAGATGCCTGTGACAATGTTACGAGTTTATAAATAAGTAATAAATGATTTATTATTTGTCCAACCACATGCTCATTAAACCCCCCGTCTAGCTGCAATAGAAGTTAACACCGTATTTCAAAAAATAGAATACATTTGGTCAAACACATGAAACAAGAGATAAGTATATATATGCGAATATAATTCAATGTCACTTATGTAATAGAAATACAAATCATTACAGTCTTATTTCAAGACGTAAATATCTATTATCTAAATGTATACATTTGAATGCGAGGTCATGCAACAATTTTACAGAAAATGAATTCGGTGTACTGTACGGATTATAATATTATATGCTGTATAATGTATATATAGAGTTTAATTAATTTATTCCATTTCTTCATCTTTTGCCTGCTCAATTTTTAATATTTTTTCTTGTGTCTTCTCACTTCGAGGTGCTTTGATAACCAAAGAACAATCTTTTGTAAATTCGATTTTCAATTCATCTACATTCACATCTTTGGGAAGTGAAAATCGACGTGATGTGTGTTGTTTTCTAGAATGTTCTCCGTCGTCTTCTTCATTCTGTTCATCTTGACTATTTTCAGCGTTGACAGATAATATTCTTTCATTTAATTTCACAGTGATTTGGTCTTGTTTGTACCCAGGGAGTGGTAATAATATTTGATATCCTTTTTCATTATTTGTAATAACAGGTTCAAGTGATTTCTTATACGCTGTTATTTGTAAGATGCCATCTTTAGATACTCGCGATGATAATGTTGATTCGTTGATATTTTCTGGTAGTTTATATTTTCTTTCAAATTCACTGTTTTCAAAACCATTATCACTTTCATTATGATGTTTTCCACTGACTTTTAAAATGCCATCATCAATTCTTAATTGAATCTCCTCTGGTTTGTAATGTCCAACTTGTAAACATACTTTAAAATCGGGCTCTTTCTTTGCGTCTTTAGATAGTAGTCCCTGCCAACAAGGCGAACCCGTTAGAGTAATGTAATTTTGTCTTTGCCAAGGGTCCACAAACGAATCAAGAAATAAAGGAAGAGTTGCCAAAGATGCCATAATTATTGAATATTTGTCTCCTAAAAATGATTATTTGCTAGCTGTAGTAATGATGTTCTTCAATGTGAAGTTTCTACTTAACTGAGTTCAAGCTCTCACCTTTTATACTATTTCCAGCGTCACTTATTTGCCGACTTGATTGGTCGAGAAAACGCTAGAACATTTCTGACGTCAACGTTGACGAATCTTCTTCTAGACTTTCATCGAACTTTCCAGACGCCGTATTATTGTTGTCAGATCAGCAGTGGCGGATCTATTGTTCTAAACAATCGAGAAACGTCGATGTTGTTCTGTAAACCTCGTTTTGAACAATTTATTGACGTCAGAAATGTTCTAGCGTTTTCTCGACCGATCAAGTCGGCAAATAAGTGACGCTGGAAATAGTATATAAGGTAGAGCTTGAACTCAGTTAAGTAGAAACTTCAAAGTAAAGAACATCATTAGTACAGCTAGCAAATAATCATTCTCAGACGACAAATATTCAATAATTATGGCATCTTTGGCAACTCTTCCTTTATTTCTTGATTCGTTTGTGGACCCTAATTGGCAAAGACAAAATTATATTACTTTAACGGATTCGCCTTGTTGGCAGGGATTACTATCTAAAGACGCAAAGAAAGAGCCTGATTTTAAGGTATGTTTACAAGTTGGACATTACAAACCAGAGGAGATTCAATTAGGAATTGATAATGGCATTTTAAAAGTCAGTGGAAAACATCATAATGAAAGTGAGAATGGTTTTGAAAACAGTGAATTTGAAAGAAAATATAAACTACCAGAAAATATCAACGAATCAACATTATCATCGCGAGTATCTAAAGATGGCATCTTACAAATAACAGCGTATAAGAAATCACTTGAACCTGTTATTACAAATAATGAAAACGGATATCAAATATTATTACCATTCCCTGGCTACAAACAAGACGAAATCACTGTGAAATTAAATGAAAGAATATTATCTGTCAACGCTGAAAATAGTCAAGATGAACAGAATGAAGAAGATGATGGAGAACATTCTAGAAAACAACAGACATCACGTCGATTTTCACTTCCCAAAGATGTGAATGTAGATGAATTGAAAATAGAATTTACAAAAGATTGTTCTTTGGTTATCAAAGCACCTCGAAGTGAGAAGACGCAAGAAAAAATATTAAAAATTGAACAGGCAAAAGATGAAGAAATGGAATAAACATAATTGAACTATCCTGGAATATTTAACATTGTAGATAACGAACATATATTCTTATCATGTTTTCCATTTCTGCTCAAATAAATACGTCTGTCCATTACAACAATTTCATATTACATTTGTATACGTTTCATAGTCATGTAGTACAATCATACAATGCAATTAAATACCTTAATTAGTCTAATGTATGTGTAATCTAATGTATGTGTAATTCATTTATCTACGCTTTAATTATTATATTGCAATCAATCTACAAAATATATAAGTTATTTTAAAGGCAACTTATTCCCCGGCAAATCTTAATTTTGTTTCATTTATCCTGATCACAATTAATTCATCTAAATTCATATACAATTTAAACGACACTCCTTCCATACAGCGGGGCCATTGAGATTTCAGAACTCTTTGACACTCAGACAAGACCAATGTTTGAAATGCTGTTATTTACGTGAGACATTTTTGAAAATTTGCAATGTAAAACAAAATAATACTATTAAAGAAAACAATTAAACATGCATCTATCGACATGTCCGCTGACCTGCGTACCAGTCCAAATATTTCCCAGAAACAATGTTAATACCAATACCACTGGTAAATACACTGAAAAACCTTGGAAGTGTATGTATACGTTTCTTGAGTATATAAGTTTTGAACGTGTCCTCTGTACAAAAAATGTCGAAAGTTGAAGTTTATTGCATATAAGTATATTTACTTTTCATGAATTTATATATAAAATAATTTGTTTTTAATATGATTTATATCTATGATAATTTTATTGCAATTAATAAATTACTTAAAATACAATTTGCTACTTTGTACAATGTGTATGGGAGTTGGTAAAAAATTAATCAATTTCAAAATAACAATATGAATAATTTTCTATATAAAAAAATATATCACGTTTGTATGAGTTATAATAATAATTATTTAATTTATATCAATTTTTAGATTGGGTCAGATCACGTGGTACATTCCATAATTTGTAGGTTGCTCTGAAATCTTGAAAATTGAAATGTTCTAAACAAAACCACTTCTATATATGACCACGCAATCCACTTGCCAATTATGACCTCCAAGATTCACATATTTATTTGTGCGTTTGCATATAAATAAGACCTATTGCATGAAATTAAATTTTAAAATCATGTATACAGTAAAATCCGGAAATATCGGTTCCGGATTTAGCGGTATTCTGCCAATAACAGTAAGCCAAAACAATCATAAAGTGAGTAATTTACTGTCAATTTTTCTAAACGCTAAATATTTAACGCTAACAACGGAGTCTACAAAACCGGTAAAACAGTTTGTCTCCCTAAGCGTAATGTTATTGCCGGATTCAACTGTATATCATTTTAGAGTGATACTATATGCAGGAACCAAGTATCAGTCATCAGTCACAATACATACAGTATTATGAATTTGCATGGTGATAAAAACCCGTTATTTTTTGAAAATGCAATCAAAATTCTGAAATAAATCTTTTAAAGTTCTGTTCGAGAATTTGAATTTTGTAAAGACATTTTTTCCTTTTCTGATCTTTTATTATTTTTCATTTCTTCTTTTACATCGTCTTTAACCTGTTTTAATAATTTTTCAGCAAAATAACGTTGCGTTTCAGAATTCTGTCCAGATAATGTAAACCAAATAGGTAATGCACATCGCCTCCCCTTAGAGACACCAAGAACCCCATGAAGATTTTCAAATCCAGCTGAAAATGCTACAAGACGACCACATTTCGGTGTAACAGAAGCCTAGAAAAAATATCATAAAAAGGATATAGATAGATAGATAGCAACAGACAAGTACATGTTTCTGGCCATTAGCCTTCATCAGTACTGCTCAGTGAGCGAACAAGGAAGATAGATAGATATATAGATAGAAACATAGATAGATACATACATACATACATACATACATACATACATACATACATACATACATACATACATACATACATACATACATACATACATACATACATACATACATACATACATACATACATACATACATACATACATACATACATACATACATACATACATACATACATACATACATACATACATACATACATACATACATACATACATACATACTTACATACATACATACATGGAATACCGCAATACATGAATAAAATGATTAACATACATAATATAAAATTATACAATAATGTCATCATAGTTTCATTGTTCGGCAAGCACTGATTGCACCAGAGGGTTAGTAGAGAGCTATATCCTCTTCGTCGGGAGGAACAAATTCATGGTCAAGAAAATATTTTTTACTCTAAATAATTTTTAAAACTCTCCAGAAAAGCTCCCACATCGAGGGAGTTAGCCCCATTGTCAGGGAAATCCTTGTTCCACTCCCTACCAACAACTGTAGTTCTATGGCACATGTCTGTTTCCCGCATCCCCTTCTACGAAATGTCTTTCGCTTAACAAGTAACAAGTTGTCTAGCATATTGTCTGAAACCAATATTTCTACGCCAACTGGATCCCTTATTCCCGTTTCATTACAATAATAAAATGCAAATTAACATAAAATTCAAATTAACATGATATGAATAATTAAACAGATAGTAGTATTTACCTCTATTTCATTTCTTTTGTCAGCAAATATAAATTCCCCGCCTTCGAAATCATTATTCAAATACAGAATAGCACTGTTGATTAACGGAAGAAAAACAAGAATAAATAACACTCGAGTAAGAACATAGAAAAAATAATTACATAAATTTATTAATCGATGCAAATTGTATGTACTATATGCAGACTGGTGAATATATTGTGGCTTATTTTAAATCTAAAGATTGCCCATTTAGAATATAGCCTGTTGAAATTATAGTATAGTGAAACCTGTATATAGCAGTCAGCTAACAGAGGTGCACAAATTGACCACTATAGACAGGTGTATTCATATACAGGGTTGATTTAATAGAAAATGCTGTTTTCAAAATTGCAAGAGTGACCACTATTGACAGGTAGTCACTGTATAGAGGTGACTGTTTTATAACAGCTTTGAGTAGTCTAAATAATTCAAATTTTAATTTTGAAATACAATATTTGACTATACAATGTTATTATGCTAGGTCAGAGAATACTAGTTATACAAGACACAACCATTGAATATAAAAGAAAAGATGAAGGTAAAGATCATGTTAAGCTAAAAGTTTGAGTTCTCGTTTTCGGTCATGAAACCAGTTTCACATAGCACAGCATATCTGAACATGAGGCAGCACACAAGTCATACAGTTAACAGGTCTTATCAAATATACCTATAATCTCTCCATGTATAAGCTGGTGGTCGTTTTGGGCAAGTTTCAGGGCCATCTGCGCCAAACAAGCAATTATCAGCATGAACTGGATGACTAAAGTATGTTTCTGTAATTTCACTATCTATAAACAGAAAACAATCCAATACATCTCTATTATAATCAGATATATTCAATCAGGCTGACAGAATGCTTCAGCAGTCACGGCCATAGCTAGCTGCTCCTGTCTTCATCATCATTTATTCAGAAATATCTGATAAATGTGCATAAACTGATAACAGTGCTAAGACAATTTTTTTCCCAGGACTGACTAACTAAGATATATATATAAAAAGAGAAAATTTTTTTAAAAATAATATAATAACAGGGTTGATAATTAAACTTCAAGTAAACGCTTCCCATAGACACTTGAAACTGGTCCTTCTTGAAACATCCTTAATTATTGACGAGAGATCATTAGATTCCAGCTTCAAAATTGCCTGATTTTGCAATTTTACGAGTCTAAAAACTGTCCAAGTTTTCCTAAAAATCTCCATCAAGAGGGGGAGGGGCACCCTAACACACCTGGGATTTACGACCGTGTTAGCAGTCTATAAATAAGTTCACAAGGGATTACGGGTATGATCTGTGATGGTCCAAAAAAGTAGCAGAAAAGCAAAAGGGAGTGCAGATGTTTAGAAACGCTCAAGAGAAAAACCGTTTGTTTTATTTCCTTTCATATTTTATGACAATTTGCAAGCATGTATAAAATAGCAATTTAAGTGTAATTTGGTTGAATAAAATACTGCAGCCTGGCTTTGATACTTCTAGTAACTATTGTATGGCGAAACATTTAGTAAAATACTTCTGATATGCAATAAGTTGGTTAGCTTACAAATATATAACATTTTATGTACCATATCACGAGATATAGAAGCCTTACCTCCGCTTGCATCAACTGATGTACGACAGACAAGATGCGTAAATGCAAAATATAATTTTGATGTTAAATTGAAGTAACTCTCTGTGAATTGACGTACTCTTTCACTCAAATCTAAATATAATTTAGCGTCATCAACCTCAACAATCCCATTTGAGGCACCCTAAAATCAGAGAAGCCTTATTTATTAACAATAGTATATGATAAATAACCAAGCTAACACATTGTTTGTTGAATAAGACTATAAAAATAACAATAAGAGTTGAAAATCAATAAGTACTACAGTCAAACATGTTATAGTGACCACCTATATATAATGGCCACCTGTCATAAGGGCCACTAAAACAATGTAAGTTTCCAAGTAAATTTCAAAACTTTCCAAATTATTTTCAAACGTTTCCATATCGATTTCAAAAATTTACAAACGGATTTCAAAAGTGTCCAAATGAATTTCAACAATTAGTAAGTGGATTTTGACAGTTTCCAAATAAAATTCAACGATTTTCAAGTGGATTTCAACAGTTTTCAACAGGATTTCAAAGTTTCCAAATGGATTTCAAACAAAGTTTTGAAATTATAGTGTGATGATTAAATACAGATATCACTGTACTTTAATAGCAAAAGAAAGAACAAATAGGCTTATACTGTGTTGTATATATATAGTTAGAACATTACTTTGCAACATATGATTTAGGTATCGATTAAAATTTTTTAACGACTTCGATATGTATTAAACACAAAAGAAAATGAAAACGGGAGAGCCTAGCCTACCGGGATACTAAACTAAAAAATTAGTTTAGACAGAAAAATTGAAAAAGAGACCAAGGAAACCTTAACCAGTGCTAAATACCATGCGAACATGAGTTCATAATTTCATAACATGTCGATCAAGAACAACTTCATGAGCCTTAATGAAAATGGAAAACTTGTTCGCTTCAGCTGGACTAGATTACGCATTCTCCAGGATATATCTCAAATTTAAAAGTCAATTTTGTAAACATTGCTAACACTGAGTATAGCCAGTAATAATATAATAAGTATTGCATCAACACTTACAACTGAGGCAGCCATTACATTAACACCCTCAAATGATTCCTTAAGAGTAAATGGACGGTCAGGGTTTTCTTTGTTATTGTAGCCATCTCCTTTCTTAGCCATTTTCTATAACAAACCCAAAATTTATACATTATTAAGATATACAATGATCTTGGAAGTTTGATATTTGGCCATGTCAGATGATCGGGTAACACCAGAAAAAAGCAGCTTCTATTGGATTTCATATTTATTGACTCATTGTAGTACAAATAATGCATTGCATGACTCATGGCCGCAGAGAAAAATTTTGGGCCTCGAGAATTTGCAAATATAGTCTCGAAAAAATGTGTCCTCGTTCCTCCAGGGAACTTTTTGCAAAATACATCCATAACCTAGGCACAAATCGACAACCAGAATGTAAAAGAAAAACTTTGTTGGCTCTATGGTCTATTCTAGGAGTTTCTTTCATTACTAGTACATACAAACAGAACGGAGCCAGGAGGACAATGTTTACTTTAAGCAGTCCTTATCAGTGTCTGCGCTTCTTCAACAGTCAAATCTCTTAGTGCACAAATTAAATGTATCTATAATACATTTGGTTCTTTATGTTCATTTTTAACTGACCGGTGGTGAACTGTTCATGAACTCCTGAACTGTTTTTTGCAGGGGACCTCACCCTAGAGTATTAATGATATTCTCAGTTCCATGGTAACACTTTTGAAATAGAGACTTAGACCGTTACTTACGCTTTTAACACAGACATGGTTATAATAGGAAGCATCTAAATAACGGAAAAGCTCAGGTGATTCTATCAAAAAAATATTTTAAAGTAATCATTGATACTGATGTATAGTATATCAACTGAAAAAGTTGATTGGTAGAATTTTGAAGCCGATCTGATAAGAAATAACGGAAATAACAATGTAAAATCTTTCAAATTCTATGTAAAGATAGTCAAGTTGAATATGATGTTTTCAGCGCATTTCTTGCAGTTGTGGAAAAGGTTTCGTTTGTGTTTTCATCATCTACTTGAATGGTAAAAATAGAACAAAAGATTTCGATTAATAATCGATTCGAATTGAATCCTAACTTGCCGAATAATAGATTACCATTTTGACTATCGATTCGCATCCCTATATTAAATGGATATTTACTATTTGATTGTGTTAATTAAATTTATTTTGGAGTCCTTCCTATATTTTGGATTTCACATTTTTCAATCTCAGAAGACTTTTGTTTATTATTGCAAAATGGTCTTTATGCATCAGTCAATTGACATCACAGCTCCCTGACCTACGGAAAACCCCCGGCATGTTAAAAACCTTGCTTTTATATCAAATTTTAGCTATCTATTTGTATATAGTTGTAATAATATTTTAAAAAGTCATGAAGTGCTGATGGCACTGCAGAGTGAATGTCCTGCTGCCACCCCACATGGACATTATGAAAATATACATTTATTTATATTTCTGTGATGGCATTTTGGGTTGGCTATAGAAAGTATTTAACAATTTTTAATTCCAATTTTAAATTAATGTTTGCAAAATGTTAGCTAATTATTTTAATGGTAAATATTAACTAATGGTTGAAATGAATAGCCAGTAACTAAACTCTGAATAAGGCTTTATTTAACAAAAAGATAGCTCCATCTTACAACATGTGGATAAGGAATGAGTGTTTATGAAGTAGCCTCATTTACAAACATAAAGAACATAATTAGCATAATTAACAAATTCACAACATTCTCCCCTTGTAATTATTAGATGTTTAGTTTATTGGGAGCATGTCTAATTCTAGTAGATCTACCTGGTTCATTTACATCTTTGACCACATCAGTGTTTTCAGCTACAATTGGTTGATCAACGTTTGGTAAATTTTGAATAGAATCAATATTTGAATCTCCAGTTGAATCCAGTGGTACATTTTCATCCAGAGGTGCTTCAAAATGTGGCTGTTCTGACTCTACGCCATATGGTGCCAGATGTCTAACTGACACGGTAGCTTCTTCCCCATTAGGGAGCCTGACGTGTGCATAGTTAGGATTAGATTCAATGAGTGTGACAGTCTGGACAGGTGTGTCATATTTGCTCTGCATATTTTGGTTTCTCATCAGTACCGGTCCAGGAGAAGTAAGCCAGGTAGGCATAGCATTCCCAGTAGTTGACCTACGATTATGGTTAAACATCCTTTCATGAGGGGTGACATTTGTTGAAGTCTATAGTAGAGATCTTATTGAATGGAGGGCGTCAGGTAGTACAACTTCCCATTGAGATGTCGATAAACTTCTCGATTTTAATGCAAGAGAAACTGCTTTCCATATAACGCCATTATACTTATCACACTGTCCATTGCCTTGTGGGTTGTAGGGTGTAGTGCGGCTAGCAGAAATACCATGACTTCTTAGAAATACCTTCAAATCGTTAGACATAAATGATGAACCTCTATCTGAGTGTACGTACATTGGCATACCAAACATAGCAAATACTTGTCGCAAACATTTGGTAATAGTAGTCGTCGATACATCATGGCATGGAATGGCAAATGGAAATCTCGAAAACTCATCAATAACTGTTAGTATATATTTGTTAGTAGATGAAGAAGGAAGTGGTCCCTTGAAATCCAGATTCAGTCTTTCGAAGGGTTGAGTAGCCTTGATAAGATGGGCGTCAGGTGGCTTCATGTATTGTGACTTTCACTCATTGCACACTGTGCACGATGATGTTAAATTCTTGACATCAGCAACGGAGTAAGGTAAATTCCTTGATCTGACAAAATGTAGCATTCTTGTGATGCCAGGGTGAAATAACATGTCATGTAGGTCGTATAAGCTTTGATGTGCTTGAGTTGCTCCAAGAGTAGTTCGTATCCGAGATAAGGCATCAGCCGGTGCATTCTCTCTTCCTGGTCTGTAGATAATGCTGAATTTATATGATGATAGCTCAATTCTCCATCGCTGAATCTTGTCATTCTTGATTTTTCCAGCAAGTTTGGGGTTCAGCATAAATGAGACAGATTGTTGGTCTGTGATTAGTGTAAAGTTACGGGCACATAAGTAATGTCTCCATTTTCGAAGACTCTCTACAATGGCATATGCTTCTTTCTCAATAGAAGAATGTTTCTGCTCACCATCTGTCCATCTGTTAGTAAACGAGAGAAGAATGCTACTGGTTTGCCGTTTTGATTGAGTGTTGCACCGAGAGCAAAGTCTGATGCATCGGTTTCATCAATTGGTTGAAGTACAGCTTCTTCGATTTTTGATTTCAAGGTTTCAAAAGACTCTTTGGCACAGTCAGATAGTGGAAAAGAGTGACTTTGAGTTAGAGGCCGTATTAGATCTGAGAAGTTCTTGATCCATTGTGAATAATAGGAAAACAATCCGACAGCTATTTTCAATTCATCAGTGGATGATGGCAGCCGCAGACTTTTTAGCGGGGTTAACCTATCAGGATCTGGTTTCAATTGTCCATGAGATATCAAATAACCCAATAAATTAATTGTTTCTGTAGCATATGTACTCTTTGCATGATTAACAGTAAGGTTTAGTTCCTTAGCAATTACTAAGAAACGATCAAGATTTGAATCATGTTCTTCTTTGGTTTTTCCGCATATGGTGATATCATCTAAATAAGCAAAAGTGTCTTTTAAATCATTGTCTTTTATAATCTGATTTATGATTCTCTGAAAGCAGGCAACTCCATTTGTCACACCAAAAGGTATTCGGCAGAATTGGTAAAGCTCTCCTGCAGCTTCAAAAGCAGTGTATATCTTGTCATCTTGATTGATTGGGATTTGGTGATATGCTGATTTCAAATCCAAAGTACTGAAGAACTTGTACTTTGAAACGTTGTTGACTACTTCTTCGATTCTAGGTAATCGATACGCATCAAGATTTGTGAAGCGGTTAATAGTTCGCGAGTAGTCAACAACCAAACGTTTCTTGTGACGCTCATTTGTTGTGACCAATACTTTCGCTCTCCATGGTGAGGTGCTTGGCTCAATAATACTTTCTTTCAAAAGTAGTTGCACTTCTGTGTTGATAAAACTTTTGTCTGGTGCACTGAACTTTCTGGATTTTGTTGCGATAGGTTGGCATGTTGAGTCTAAATTTGCAAATAGTTTAGGAGGGTTTATTGACAATGATGCCAAAGCACAAACATTCAAGGTAGGTTTTTCACCTCCAAATTCGAAAGTGACTTGTTTGTGTAACTGTAAAAAATCTCGACCAAGGATTAAATCTGAGCAAAGTCCTTGTAAAATAGATACTTCCATTTTCTTGTATACTTTATCATCCATATTAATATCTATCTTTGTTGACTTTTCAATTTTGGCATGTAGTGCAGATGAGGCCATATATACCACAGAAGGCTTGGGCATGGTAGATATTCCCATTTGTTTGACAAGATTAGGACAAATGTAGCTGTCATTGCTACCAGTGTCTATCAGAGCTTTCACTGCAGTACCATTCACTTTGACGTCAGCGACACATTGGCATGGTTTTGTTGCAGCTAGGTAGGTAGAGTGCGTTGCAGAAGATTGTGTTTTATTGTATGTGTTATTACTTGATGTCCACACTTTTGCATAATGTCCTTTCCTGGAGCATTTGTTACAGTTGACATCTTTGGCTGGACAGTGACTACGTGGATGACGCTGTTGACCACAGAAGAAGCATTTGTCTGTTTTGTCACTTTTGATGGCTGCAATATGATATTCTTCAGAGTTGTGTGAGTCAATTTGTGCATGTGATAACTCTGCGGCAGTAGCAACAGTGTTCGTTTGCTGGGGGATTGCAAATCTATCAGAACTTTTCTGCGCAACTTCCAAAGATCTAGCCTGTAAAATTGTAGTGTCTAGATCAAGATTCTTATTTTCTAACAGCCTTTGCCGCATCGGACTTGATTGTAAACCACTAATAAAAGCATCTCTGATAACGATATTCTTGTGTTCAATAGCTGTGAGTGGCTTGAATGTACAATCCTTACTCAATAGACTTAAAGCTTGTAAAAATGTATCAACAGATTCAGATGGCTGCTGTCGACGTGATGAAAGTAACTACCTTGCATAGACTTCATTGGGGACCTTAGCATACATTGATTCAAGTGTAGTAATAGCAAGTTCATAGGTATCACAGTCAGAAATATATTCATACACAGTAGGTGATATATAGTTAATTAAAGGGTGTAGTTTATCTGGTTTGAGTTTGTCCAGAATTGCCAAGAAATTTGTGAAGGTCATATGCCAATGTTTCCATTCCTTTTTGGCAGTAGATGAATTAGGATCTGTATTGAACTTTTCTGGTTTAAGAAATCTATCCATGACTAACTGTCTGAAAAATATCTTTTGTTAAATAAATTGAAATGAATAGCCAGTAACTAAACTCTGAATAAGGCTTTATTTAACAAAAAGATAGCTCCATCCTACAACATGTGGATAAGGAATGAGTGTTTATGAAGTAGCCTCATTTACAAACATAAAGAACATCATTAGCATAATTAACAAATTCACAACCCCACAAATTCACAAACCCCCGGCATGTTAAAACCTTGCTTTTATATCAAATTTTAGCTATCTATTTGTATATAGTTGTAATAATATTTAAAAAAAGTCATGAAGTGCTGATGGCACTGCAGAGCGAATGTCCTGCTGCCACCCCACATGGACATTATGAAAATATACATTTATTTATATTCTGTGAAGGCATTCTGGGTTGGCTATAGAAAGTATTTAACAATTTTTAATTCCAATTTTAAATTAATGTTTGCAAAATGTTAGCCAATTATTTTAATGGTAAATATTAAAATATTAACTAATGGTATAGAATAGATTTAGAATCAATATTTTATATAACTACGATGAAAACATGCAATTTCATTAAATTTTAATGTTTTAAATTGTTTTGATTATTGGTTATTTTAGTTTACATACGTTTAACTTTTGTGAGTTGCTGTTTGTTCCTTTAATTTCAATGTAGTCAGTTAGGACTTTGTTGTTGTTTACACTCTGTTATTGAAAAGTAGAACAAAGATAAGATAGATATATGAGATTAGTTTGTCTTAGAAGTGTATGCGGATATATAATACAGTGAAATCTGTATATAACAGTCAGCCATGTGATAAATATTAACCACTACAAGTCTATGCATTTTTGAGTGGTGGGTGGAATGGAATATTTCTATTGAATATTTTTGAAATCTTTGGAAACTGTTACTATGAATTTTGAAAAACTTATGAAATTACAAAATATTACAAAATAGGGTACGTAAACAGAAATAATTCAGTATAGCTTTTATTTTTAAGATGCATTTCAGTAGTTTTAAAGTGGAATGAGGATAATTTAAATTATGATGCATTTGATCAGTACCATTTCAGTACCCAACACCATTCCAGTATGTTTTCAGTAAGTTTTCAGTTAGCAATTCTTGTATATCGAAGATTGATAGTGTGTAATAGGGACCAATATAGACATTTGGCTACTTCACAAAGATGACTGTTATTTGTAGATGTGACTATATTTTGTGTAATGTTATAGATAAATGTGATACGTAGTGTATGTGTAAGCTAGAAAGAGTTAACATTAATTAATGATTGTTCAAATTTCAATTAAAGTTTAGTACATTGAAGGAGTGGATGTTCTAGGTTGTTAGAGAAATGGCTCTAGTATATATATATATATAATAAACAAATGTGCAAGCCTTAATCAGAGTTAGTCCGATAGAGAGGGTGTACTCCTTCAAAAACAAACAGTTTCCAGGCATTTGAAACGGAATTGCTTTTAGATTTAATTGCATTTGTAGATCCTATTCATAAACCGTGATATCTAGAGACTGGTGAATGTTGATGTACCAACTGAGGTGGTTAAGAATACACATTTCAAAATAGAGGTCTTCGTTGGATCAGATTGGGAGGGTATTACCCCTGCGAAAAACAGTTCAGGAGTTCATGAACAGTTCATGAACGTTACATGGCTCCAATTTTCCTGAACTGTTCATGAACAGTTCATAAACTCTCACAGGCAGTTCATGAACAGTTTGTGAAACTTTGGGGCCATTTAACGTTCATGAACTGTTCATGAACTGTTCATGAATTGTTTTCGCAGGGGTAGTAATCTGAATGTTTACAAAATTTTCAATCCGAATCTGGATGGAATGTGTTTTAATCCAAAACAAATCCGAAATATTCGGATTCTGCTTTGAGAATCAGATCCAAGAGAATCAGGATCGGAGTATTGTATAACATTGTACTCTATTTATGATATATAATGATACCAAAACAATGAGATAGTTGTAAAATGTTTATAAAAAATAGCACAAATAACTCAGCATATATTAATACAGTCGAACTTGCTTAATATTCCCCCTCTGGTACGGATAAAATGTGGGAATGTAAGCGAGGTGGCATATCAAGCGAGGTAGGGATATGAGAGTTTGTATGAGAATCAAATGTAGAAATCATTTTTTTGTGGGGATATTAAGCAAGACATTTAAAGAGGGGATATTGACCGACTTTGACTGTATCATAGATAATAAAAATTCGATCTGATCCTGGAAAAGTCTTATCAGAAAGGAAAATTTCAATCTGAAAAAAATTTGATTGGTTAAGATCGAATTCAGATCGGATTTACAGATCCCGTACTTCAGAACGACTTTAGAGTTTTGACATGACTGCATATCTCACAAAGCAAAGTTATCAAGTATCGATGTATGATTCTATGTTACCTCAATGACATTCATTAAACGATTGCAATCTTCCTCTGTAGCAGCATTATCAGCTACTACTCTTTGCGTTCCATTCAACATTAAATCATCATAAACAACATTGATGCTCTGTTTGGAAAAAATAATACAACGTCAAAACATTTTGCTTTAAGAATGAAGCAACACTCTTATGGAACAATATTCCAGACGATTTGCAATCT
The DNA here is from genome assembly GCA_916610825.1 of Haliclystus octoradiatus. Lineage (NCBI taxonomy): Eukaryota > Metazoa > Cnidaria > Staurozoa > Stauromedusae > Haliclystidae > Haliclystus > Haliclystus octoradiatus. The sequence goes on from OU744446.1 coordinate 34,349,818, forward strand.
TGCATTTTGATATCTATTATTAATTAATTGAATGCTTAAAATCATACCAAATGTATACAAAATGGCTTCTAAAACATGAATTAAGATGTGGTCGCCTGACGATAAAGGCTGCCCAGAACATCAAGGTAATTGAAGGTATGGTTAAGAAATTTCAACAAGCTAGCTTGGAACTAGCCTGCGTACCAGCCCCAAGGTTTTTTCTGAAACCATTGAGTCTGTGAGCTAATGTGTGATTTTTAGCCCAGCAAGTTCCCATGAGTTTGGAATATAATTTATGCATTATGTCGTATTATCATTAAGATCATTGTTGTTGCTGATGAGTATGACGTGATTGACGAAGAATTGTGATTTTAGGACAATTGATCTTTTGTGATAGAGTGTGAATCGGAGTGTGGATAATTTGCCAATAGTATATACGTGTTATTTTTGATGGGCTAAAAGTCACGCTTTAGTTCACAGACCCTTGGTTTCATAAAAAACCTTGGGGTTGGTACGCAGGCTAGCTTTGAACTTGATAACGAGATTTTGTCAAAACATCAATCTGATATCTGATGTCAGATGTCTCTTTTAAGTCACATTGAGAGATCAAAGACGAATGCCCCTCAACCACTGCATGGGATCCTATACTGGCAACCGAAGGAGATGCCTTGACACGGGGCTATGGTCAAGTAGTATCTTTTCATAATGTTTTGTATCATCAATTGTCTTATTTACAAGTTTCTTTGTCAGCTATGTCTGACCATTATTTGTGACATTCTCTATGTAGCAAATATGTTAGGTGTATAAGGAACGGCGTTAGGTGTATAATGTGACTGTCTATAAGTTACTACTATTACTAATCTGATTTGATCTGATCAGTGATCACTTAGCTTGAACTGGCTTTGTTTAAGTTTCCTACCTTCAATTCAGCTAGGTCTTTCCAATTTAAGGTACTATTCTGTCCAGCAAAGTCAGTACTAAGACCGTCATCATCTTCATCAATACTAATCTGAAACAAATAATGGATTATCACAGTTATGATATATACGTTCAACACACATTCATAATTACATCCTATTTCGATTGGATTGTACAGTATTTAGGCTTATCTGAACATAGGTTGCCATAGATTCTATATTTATTTTATTTCATATAATAATAACGTCTATAGCTCCAACAGTTAATATGATGATTGCAATAATTTGAGGTTTTAACTTCTGTTATATACAGGGCCGTTTTAAGGCATAGTAGACACTGTCTACACCCCAAGCTATCAAAGCCCTTTTTATTAAGAAAAATGGAGGAAATCAAAACAATTTATTTGAATATATAATTAACTGTTTATTGATATTTTGAACAAGATTAAGCCAATCATGGAAAGAAAAATGAATTTTAAAAGATGAAAGAGCTATATTTCACCATGATATAATTACGTTTCTTAAATTGCCTATGTAAACTGCCTAATCAGCAAGCAAAGAAAAAGCCGTTCCACAAAAGTGTCTACAATCAGACATGTTACAATGAATACCAACCACATATAAGGTTCATTATTATAGAAAAGTGACTTTGAAATACAGGATCGATTCTATAGAATAATGCTTTCTTAGATTACTACAGTGGCCATTATAGACAGATGGCTGATATATATATAGACATGGCAAATATAGCATGTTTGACGTAGTATTCTAGTGTCAAATGTTATCTGACATATAATGGTACAGTGGAACTTGTATATAACAGCGAACTATGAGAGGTAGATAAACTGACCACTATATGCAGGTGGTCTTTATATACAGGATTGATTCAATAGAAAACACTATTTCAAACATAGCAAGAATGACCACTATAGACAGGTGAGTATTGTGTAGTCGTGACCATTATAACAGGTTTGACTGTTGTTGTTAAAACGTATGAGTTTAAAATACCATATCGTCAGTTGTACTCTCTTCCATAAAATTTTCAACATAACTTGACTCCATGTTTAGAAGTAATAACCTTTTCCTGAATAATTGTTCGTCGACATACCTCCTGGCTTCCTAAAAAGTCAAAACAAGGTTAAGAAAGAAAATAAAGGCTTTTGCTACGCTGTCTAATCCATGTAATCTTTAAACATGACATATGGCCACCAGGCATTATGCTGTATGACACTTTACCATAAGGCATTTGTGTGTGTGACTCCAAGGAGATGGACTAATAACGAAGTATTCAGGTTTTCAAACCATTTTTATGTGGTGAATTGTTGTACTTGATTATATTGCTACTTGAGGGAAGTAATGTTTTATACTTTTATTTAGAAATTGTAAACAGATGATTAGATCCTTAGTTTAGTAGAATTATAGCCTTGGAGGTAAATTTTTGTTGTATCAATCAAAAACCACCTTTGGCTATTCTGTTAAAACCTGGAATATAAAACCCCTGGCTGGTTGACAAATCCTGAGAGGGACATGGGCATTAGTTGAGCAGTTAGTTAGGTAGTTGAGTAGTACGTCATCATTACAGTGGAAGCCATACATTCAAATGCATCACTTGCCCCTATGAAAAACAATTCAGCAGTACATGACCTTTATCGAACTCCGGAACTGTTTTTTGTAGGGAAGTTTCTCAATTCATCCAATTTTTAAATGCCACAGTTATATTTCTGAGATTGTTACCGTCATGAACATTGAAACAAAATTCAAAAATAAAAATGCTTTTCTGTAATTCTATTAGATTTTTTGGAAATTTTACATTTGCAAAAGTGTTTTACCCCATTGACTTTGTGTATTAATTTAGATTATTTAAAAGGGCATTGACGCCCATTTCCCAATATTTTTTGAACACAATTTTGAACATATGATTTATTTACTCCATTAGAACAATAAAATCAAGAATGCAATTCAACTTTCAACCCTTCATTTATTTTGGACCGGTCTATTGTAAGTGCTTTTTTTCAGCTGTGACACTGCAGATTAATTTCAACAGATTTCAAGGCAGAAAGACCTTGATTGTCAATGATATCAATACCAGTATAAATTAAAAACATCTCACTGGTCGTTCTTTGACTGGGCCAACTTTGTAATTTGAAATGTAAAAATCTAGATTGTCTTCCATGACAACATCTTTTGGTTTGATAACAAGAAATGATTTGGTACAGGCAGCCGCAGCGCTGTAGTCTTCCTCTATAAAACAAAAGAAAAATAAATACTTGATTGAGTTAGTTGTATATTCTAGAAATATCAAGTCAAATGAAACACTGTATATAACAGCCAGCTATGAGAGGTATAGACATTGACCACTATGCGCAGGTGACCTTTTATACAGGGTTGATTCAATAGCAAATACTGATTTAGACATAATAAGAGTGACCACTATGGACATGTGGTTGCTATATAGCGGTGACCATTGTAGCAGCTTTGACTGTAAATTAATTTGCAACAGCCAACTTGTATGAGCTACATGCTTAAAGTAGAGTCCAATCCAATAAATCACTGAAAATATCAATTTTCTTCTGAATTTGGTACAACCTTCCGGAATCTAGGATTCCAACTTTTGATTGACCCTGGTTGTATATATTCAATTTCCCTCCCAATGACTCATATAGAACAAAAGCCACATATCTCTAGTGATCAATGACTGCGTTTCAATGCCTCCAATACACTCTACTGATTTGCAAGGAGCCTCCAATGCACTCTACTGATTGAGTAGCCTGCGTGCAGACAGACTTTTGTCTTTGTATAGTTCGTCTGCGTATTTGCACTGAGTATTGCGTACTAAGTGTTTGTACTGAATTTACAGTAAATGACTATTTAGGAAGTGTGGTTTCTTGCCATAACTCAATTTTCATTATTTTAAAATACTAGCCCATTGTCCACATATTATTTGATAAGCCAATCACAACATACTACCAAAAAATTGCAGTGGAAAAACTCACTACGGTGTTTATCTAATAATAGGACTTGGGCCCTGTTAACAAGGAGGGCGAGTTACTGAGCCTTACTTTAGCCTTACTGAGGTAAAATGTGTTGTGTGTTCACAAGGACAACCCAAATAACCTGCCTACTACTACCCGAGTTGAATAATTCAAAGCGAATCTAGGCATGCGCCTGGAAATCTAACGATCAGAGAACAAAAGATGTCTGTAACGGAAACATTTGAAACAATAGAAAATTCAAGCTACCATGTTAACTCGCCTACCTGAGTTACTTTCCTATTTGTGTTTACAAGTAATAATAATAATAATAATAATAATAATAATAATAATAATAATAATAATAATAATAATAATAATAATAATAATAATAATAATAATAATAATAATAATAATAATAATAATAATAATAATAATAATAATAATAATAATAATAATAATAATAATAATAATAATAATAATAATAATAATAATAATAATAATTCAAATTAACCCGTCCTCCTTGTAGACAGGGCTTTAATATTGTCCGATTCATAAATACCTTGATAATACGAGAATTGTAGAAAGTTATAAATATCTTCAAGATTGTATTTGATCAATTTTTCATCATGAACGGCCATATCTCTTCTACAATTCAATTGACATTCTAGAACAGTATCATAATATTTTGATAATATTGACGATGTTTGTGAACGTTCATGATAATCTTCACATAAGGCCAAACAAATATTATAAACTTTAATATATAATATAACAGATTCTTCCATATAATGTATACAATCTTTATACTTTCCTTCTAAATATGAATTGATTCCTTTTATTAATGATCTTGAGTATGGTGTTTCTTCCATTGATTTTATAATAAAGTCATTGTTGATTTTCGATTTGTAATATTTCAAATTATCTAACATGATTGTATTGTTATTGTTTACTTCTAAATATGTAAATGCTGCATTTGCTGCTTTTGTGTATTGTTTGATCTGAAACAAAATAAAAAATCGAGTAAAAAATCAGTCTGAAAATCACAGTGAAATGCGTGGAACTTGAGTATCATCATATATTATTATTATTTAACCTCTGTCAAATGAAGACATAGAGCACTATGGTTATTGGCTATTAGATAAACATAAAATTTTATCACAATTATTATTGTTATTTAACCTCTGTCAAATGAAGACATAGAGCACTATATTATATGCTATTAGATAAAAATAAATTTTATTATTATTATTATTATTATTATTATTATTATTATTATTATTATTATTATTATTATTATTATTATTATTATTATTATTATTATTATTATTATTATTATCATTATTATTATTAATTATTATTAATAATAATAATGGAGTCAAAGACTACGCATTCATTTTCTGTAACTTGAAGTTTCTCGCTTTATGTGATCATCAGACAGATACATTGACTTCATTATTATTATTATTCACGCTCTGTCAAATGACATCGAGCACTATCTCAAATGCTGTTAGATACCATATCATTATTATTATTATTATTATTATTATTATTATTATTATTATTATTATTATTATTATTATTATTATTATTATTATTATTATTATTATTATTATTATTATTATTATTATTATTATTATTATTATTATTATTATTATTTATTATTATTATTATTTAATAAATTCTTTCTTATTAAATTTGAGATAAATGACAGCGATAAAAGAGACATAACTGACATTGCCGTTATTATGAAGACAACGAAATATTGCCAATTATGTCTCTTTTATCGCTGTCATTTATCTCATTATCATTATTATATTTATTATTATTGATTAATCATTAGGATTTGACGATGCAGTCCTGAAACTGGAGACAGTTTTAAAATCTTTTCTTTGGTACAGTATGATACAGTATAGGCTATCTAGGAATATTTAAAATTGCTTCAAAACGATCAGCATGCAGAGATCAAAGAGCACATCTTTGATTAATTTCTCAATAAAATATCGATCAGATGTGGGATTGTTTTGATATCAAACCGCGATTCTTCATAATAGGATTATACAGGTCAATCAATCTACTCAGTCAAATCTGTCAACATCATAGTGACTGGATAAAGTTTGAAGACGCCCTACATATAACATATTATTACAATCTATTACATTAAACATACACCATACATGCACTTCAACAAATAGTAATTTGATTTTATAAAAATCTATTTCATCAAAATCTATTACATTAAACATACACCATACATGCACTTTAAACAAATCGTAATTTAATTTTATAAAAATCTATTTCATCAAAATCTATTACTTTTTTCAAAAGTTTCAAGCAGTCGACACTGTGGCACATAATCTTTTACATGCCTGGAATAACAGAACATAGATTTTATCTGATTAAAAAACAAACAATACAAACCAATAAGTAATAACTCACCATAAAATAAGAGAACTGTAAATAATCGTAAGGTTCACGTTTTTCAAAGGCAGATTTAATTTTTGGTGATACAATCCCCCTCCTTCCAAGAAAATTCCTCGAACATTTTTCACTACATTTTCGTAATTTAATCCAATAATAATGGTATATTAATTCTTGATTATATTTATGCTGCTTTAATGATGTTGCTTTTTCGATATCTTTTTGACATTTCAATCGACAATTGCCTTTCACTACATTTTCATGCCTGTAATCTGCTTCGCATAATTCCAATACATGTATTGCTTCAGACCAGTTTTTTTCATGATAAAGTTTTATTCCATCCTGGAATAATTTATCATAGGAGTCCTTTGTTGCTGTATAGTTAAAATCTATATCTTCAATAGCAGCTATAGTGGATTCAAAATAGATAAAGTTGATAAATATTGAAAGATAAATCCAAACTTCCATTGTAATCTTCACCTCTCGTCGACAACAAAGTAAAATTTCTATGGCCAAAAACTTTTGAAATTCAACGTGAAAACCACAGTTTCCGCGGCATATTAATTCACTGATTTAAAAGACGCATACTTATATAGAATCGATAAAAATGTATTGAGTGTTTGCTGAAAAAACTTTCCCTGCGACTTGCAAGTTGGAATGACTGTAGACTGACATCACTTTTTAGAATGCACACTTCATTGAACATGTTTACACAGCGGAAGCTCACGAACAATTTACACAAAACACGATACATCCGAAAACAATCTCGAAATTAATCCGCTTCCAGCTTAAATCTTGTTTGGGGGTGGTGTTATCAAAATATTCTTTTCAGGCATTTTGTTAATTCCCTGAGCCGATTAGGATACACATCGGAATTTGAACCGGATAACTTTTTGCTCCTCAGTTTGACCGTTTTTCAAGTGGTATGCATCCCCTGGCAGATCAGCTGAGTAATTTCCGTAAATTTGACTTCTTTCCGAATGCTTCAGGCTCGATAAAACTAAGTCGAATAAAATTTATTAAATCTGAAGATCTTCATGATGAAGTATAAAATGTGTTCAATGTTGACAGCCTACTTTTATTTTAAAAATTGTTCTCAACTTCTCATAATTTTGAAATATTAAAATTGGTAACTTCAAATTTGTATAAAATGAGAGTCCAAAATGAACATTCTAGATTTCCGCTACTTCAAGTTTCACACCAGGTGATCGTCAGACGATTTATTTCAACTTAGTAGCGGAAATCTAGTATGTTTCATTTTTGACCCTCATTTTATATAAATGCTCTGATTAATTTGATTGAGCACTATACCAAGAACTGATGTGGAACAATTCCACTATTAATTATTACATAATTAGTATTATTAACTTCAAATTTGAAAATATTTGTCCATCTTTGGAATGAAATAATTATGAAATATTCCGACTTCCCTCAAAGGGGCCTCTGTGGTAGCAGCTCAGTTATAGCTTATAAGCTTAATTAAAAAACGTTATTTGAGTTTGAGATCATCAAGGATTCCTCACTGATGTTACACCTTTTCATATTAATGATTAGTCAAATTGGGTTCTATATACAGTCAAACCTGTTAATGGCCACTTGTCTATAGTTGTCATTTATTGCAATGTCTATACAGTAATAGTATTTACTATTGAATCAACCATGTTTATAAAGGCCATCTGCATATAGTGGTCAAATTATCTACCTCTCATAGCAGGCTGTTATGTACTGGTTTGAATGTAGTTAAAATTAAAATGGACTATGGCACTTAATCATTTGAATTTCCTAACCCGCATAGTAGTAAAATATTTATTCTATTGATTCGTAAATCTCTGGGATGTAATTTTATATGGAGGCCACAAGGGAAGCGCCATTTTGCTATATAGGGTTAACCTTTTCCCATGATCTTGAAACTGTAGGGTATATAAATTTACCAAATATTTAAAATTCATTGACCCAAGAGCCTTCTCTGTGATTGCTACTGCTCGACCACAACCACAAATATGTACACAAAGCTGGAGCTGAGTTTTGGTCAATCTTTTTAGGAATTTAAGGGCCTACAGGTTGTACAATTCTCGGATAAAGAAGAAAAATGTTCTAAATTCACATTTCATGCCCGCATGTAAAAATTGCTCATTTCCCTTTCGTGGGAATGATTGCTTTAATTTTCCCAAGACGATACTTTTTGAACCTATAAAGACAAATAACAATTACATAGCAAAATATATTGACGTATTAATTAAACGCAGTTTTACCAATTTCATACAAAAAGTTTGATTTTGTAGCATTGATCTCTTTGAAAACATCTAGATGAAAAACGATGTACAAATTTCCGTTAAAAATATTATTGAAAAATAAGAAATTTAACATACTGCAGTCTTTTGGATGGTTTTTAGGAAAATCAAAGCGGTAATTAGTTAATAAATTATGTGTTGATAAATAATGATTTAGCTGAATTTGTACAATCTTTTCTGTATTTTTGGAAAGAATTGAGAGTACAGTCAAACCTGTTATAACGGTCACCTCTATACAGCGGCCACCTGTCTATAGTGGTCACTCTTGCAATGTCTAAATAGTATTTTCTATTGAATCAAACCTGTGTATAAAAGCCACCTGTCTATAGTTGTCAATTTATCTACCTCTCGTAGGTGGCCGTTATATACAGGTTTCATTGTATACAGAAATTGCATATGATTTGATTCCCAGTTCACGGCATCACTCTTGTGTAGAGGGATAACCTTTGCTGTTTTCAGACATTCAGGAAAGACACCATCTCTGAGAAAAAGATTGAATGCTTTAGTCAAGCCTGGTGCAAAGCTGTATGCAGTTAATTTGTGATTTGAGAGTTAGTTAGTGAGTACTGTAACACTGTTGGTTTGCTGATTCAACGTGCAGCTGATCTTTTATAGCTGCCACAATAGAAATTGTACAGGTATTTGTTATTACAGTAAAATCAGGCAACAACGGTATTCTGTCAATAACAGTAACCCGGGGGTAACTTCCATACTTTTGGTACCGTTCAAATATTAAAGGGTACCTTTTTCAAAATACAGAAAAAATTTTAGGGCTGTATACTTAGTCATGAAAATTTTTGAGGTATCGTTTTGACGCTTTTGCAATTTTTCCAATCTGCAAAACAAATTTGAATTTTTCATTTTTCACTTTGTCTTGGTTAAATCTGTCATTCATATAATCATGTATTTGATAAATTTACAGTGATAAAATTGATAAAGTGCCATGTATTTAGGAGTGTATAGTATTTACAATTACTGTTCTAGGAGAGAAAATATTAGCAGAAATGTTTTCGGAAAAATTATCAAAAATTTCAAGCATAGATTTCTTCTCCGTTTAATATATGAAAAATTTGAAAGCTCAGAAATCACAATAATGTATTTTTTATTAAGGCTACTGGTCACTTTATGATTGTCCACCGTCTGGTGATGATTTTTTTATTTTCATTCAAGTTTGGGCATTCCTTACAGAGCTGGCATCAATAGGAATGACTGTTATGAACTAGTTACACCTTTTCATTAATTTTACAAATTAATAAAAAAAAAAACATCTTTTCTAATTTGAATATTTCAATAGAATAACCGAACGGTATTTCTTTTGGTCGCAGTGAAGTTGATAAATATGTTACTAAGCAAGTTCGAAAGAAGACGAAATTGTGAGAAACAAAATGGTACACGCGTGGATCGATCAAGTTGAATCTGTGGTAAACCATGGAAGAACACAGGATAGAAATTGATAAATTACGAGGAAAGGAGAGGAGCTCTATATATAATCACATTAAAAATGGCCTTGCTTTCCTAAAATTGATTAGCCGTACGTTTCTGAAAATCATTTTGATTGCATAGCTGTCTAATATAAAAAAAATTTAAAAAAAATATATAAAAAAAAAAAATAAAAATTTACATATAGAGATTAGAAAGTTTGTTTTCAAGAACAAGAAGCAAATCGATACAAATGATAGGGATATACCATAAATCTGTCTTATATAATAAATACGATTGTGGAATCATAATGTAAACAGAAAACACTATATATAAATCCAATATTGCTATCTACAATTTTTTTTGTATCATTTGACTTTGTGTCGGCTAGGAAGTAACTATACCAATAATCGAGCGGTAAGTATATCTGATATGCAGTTAATTTATAAATTGTATTTTACCAGATATAATTTTATAATGGTTATATCTGCATATTGATGTAAAAATATTATTATAATTTGAAGCATTTGCCGATTAAAGAAACTATTGACTCATATTGAATGTGGAGGGTATATATAAGTTAGTTGAGTAAGACGGGATCAACCTGCCGAAGGCATTCGTACTACGTTTGTATTTTTAGAGGAGTGGCTCTTTAGGTAAGAGCGTATAGTGACTGTCAATACTCTTTGCTGATCTCAGCCACGGCACTGCCCCATAGCTGCACATTAATTTCAACAGATTTCATGGCAGATGGGCCTCGATTGTCAATGCGCAACGATGCAACGCAGCTACTCACAATGCGATTCCCTCTGGGACCATTCCATCAGCCATCCTTAGATGGGACTCATTTGATGTTTTAGATAAAGCCAAGGCTGAGTTGACCTTCAAGAGATTTGATCCACAGTCGATCAGATATGATCAGATCTGAATTTGGTTACCCTGTCATCTGAGCGAATCCCCTTCGTAAAAATTAGATGAATTATAGAAGAAAATGACAATGCCACTTCAGCCAACAAATTATTACAAATTACGATGTTGGATTTAGTTGGCTGGCACTTTGAAGATGATCAAAAAATTGGTCAACATTCTATTGTTCTCTTCGATGTTGTGAAATGCTGGCTTCATTCGGGCACACCAGCAAGCATTTTCACAACATTTGACATATCGAATTTCAAAGAATGAAAAAAACTTATCTAATTGGTCAATGACTACCTAATGATTTAGTTGGTCAAGTAATGACAACAGTTTTGCGCGAAAGTCTTTCCATGAAAATTCTAATTTATCATTTCATAGAGTCGAAAAATACAAATAATATAGTTTGTCATTTCCTGTAGCAGTTTTTGCTCTTTATTCGAAATTCTCAGGTGATTTTAATATTTCTGCGATGGAAGACACAATTACGACATTGATACCCTTTAAAAAAAGTGACAAAGAAAGTACATGCGATTCAGATACTGATATTAAAATGTAGTTAGGTTTAATTTAAAATAGCCCGCGAAGTAGAGCAAAGAAGGACAATCAAAAAGAAAGATATTATTGAACGAGAATAATTTGAATAAATATAAATCTTAATCGAATGACGCCGAAGACAGGCGCGGATCCAGGAATTATTTTATGGGGGTCAAAATTAATTACGTCACTTGTCACATCCATTTTTGACCACGCCCATTTTGTATACCAAAGAAAGATTGAGCGAGAAGATTTGAGTCAGTCAAAGAATCACATAATGATAAACATACAATTACAATAAATGTTACATTGGAATGCCCTATCTTGCAATAAATTTATATAATTTTATCGAATTTCCCTTCGCCAAGAACTAGTCTTCAATCTCCACTGTACAATTCAGGTACAATCTGCAATATTGAAAAATGGCAATCCACAATTAAGGAATATTTATATGAACTTAGGCCTACTATGAATACGTACACGTATTAAAGGGGTTTAGTATAATATCCCTCAAATTGGTGACAAGGCTAAATTCATATTCTATTTCAGGAACGACTTTTGCAAGGTATATAGAACCACAATATTTTTCTAAGCGAAAATATAAACCCATTACAGTATTATATTAGATTCGAAGTTGTAGTATCGCGCTTCCCGTACTGCCCCCGTTTTTTATGTCAACAGCGGGGTCGGCTTGTTTTGCTTTCTACTTTAGGTAAACTAATTTTGATGTCGGGAAATATTTAAATCAATTTCTAGAGATATAAACAGGGACATGCTGATTGCTCTATGAACACTTAGACACTCATTCTGAATTTCATTCTTAGAAAATTAAATTAAATCAAATCAAATAAAAACTACAATTACATTTATTTCAAACATAAATGAGGGTTTGTAATGGTTCATCTGACTTAGCCCTCTGTACTATGGTTGCTTTTGCAAGGTTCAGATTTATTTATCTTCTGTTGACCTTGGAAAATTTGACACATTTGAGTTCAGGTTGAAAAGCGACATATATGAACGAGTATATAAACAATATTAATATAACAGAGGTACTTACACATTGCATTCTCCAAGTTATCTACAAGTTTGTACAATTTCATATATAATTCTTGCACATATTTCTGCAAGTGGATCCATCGGCTTTCCAAATCCATCTTTCAAAAATATCTCGTTGATGATTAGTGGCAATCAATTCGTAATAATTCGAGGAAAGCTTTCATAAAATAAATAAAATATTTCTTCATGGCCATTGAAATAAACATGGTTTGTAGAGTTGCTATAATTTTTTCTGATGCTTCCACGCTGATAGTCACACGAGACAAAGGCCGTTAAATAAAACTGCAGAACTATTTAGCTAAAAGAAGCGCCACGTGAAGTTGCATGTGAAGCTGCTTTGAATTTATCCAATCAGATATCAAGGCCTGCAACTTCTGCGAACAGCTTTGCGAACATATTTTAAAAATTACGACCTTGACATACAGGCAAAATTTTCCTCAAATTTAGTGTGTCAAAATTATCACGTGGGGGTGTCAATTGTTATTTTTTCTACCAATTCGCCAATCGGTGACTCGAACGAACAAAAGAAGTGGGATAGGCGGTCAAAATAGCTCCCGGATGAGTATGGCAGTCCTGTTCTTTCCTTGGCAACACGCTGGCAACGAGTATGTCAATTGTTAAAAAGATGAGAAACAGAAACAATAGACGGAATGATAAACAATAGATTTTCTACGACCGCAAAACTGTAATCGTGACGTTGTTGTGGATCTTTTCTACTGCCGCAGCATACCGCAACACCGGTTGAATCACGTCAGTATATTACGTAATGTAATACAACTACTGAAGAAATCATAACTCTGAACGAAATTCAATACGTATGCGATCATTACGATCATCTACAATAATTTATTACAAAATAAATACGAAAATTAAATATTGAGAATTTATACTTAAAAATGATCGAATAGAAGATAAAAAGGAAAGATAAGTTTGATAAAAATATAAAAATATATTTATTATTAACAGAAGAACGAAACGATGACGCTATTTATAATGACGTCATCTTAAAATTTCACTAAAAAATTTAGGGGTGTCATTTGCCATACTTGCACCCCTCTGGATCCGCGCCTGGCCGAAGATGATTTCCCCTTTTAGAAATTCTTTCCGGCTCCAGATGTTGTGAAAATTCTGGATTCATTTGGCCACCCCAGCAAGCATTTTGTCAGCATTTAGCCAGCACCGGCGATTGATGTTGTGATCGAATATACTGGCGGGGGTGGCGAAATGAAGCATTTTGACAACATTGATGCGAAATTTTATCAAATGTTGTTAAAATGTTGGCTTCATTTGGCCGGGGCTCAAGTCAATAGAAGAGAATCTTTCTACAAATAATTGCTCAAATCGGCATGATAAGGTTTATACATAATTCTCTTCTTTCTGTCCTCTTTGACAAAAATTTTCCATCCGTTTTTCATTATTACTGGTTTGTACTTTAGTGTTTTCATTCTCTAACTTGACAATAAAATATCTGCAACAGCTTTCAATGACTCGAATAATCAAATACTAATTCAAAACACGATGGATATCAAGCGAAGGAGTCAATGGTTTTTATTTTCTTGCAAAATATGAAATGGATTTTGATTTATTATATCGTTTTTATCACAGGCGAGGAAGCATCGTATAAACAATCTGATTCTTTATATCGTTTTTCACGTGTGAGGAAAATAATACCGCACAAATATTGATTGGCTGAGGCTATGGCTATTGCAATTAAAAAACGGGCGGAAAATGTGTTCACGGTTTCTTATACTGACAAATCTCGCTGGCTCCCGGGCGCTGGCTATACAATAAAAAATGTTCTTGGACATAGGTTTAAACAAAGGTTTCCTTCGAACATTAATTTAATGCCAAATTGGGTGCTATACATTCGGACCATACCTTTAGTTCGTAATTAGTCTCGAAGAGTCAAATTTGTTCAGAGAAATCTATCCACTTCTTGTCTTTTACTAGTGTCTTGATTTTTATTTTACGCCATCTTGTGTAGTCTGCTAGAATCCTATTCTTTCGTGAATGAATTGCAGTATGTGACGCAGGTTACAGCTTGTGTTGAGCTTAGGTTTAACCCCTTGGGTTTTACTAGCCTGTGGCATGGTTACGTTTCTACTCCACTATATATATGACGCTGAACCTTGGAATAAATATTTCGGACGCCAATGAAGAACTTCATATTCAATCGCGCGTTTACAGGCGCAAGACGTAAATATTGTTTAATGGAAATATATACAATGTGGTGTTGCTCATCAGAACGCTATTTTTGATTGAGCAAACGTTCAAGCAAATGAACCATTGTGTGTTAAACTTTGATACCAACAACCTCTCAAATTTCTAGTGTATGACAAGTGGGGACCGGCGTAAACATTTAACATAAACAATGCATTTTCAATATTCTTACAATTGACATAATATTATCGATATATAACGTAATCCCTTTTATATGAAGAAGAATTCATAGATTTCGAAACGTTACAACTCTTATCAATATCATTTACTTGCGATATCATTCGTTATTCTAATTTAAATAAACAGATTCAGGACATCAGTAATCATTAACTATGAATATTTCTTCGTTTACAAATTTTAAACTTTGATAAAAAATAAACAAATGGATTCACCAGAGACGATAAAGAAATAGACAAATGTCGAATAGTCCTCAATAGTCTGTGCTTATTCCACTTTGGAATCCAAACAATGACCATTGATGGTAAGAAGCTTATAATGAACGCAACAACAATAACAGCAGAAATTTTCATCAAAACTTTGTCTTTGCGATTAATTGGCCTTGTAAGTGGATGCTCTGCAATTGTCGGAAGACGAGCCTGAGTACTAGACATTTCGCTAGATGTACTTTGTGTTCCAATTTTGTTCATGCCACGTTTGTAAGCAACTATAATAGCAGCATATAATGTAATCAAAGAAATTAAATCCAGTAATAAAAATGGCATGTAAATTTCTTTAAGTTTCGAATTAACAGCTTCACGTGAATGCTGGAAAAAAACTGAGGCCGATATGCTCGTACCAATTAAAACAGTAAAAGTAACTGCAATCCAGGTAAATTTTGTAGTAAGGTAATCCCTATGTTTCAAAGGTGAAGCGATTATTATAAAATTTTCAACAGAAATCAATAATATGATGCAATTTGAAATAACTGGAGTTCCTCCAAATAAAAAGAAGAAAATTCGATGACGAAGTTTTTGAAAATTGTTAGCCAAATAAATTATGAAGGAAACGATCCCACTTAAGCCGATGAAGGAGTCGTATAATGCCAAGACAAATGTCATTATTTGGAAATTACGCCATGTTTTTCTTGTAACAAATAAGCATACTACTTCTGATATGTTGAAAACAGCTGTAAGAAAATATATTGCACCAAACAATAATTGATTTGTGTAAGACTCTCCATCAATAATATTGGTGCCTGCCATTTCTTCAGCCTTGTTGCTCTATCAGAAACCTTCAAGCACTTGTTCCAATTTTGATCTGATGTTGAAGCTTTTTCACTATCAAATGACAAGTTATGGCTACAAAAATAAAGGTAATGCAATTACTTACACGATAAGGACATATTGATATATATATATATATCATAAAGTAAACGTCATTTCGAAGTGGACACACAAACCTCATAGTAGCCATTAAATTATGGAATCATACGCTCAGTGTTCATAATCTATGTTGGTCGAACTCATAGACTTATTTAGACTGCTGACGAAAATATGCAATATGGGGAACAAAGATGGCTGACGCAAAGGACTTGTTCGATATTTTCATTGACTCTTTTGCAATTTCAGCTCTCTCACTGTCATAGAAAGATAGCTCAAAGAAAGGATTTCCAATCAGCAAAGTGAGATTTACTCATACTAGGATCACGATTATTTTCAAACATTATGAATAAATTACAATTTCGTCTCGAGAGACAATTAAGGAAATAAAAAAATTGTAGGAAATAGTATATTATAGTCATTAATAGAACATTAATTATAATCTATGGTGGCCCATCGTCTTCATTGAAAATGTTTTTAAAAAAAATAAAAATTAAATAAAAAATATACAATTTTTCATCGATAAATTAAACTCGAAAATAAAAATGACTTTAAATAACAACTTTTATTTCATCGATGCGATAATTCGATGAACAAATAGCAAATTAATTACATTTGTCGGAAATGAAAAATTTGACTTATGAAATTGAAATCGCATGTCGAGGTTTCAAAAGTTCAATGCGGCCCAGCATATTCATAGA
Source organism: Haliclystus octoradiatus (assembly GCA_916610825.1). Lineage (NCBI taxonomy): Eukaryota > Metazoa > Cnidaria > Staurozoa > Stauromedusae > Haliclystidae > Haliclystus > Haliclystus octoradiatus. Next base: position 34,366,559 of record OU744446.1, read on the forward strand.
CCATCACGCATTTCGGCGTTGCCATGATAACTGCCTCGTACAGAGTTCGTGTGGAGGAGGGGTATGTCTTTTCAACATGGCTACCGCAAGTTCTGCCACGATGATAGCTTGCAGCAGAACAAATGATTGGCAAACTGACACAGCACTTGAAGAATACTTATGTGAGCTTGTATTGAAAAACTATAGTAGATCAGAAGCTCTTGATTTTGTCGAAAAGAAGTTTCCTATGTATGCTTGGAGTCTTGGGAGTTTTGATCGGAGACGGCGATTTTTTGACATCAAGTACATTGACTACTCCATCGATGTAGACACTGTAATCAAAGCCTTTAAAGAGGAAAATAAAGGACCAGGTATGTTACTTGGCTACCGTGCAATGCACAAGAAGTTACGAGAGAAGTATGGCCTTGCTGTCCCTCGAAATTTGGTTTATGACGTTATGGCTAAAGAGGATAGTGACGGACTTGGACGTAGGAGAGTCGTTGGTGGAGCCAAGCGCAAGAGAGGAGGCGTCGGTACATTCATTTCACTGGTAAGAGTAATTTGGAATATCCTTTCCAGCCACCGATCATTTTTTATTTGAGCAGTGGATAGGTTAAATAATTAACTTGGCACAAGTTATCTGATACTATTTATTTGATTTCAATTTCAAATGTATTCTAGGGATCGAATCATACTTATTCAGCCGACGGTCACGATAAGCTGATGGGATTTCAAAAGGACACTTTTCCTCTGGCTGTTTACGGATTTCAGGACGTATTCAGTAATAAAATTCTTCTTCTAAAGCTATGGACGTCAAATTCAGACCCACAGATGATCGGGAGATGGTATCTGAATATGATTAGTGAATCTGGAGGTAAGTCTCTGCATGCGTATAAAGAAGCATTAATACGATAATCTTATATCGAAGAGTACTGGAATTGATATCTGGACCAAATTCAAGCAACATTATTTACTGATTATCTACAGTATAGCCATAATAATCTGATAGGTGTGACATTTTTCACATTATTTTTTTTTCATTTGCTCTACCTTAATTATAGTTACTAGTCAAAGACTACGACTTGACAAGGGGTCTGAGACAGGAACAACGGCAACAATGCATGGATTCCTTCATGGTCGAAAAAATCCTGAGGTGAATATTGATCAAACTGTTTTCTATGGGCCATCCACCTCCAACAAGGTATGTGAAACAGCATCAGTACACAGTATAAATTCTACTCATGATTTGCAATGTAATTTTGAAATATTATTTTACTTTCAGATAGAAAGATGGTGGAGAGAGCTTCATGAGAGATTGGAAACTTATTTCAAGAGTCAATTGTTGATGCTTTTGAATAACGGTCTTTATGACACAAATAGCACACTTGACAGGCAGTTGCTAGCTTTTGTATATATACCAGTTATCCAATCTGAAATGGATGACTTCCGCTCACTCTGGAACTCACACAGAGTGAGAAAGCAAAGGAAGTCTAAGGTCCCCAAAGGAATTCCTGATCATCTTTATGAGTTCCCTGAGTTGTATGGTGCTGAACAGTGTGGTAAGCTACCATATTTCGCAAATTAGCTAAAATTAATTGAACTAGAAAATTTTCAAAGGTACCACCAATTCAGATTTGATGAGTTCATGGACTCAGTTCCAGTTCCTAAACAAACCAACAAATAGAATAACACATGCAGGCAGGTCAAAAGGCATCTGTAGCCCTGTAGGCTATTATTTTGTAGCAACTTAATTCCTATTTTTGCAAATACGGTCAACCTTGAAACCTGTTACGGCAGCCACCTGTCTATAGTGGTCACTCTAGCAGTGTCTAAATTAATATTTTCTATCGAATCAAACCTATATATAAAGGCCACCTGCACCCACTTGCATACATAATGGTCAATTTATCTACCTCTCGTAGATGGCTGTTATATCCCATGCAAAAAAGTTCATGAGTTCATGAACTTGAAATTGCCCAAAAGTTCATGAACTGTTCATGGACCCACAAATTTCATGAACCGATGGATTTTTTTCGCACGGGATACAGGTGTCAATGTATCCTGTGTTTTGATTTGAGGATCTCATCTATTATGTATATATGTTGCTATAGGACTTGAGGTGCTTGAAGATGATGTTGCTGAATTAGAGTCCCTTTCTGGTGTGGGAAGCTACAAAGATTTCCTGCCTGAAGCAGTTCGTCGTAAATGTGAGGGTTTAGTGGAGGATGTTGGTAATATCCCTGTTACTGAAGCTGCAAACATTTATATGCTGTTGAAAAGTTCATACATTCCTGATGAATAAAATCACAGTGTATCATGTAGTCACATTTTTTTATTAGTAGGATTTGTCAAAACATTTGTCAATAAAGTATTGCATATATGTAGTCTCAAAATAAATATGTAATCAATGAACAAATATAATATAATATAATACAGTTAATCATTTAAGGTAAAATAGCTAAAGATCATCTAAATCAAAAAAAAAATCCAACGTAAGAAAAAAAAATACAAAAAAGCATTGTATTCTTCTAGAGAATATCAAGCAATGTTATGGATCTGACAACACTTCATTCGAATTGATAACATGCGTCAGGGGTTTTAATCCCAACATTTTGCAGTACTTGTTGCATCTGTGATTTTTAGAAAAGGCATCTATACCGACCTGCCCTAAATTGCCGCAGCAGAACATCACCTCCATGGTGCCTGTCGCACATAAATCTTTGGTGGCAATTTCTGGATCACACAATACATACCCACAACCTTGGATGTCCAAAACCATCAGTTGTCCATTTGTGATGTCATGGGTAAAATGGATGAAGGTGTGAGACTTCTCTCTTGTTATCAAAGCCTCTCCCGAATAATTGCTTAAATCCCTAAAATATCCATCATTATTTACATATTTCAAAAATTGTCCAGGAATAAATTCCTCCAAATGAACAAAATGTCCATTTAATACACCAAGGTATACTTTGTTATACATAAAGACATTCCCAAATTGAGCTGGGATTGCATTTTTCATTTTTTCTGCCATATAGCGGGCAACTTCATGCATTTGCACTTGTTTTCTGGAGTGGCCTTCTTCTTCCAACTGTGAACTTTCTTTTATTATCTCAAGTGCATTCTCTTTATATTTCTTCAGTACCCATTTCTTGGTTCCTGAGTACGCCATAAAGGCGTTACGAAATGCTCCTGATGCAAATTGTTCATCTGCAAGCTGTAGCTTCATGTCTGGCAATTTCACCCATTCTTGGATATTAATGTTGAATTCTTCTACTTTCAGTTCAATGTTTTTCGAAGCTAATGGTGTTATCAGTTTTCCAGCTTTGAGGAGCGCTGCTAAAGAGATTGAAGGTCTGATTTCCTCTTTCTCTGCATTATTCGACAACGGTGCAGGTATAATTACAGGCGCAGCTCGTGCTGGTATTTGAAATACGCTTTCGGATCTTGACATTCTTGACATATTTGAAATCCCAGAGGAAGGTACCATTTCCTCACTTTCCATTGTTAAGCGTATGAGATACACCTAAAATAGTCATTAAAATCTGTATATAATAGCCATCAACAACTAGAGAAATTGACCACTACATGCAGGTGGCCTTTGTAGTGGTTTTATATTGTATTCACGTCATCGCATATTTGTCTATTGTTAATCATTTCCTGTAAATCTATATGTGTGTAAACTGTATCACGTAAACGTCCTCTTTTACCTCTTGTTGCCTTACTGTACGGTCGTGTCTGTTGTATCAAAGAGCTCTGACTAACGGCCATAGTAGCCCTTAGCATCTCTCCCTGTAATGTCAGCAGACACGGCCTACCATTATCATAATAAAGAGTATTAACATTACATGGATTGTGTCGTATTAAATCTCCTACAAATGGTGACCCCGCTTTAGACCACGCAGCCAATCGATAATACAGTTATATATCACGGAGAATTCATTTTCATACAACAAAATTTACATCTTTTCGCTTATACACATGGATCATCATTCAACTTGGATTGTCAAATATTATTTAACTTGTTGATAAAAGACGGCTGGTTTCTATACACATTATCACTGAATAGCATTCATCATTGAAGATAATCTATATATAATGCGTCAACAAATTACAGCAGCACATCATCCATGAATATCAACAATATGATTATCCCATTATATTAACAACTTTAAACACGAATTTCATCAAAAGAATTATGTAGCATCATCGAATTTTCCAACAATTATATACATATCTTCAACTCTCTCAACATTACGTGCTAATAGTTTACAGTTTTACAATAGTATTAAAATTTTTAATATTGTGACTCCGTCTTGCCGGGGGGGAGTTATGTAGTGGTTTTATATTGTATTCACGTCATCGCATATTTGTCTATTGTTAATCATTTCCTGTAAATCTATATGTGTGTAAACTGTATCACGTAAACGTCCTCTTTTACCTCTTGTTGCCTTACTGTACGGTCGTGTCTGTTGTATCAAAGAGCTCTGACTAACGGCCATAGTAGCCCTTAGCATCTCTCCCTGTAATGTCAGCAGACACGGCCTACCATTATCATAATAAAGAGTATTAACATTACATGGATTGTGTCGTATTAAATCTCCTACACCTTTATACACAGGGGTGATTCAACAGAAACTACTGTTTTGGACATTGCAAGAGTTACCAATATATGCAATTGTCCACTGTCAAGATGTGACCGCTATAACAGGTTACAAGTGGTTATACTGCATCAATTTCAAGGCTTATGCAAGGTGTGCATTAGCGTTACTGCAACACTTTACTGCTTATATCTCAGAAGAGATCAAGGTGTCAGTACAAGTTATTTTGAAGTCTTCAGAAATCAGATCGAGTGGTTTGGCAGTCTTTCTGTTAAGTTGTATTATCATCTTCCAAAATATGGGGGTGCAGCACTTAAGCACAAAGTGAATTGTTCACTGCCATGGCTTAACTCATATTTACATACAGTATATACATTCAACAACATATCCTATTCATCATTGTTAATATCAATGTACCCTCACCTTGTCTTTCCGGTATGGTATTTGATAAATATTGGAGCAAGATGGGCCTTTATTAGACACCAATACATCTATCGTTGTGTGTGGCACTTTAAAATGTTTGCCGCATGCTTTTTTTATGTTTTCCAATGTCAATTCTGGATATTGAAAATTTACAAATTCTCGTGTCTTTAGCGGCCGATAAACCTGCTTACTGTCAGGATCAGAGGATAACTTCTGAACCATGATTTCTGTTGGTGCTGAACCTTTGGCTACCACCCTGCCTTTCAATTTTTTTAGTTTCATTTGGTCACGAACTTCATTCCAATTTATCGGTCTTTTCTGAGACGCCATGTTGAAAAGATATACCCCTCCTCCACACGAACTCTGTACGAGGCAGTTATCATGGCAACACCGAAATGCGTGATGGTCTATGAATATGCTGGGCCGCATTGAACTTTTGAAACCTCGACATGCGATTTCAATTTCATAAGTCAAATTTTTCATTTCCGACAAATGTAATTAATTTGCTATTTGTTCATCGAATTATCGCATCGATGAAATAAAAGTTGTTATTTAAAGTCATTTTTATTTTCGAGTTTAATTTATCGATGAAAAATTGTATATTTTTTATTTAATTTTTATTTTTTTAAAAACATTTTCAATGAAGACGATGGGCCACCATAATAATCACCAATAGCCATTTGTTATAGTAGACAATATATCATTATTATTATTATAGACAATTGTTAGCTAATTAGATTTACATACACGTAGCTTTGAACATATAATACTATACTTTTCATATAATCTTTTTACTTTTCTAATATTGCTGATTCTACTATGAGTACTAACAACACTCTGTCTGATGATTTGTGTCCTGCGCGTAGATCAACATCTTAACAGGTTATGGGCCCAGTTAACATATAAAAAAAAAAAAAAAAATTTAAATAACTAGTAGCATTTAAATATATTGATATCAGAAACTAGTAGATTTGATACAGCAAAAGTAATGGCGTCTAATAATTATCTTGAAAGAGAGGTATATAAAATCGAAAAATTCGATGGTGAGAATTTCCATGACTGGAAGTTTTTAATGGAAATGACGCTGAAGTCGAAAGGATTATGGGGTTTCATAACTGGAACAGAAACAGAACCAAGAGATGAAGCTACACAAGAAGCAAAGAACATTTATTCTGCAAAACAAGATAAAACGATGGCATTGTTATGTTTACTTGTGGCAAAATCACAATTAGTTCATGTAAGGGGTACGAGAACTCCAAAAGAAGCATGGAACAAATTAGAAAAAATATTTGAAAAGAAAAGCCTTGCGAACAAAATTTTCTTAAAAAAGAAATTATATAGAACCGTCATGCTAGAAGAAGAATCAATGCAAGGTCATATTAATAAAGTAAGAACTTTGGCAGACAAGCTAGACGCTGTAGGATCAAAAGTTAAAGAAGAGGACATTGTCACAATTTTACTTGCAAGTCTTCCTGAGTCATATAATAACTTAATAACTGCTATGGACAATATTAAAGTTGAAGAGTTAGATTGGGAATATGCTACTTCCAGGTTGCTACAAGAGGAGCATAAGAGGAAAGAATCAGGGTTACTTGATAGAGATAATTCCAATGCATTGATATCCAATCGACAGTATAGCAAACAAAGAAATAAAACATTTTTATCAAAGCCTAAGCCTGGCAAATGTCACAATTGTGGAAAGATGGGACATTGGGCAAAAGATTGTTGGTCAAAGAAAAAGAACAACAATGGTAACAAAGATGTCAAGGAAAGTAACCAAGTGGAATTAGAAAGTGATAGTGACGATGAAAGTAGCTATGAAGCTTTAATTACGTCACAACAACAAGGAATCGACAAACCACATAACTGGATAATCGATTCAGGGGCATCACAGCACATGACAGGGAATGAAAAGCTATTTGTACATTATAATGAATTAAAAACAAAGCAAAAAGTTAGGCTGGGAAATGACCACTCCCTTGAAGTAAAAGGTGAAGGAACTGTCTTACTTGTAGCTAAAACACCAGATGGTCTACAAAAGATCAAATTGACTAAGGTATTATTTGTACCAGAAATGAGAAAGAATTTGCTTTCAGTTATTGCTATGAGCAATAAGAGTTGTAATGTTAACTTTGAAGAACATACATGTTGTATTATGAAAAATAATAAAATAATTGCGTCAGGAATCAGACAGAAGGGGTTGTACTATCTATTGAGTCAACCAATTTTATCAAAGACAAAGATTGATAACACAGTAATGGCATTACCAGTATCAAAAGAAAATGAGCATGACAACAAAGAGAAGTCAACTAGTGGAACTCAATCAGGTATTAAGATATGGCATCAAAGAATGGCACATTTAAGTCGTGGAAGTTTGAAAGAATTGAAGCACAAAGAAATGGTTAAAGGTCTACAATTAAAGAACAACGAATTAGATAATACTGTATGTGAAGGTTGTGCATATGGAAAATCAAACAGAAAGCCGTTTCCAAAGAACCAAGCTACTAGAGCAAAAGAGTTACTAGAAATCATCCATAGTGACGTATGCGGTCCGATTCAAGTTGAATCCTGCAATGGAAAACGATATTTAATAACATTTATTGATGATTTATCTAGAAAGACATTTATATACTTTATAAGAAAGAAAAGTGAAGCATTTAAAGTATTTAAAGATTTCAGAAAGATGGTTAATAATCAAACCGGGAAAACAATCAAAACTCTACGGACAGACAATGGTAAAGAGTATACTTCAAAAAACTTTAAAAGATATTGTCAAAGTAAAGGAATTAAAAGACAATATACAGTAAAGAAAACACCTGAACAGAATGGAGTTTCTGAAAGAATGAACAGAACGATCATGGAAGCTACTAGGTGTATGCTACATGAAGGAAAAGTAGCCTTTAAATATTGGGCTGAAGCTGCTAATACTGCAGTATATGTAAGAAACCGTAGTCCAACAAAAGCAGTTGATGGAATGACACCGGAAGAATGCTGGACTGGCAATAAGCCTGATATATCTAATCTTAGAATATTTGGATGTGAAGCATATGCTCACATACCAAAAGATGAAAGACGGAAGCTAGACAAAAAGTCAATAAAACGCATGTTTGTTGGTTATTCACAATCAAGTAAAGGTTACAGATTGATACAACGAAACGGAAAATTATTGATCAGTAGAGACGTCACATTTAATGAAAATGTATTTGCATCTAAAACCAGAACTGATGAAGTGCATGAATTACGAAAAGAAACATTTGAAGTTAATGAGAGCAGTGGACAAGAAGAAGAACTTAGCACAGAGACTATTAAACAAACTACAGTAGAGGAGGATCAAACAATAGAGTTAAGACGTTCACAAAGAAATGTAAGGCCACCTAATAGCTATGATGATCAGATTACAGGTGATTGGTGGAACTTCTCGGCAGTGAGTGATTTAAGTGAGCCAAACACACTGGAAGATTCCAGACGAGGGGCACATTCAGAAAAATGGCAAGCAGCTATGGACGATGAATTTAAATCATTAATTGAAAATGATACATGGGAACTGACTGATTTACCAAGGGATAGAGATACAGTTGATTGTAAATGGATTTACAAATTAAAACAAAATTCTGAGGGAAAGGTGAAACGATATAAAGCTAGATTAGTAGCACGAGGATTCACTCAAGAAGAGGGAATTGATTACAAGGAAACATTTTCACCAGTCGCACGAATGACTTCTATAAGAACATTAATAGCTGCAGCAAATGAAGAAGATTGGACAATAAACCAAATGGATGTGAAGACAGCCTTTTTAAATGGGAAGTTAGAAGAAGAGATTTACATGAAGCAGCCACCAGGATATGAGATAAAAGGGAAAGAGCATCAAGTATGTAAGTTAAAAAGAGGATTATATGGTTTAAAGCAATCAGCTCGATGCTGGAATGAAACTATAGACAATTGTTTAAATTCAAATGGTTTTACAAGCAATGAATCAGACAGCTGTGTATATTTAAAACAAGAGGGAGAAAAGAAATGTATTATAGCATTATATGTTGATGACCTATTAATATTTGGTAACGACAATAGTATGTTAACAAAAGTCAAAGAAATATTAAATAATTCATTCAAGATGACAGATCTAGGAGAGGCAAATTATTGTCTTGGAATTGAAATTAGCAGAGATAGAGATAAACGAGAAATAACATTAAGCCAACGAAAATATGCAATCGAAATTTAAAAAAAAATTGAAATGAAAGATTGTAAACCAATATCAACTCCACAAGATAGCAATACAGAGCTGAGACAGCTTAATGAAGGAGATGAAATTACAAATAAAAGCCGTTTTCAAGCAGCGGTTGGAAGTTTAAATTATCTTGCTATCTCAACACGACCTGACATATCACAAGCAGTACGGAATATCAGTAAATTCATGAGTAGTCCTCCTGAACAACATTGGAAAGCTGCAAAGCGAATAATGAGATATATCAAGGGAACAATTGATTACGGAATTAGATATAAAGTCAATTCACATAATAAAGGTATTTTGGATGGTTATTGCGATGCTGATTGGGCAGGTGACAAAGAAAACAGAAAAAGTACATCAGGCTACTTATTTAACTTGTCAAATGGACCAATAAGTTGGAGAAGTAAAAAACAACCAATAGTCACATTATCAACAACAGAAGCGGAATACGTGGCAGCAAGTTTGGCAACACAAGAGGCAATATGGCTAAGGAGATTGATGAATGGAATTGGAAAGCAGCAACGAGAACCAACAGTATTACAAGAAGATAATCAAGGGGCAATCCATTTATCAAAAAAATCCAAACGATCATAGTAGAACAAAGCATATAGACATCAAGCATCACTTCATAAGAGAGAAGGTAATATCGAAGGAAATTGAACTACAATACTGTCCGACAACAAGAATGATCGCCGATATATTTACAAAAGGTTTACCAAGAAACCGATTTGAAGAATTACGTAAAGAACTTGGAATTGTTAAAATAGATAACTTGCAAAAATAAATAAATAACCAGACTTGAAATGGATCTAAAATTACCAAGTTGTTAATTAAAACAAATAGCAATTGAGAGGGTGTGTAGGAAATAGTATATTATAGTCATTAATAGAACATTAATTATAATCACCAATAGCCATCTGTTATAGTAGACAATATATCATTATTATTACTATAGACAATTGTTAGCTAATTAGATTTACATACACGTAGCTTTGAACATATAATACTATACTTTTCATATAATCTTTTTACTTTTCTAATATTGCTGATTCTACTATGAGTACTAACAACACTCTGTCTGATGATTTGTGTCCTGCGCGTAGATCAACATCTTAACAAAAATTCAAAAAATACAATTTAACTTTAAATAGGATTAAAAAATGGATATTTTTAAGGTATATGGCGGTGTAAAATTAATTTTCTTACAACACTTGTATGTACAATTATATAGAATGTACATGTAGATATTTCAATCGGTAAAGAAATTGTTCAACATCATGAAAACTTTACAATTTCGATAAATTCGCAATCGCATGTAAAAGAACTAGGAAGCCTGATGTCTTCCACACTTTTTCATCAAAGCACATGGGTATATTTCGTATTTTGCTAACTAAATGATTTATTCCAAATGAACGGGTCAATCAATTATAGTCAAACATGATATCGTATTAGTCTATTATGCTTATTACATGCTCAATCAGTTTCAGATAATTCCCTGAGCGCTCTCAGAAGAATGATGCTGTGTTCGTGAGCGCATGTGAACTTTGTGATGCCAATTCAATAAGCAAGCAAGAGTAAATTTGCCCGAGAACATTTATAGCCCATGATGTTTCATAATTTCTTCTCCGCTTGAATCTCTACAGCAGACAAGTACTTGTTTCTGGCCATTATAGACATCGTCAGTACTGCTCATTGAAAATGGGACTGACATTGCGTGCTATAACTAAGCAACATAAATCTATATACACTGTACTGTATGTACAAGTGCTGTAAAAAAATTATAATTGTTTTACACCGCAATGTTATGTCACGATCGAAGATAATTTGGGTCTAGTTTCTATCTTGCAACGTCACATCCATTAACCTTGAACTAACTCTAAGCACATTTTAACCCATCAATGATGCAACCTGAGATTGTGGAATTCTTAATTTACTATTTAATCAGAAAAAATATGTTCCATTGACAAACAAAAACTGCTCTAAACGTGGCTTGGAGGTTTCTGGGTTTCAAGCCACTGTTTTGATCCTTTGTGGATGCCATTATGGATGGCTTACTAAGGTTTGCGAAACGAAACGAAACGAAACGAAACGAAACGAAATGAGATTCTTATTTATTAAAGATATCAATAAAATATTACATATTATTGTTAAATCAAACACAATATTTGTAAATTGCCAACTTATTTCATTATTATCTTGTTTTAACTAGCAAAATTGGCAAACAGAAAAATGTAAAATATTGTTCATCTACGACGTGTTTTGTGGTATTCACCTCAATGCAACGCCGTGATCCGTGATAAGCTGTAAAACAAACAAGCCGAACAATCACGACAAATCACAACCTTCCTTCTTGCAAATTGAAAGCAAAAGAAGGCGGTCGTGTCTATGTAGTCAAACGCCGTTAGCCTGTGTGCATTACGTCAGAACTCCATTTCATACAGGCTAACATCAATGAGGGTAAAAAGCGGGCCCACTAAGAAACATGTTTTGTAATGCGCATGCGTAAAACCTCGCTAAAACCCAAAGTCTAGCCGAGACTGCTATTGAAATGACAAAAGTGAAAACAAAATGAGTGTTCGACTTTGCTAAGTTCGAGTGCAGCGACTCTCAGTTTCATGGAGCGGAACACGGGATAGAGGCTCTTGCCTAGTGTCTATGATTCACTTGTCAAAATTCTGTATTTTTCGAGAATATCCTGGACTATTGACAGCGTTAGGAGATATTTTATTGAAACTACTGGTTATCTGTTGCAAACCTTGATTTTTAATTCTGAAAAGTATACTTCTTTCACAGAAAAATAGCAGAGCACCCTTTTTTCCTCTAGATGAAGGATGATTAATTATTGAATATAATATGAAATAAATGCTAGAATGAAAGCTGGAAAAGGCGGTTATTAGCAGCACCATTATCGATGGCATCGATTGTTTTTCACTTTCTCGACTTTAAATATTTCTCACATTAAAACAATAGCAATACGAGCAATCCAATTTACTTCATTTCTTAGTATGTCATACTCCGACATGTATCAAAGCGATTGAAAAAAACTAGATGAAAAAATATTAAGTTTATATTTGGAAACAGCCATTTAAGTTGACCTAAGTGTGATTTCACGTCTTTTCAGATTTTCAAGAAAGCCGGTTTTTCACTTTCTCGATTTTAAATATTTCTTACACTAAAACGAGCAATACAATACACTTCTTTTCTTAGTATGTCATACTCCGACATGTATCAAAGCGATTGAAAAAAACTAGATGAAAAAATATTAAGTTTATATTTGGAAACAGCCATTTAAGTTGACCTAAGTGTGATTTCACGTCTTTTCAGATTTTCAAGAAAGCCGGTTTTTCACTTTCTCGATTTTAAATATTTCTTACACTAAAACGAACAATACAATACACTTAATTTCTCAGTATGTCATACTCAGACATGTATCAAAGCGATTGAAAAAAACTAGATGAAAAAATATCAAGTTTATATTTGGAAACAGCCATCTAGGTTGGCCGAAGTGTGATTTCACGTCTTTTCAGATTTCGAAAAAGCTGGTTTTTCACTTTCTCGACTTTAAATATTTCTCACACTAAAACGAGCAATACAATTCACTTCATTTCTTAGTATGTCCTACTCAGACATTTATTGAAATAATTAAAAAAACTAGATGAAAAAATATTAAGCTTATATTTAGTAACAGCCATCCAGGTTGGCCGAAGTGTGATTTCACGTCTTTTCAGATTTCGAAAAAGCTGGTTTTTCACTTTCTCGACTTTAAATATTTCTCGCACTAAAACGAGCAATACAATACACTTCTTTTCTTAGTATGTCATACTCAGACATGTATCGAAATAATTTAGAAAACTACATGAAAAAATATTAAGCTTATATTTAGTAACAGCCATCTAGGTTGGCCGAAGTGTGATTTCACGTCTTTTCAGATTTCGAAAAAGCTGGTTTTTCACTTTCTCGACTTTAAATATTTCTCGCACTAAAACGAGCAATACGATACACTTCTTTTCTTAGTATGTCATACTCAGACAGTAACAGCCATCTAGGTTGGCCGAAGTGTGATTTCACGTCTTTTCAGATTTCGAAAAAGCTGGTTTTTCACTTTCTCGACTTTAAATATTTCTCGCACTAAAACGAGCAATACAATACACTTCATTTCTTAGTATGTCATACTCAGACATGTATCGAAATAATTTAGAAAACTACATGAAAAAATATTAAGCTTATATTTAGTAACAGCCATCTAGGTTGGCAGAAGTGTGATTTCACGTCTTTTCAGATTTCGAAAAAGCTGGTTTTTCACTTTCTCGACTTTAAATATTTCTCACACTAAAACGAGCAATACAATTCACTTCATTTCTTAGTATGTCACACTCAGACACTTACTGAAATAATTAAAAAAAACTAGATGAAATAATATCAAGTCTATATTTAGTAACAGCCACCTACGCTGTCCTAAGTTTGATTTCACATCTTTTCAGATTTTGAAAAAGTTGGTTTTTCACTTTTTTCAACTTGATAGGTCTTTCAAATGAGAACGAGGCGGGCTGATGACATGATATCACTCTATATGGCTCTCATACATATGTATCGGATACAATTAAAAGGATTTCGTTCAAATATATAACGTTTTTATTCAGATACAGCCGTTTAAGTTGATGTGGGGGGTATTAAATAGGATTTTCAAAATGCCGGTTTTCACTTTGTCCAACTTGCAGGTCTCTCAAATGAGCACGAGGCCAGCACATCATCCGTTATCGCTAGATATAGTTCTTAGATATATATCGAATTTAATTCAAAATGTTTCATTGTTATACATCTTATCTATGTTTAGATACAGTCATTCAAGTTGTGATCTAGTTAGAATTTTAGGGGTTTTCAAAATGCCAATTTTTGACTTTCTCCAACTTGTAGGTCTTGTACCATCCGAATGTATTTTTGGCGTTTGCCATTGGGAGTAGGCTCCGAAACTGATCTTTCGTTTGTTCATCCATTTCTGGCATTTCGATTCTTTAATGATTATTGTATTTCCAATTAGACTGAATGGCATACCCTTTTTCTATGATTCTGTGTGACATTTTCAAAATTATAAGATTTTCAGGACTTCATGGGTACCAAATCGTTCCTCTTATCAATCAATCAACATTATATTCATCGAATTACAAACATACTTTTTATATATTTTACAGCTCCATGTACATGTATATTGTATTATTGAATGTTCTTGTATTAATTCATTATCAATTTCCACTTACGTATGTATCAACCCAGTAGCCCATATTTGCATAAGCATTGATGACACCAAATATATTATTTTAACTTGACTTTGTGACGAATTGATCTATCACAAATCAAAATCTTCTTGTATATTAACCATAATGCACCTTTATGTATGCTTGGAATAAATATCAAAACGCTGGTATATGAATGAACCAACAATTATATGTAGAAATTTTCCATATACTTGATACATTTGTGTTGAACAATATCTAGTGATATCTAATAATGTGCTGACCTCCTTCTTATTTGAGAGACCTACAAGTTGGACAAAGTGAAGTCCGGCATTTTGAATACCCCTTAATCAACTTAAACAGCTGTATCTGAACAAAAACGTGATATATTTTCATGAAATCCTTCTACATGTATCCAATACACATGTAAGAGCCATATAGAGCGATAGAAGTCATCAGCACACCTTCTTTTCATTTGAGAGACCTACAATTAGTTGAAGAAGTGAAAAAGTGTCATTTTGAAAACCATAATTACCCCCAATATCAACTCAAATGGCTGTATCTGAATAAATGCAGGATTAGTTCTCATAAAATCTTTTTAATTATATCCAATACACATCATGTAAGAGCCATATAGAGCATAGATTATAGAATATTCTATAATCTATGTATAGAGCGAGAAGGTCGCGTATGGATGGCCCTCATTCGTACTGACTACCTGGGACACGAAAGTAGGGCGACAAGATTATAATTATACACTATTGTAACTTGGGTAACATTAATTTGTTTAAATGATTGTATCAAGTCGGAAGAATATGGGCAATGAATGGACATTTGAATACGCTATCGTCGTTGTGATTTTATATGAATACATAAATTGATGTAATGATTTGTAAATAAATGCATACACAATTTGATTGGAGAGACTTTATATAAATAATTGCAGAATGTGAAAAATCTGTTTTTTTTTGTTGATAATCTCGAAATAACCCCTCTCTGAGCCCCCTCTGTCAACTTTGATTGCTACAATTGTTAAATATTGACTGGATAATTTTCATCTACTTTCCTCAATTAAATTCGATACATTTCTTAGAACCATATCTAATGATAAATTGTGTTCTGTCTCAATATAATTTTGAGAGACCTACAAGTTGGAGAAATTTAAAAACTGGCTTTTTCGAAATATCGAACTAACCCCCCTCTCTTATAGCCCATCTGTCAACCTCAATGGCTATAATATTTATTGTTATCTAAATTTTATTCAATATTTGTCTGAGAACAATATCTAGTTGTACCTAGTGCTCTGGGTATCTCTATATAATTCGAGAGACCGAATAGTTACAGAAAGGGTAGGTATAAACCGGCTTTTTCAAAATCTGTAAAATCGAACTTCGAAGTTCTGTCCGCTTCAACTGTGGCTTCAACGAAGACCGAGGCTGACGCAATTACTGTGTACTTTGTACCACAGCTGATCACGGCGCCGAATTTAGATGACCGCGTGGTAAACACAAGGATTTACGCCGTTTTGAAAATATGTAAGTTTTTGCTTTTTAACTTGGAAAATCAAGTCATAACACGATAATTTGGATGAAATGTTGTTTAGTTAACAAAACAATTCTATACTATGTAATAATTTATTAATATCTTTAATAAATAAGAATCTCGTTTCGTTTCGTTTCGTTTCGCTTCGTTTCGTTTCGTTTCGTTTCGTTTCGTTTCGTTTCGCAAACCTTAGTAAGCCATTATGGATGCTCATAGATGCGACGTTTTTTCTATAATGTCTGTCAATGGAAACAGCAGTCTATGCACAACAGATTCACCTTGAATAATTTCGCATCTGTATATATTTTTTGTGATTATTTGAATGGCCTGATATTTACACGAGGAATGTCGTGAAACATAAATGACTCATGAGTATAATTCACGACCGCTCCGGTGGTAACCCTTCTATAAATTAAAAAAAACTAACAATTACTCGATTTGTTTACGTATAACCTGGGTTAGTACGTTTCTCCTAAAAAGCGTCAGATACTTTTAGATGACGAATCAACTTTGAGCTGAACAAATCATGAGCATGCGGAAGTCAATAAAATCACGTGAATATTGTGGCATATTAACGATTGTATTAAAAAGATTGGCAATTTAAGCATTTACATTTAAGCACAGTTCTGATATAGCTCTTTTTGTAGTTTCCGCTATATTTTGTTTGTTACTCAAATAATTGGTTCATATTAAACTTCCTTTCTTGTTGATGGAAAAACTTTCGTGTTTTCTCGGTATTTTTAGTTGATGAGATTTACTTTCCAGTAAATTCTCTATTTGTAAACATTCATTTGATAAGTTCTATACATTTATAAACAGAGAAACACCATGTAAAATTTAGGGTTTTTAAACACGCGGGACATGTATGGTGGCCCATCGTTGCCATAGCGTTTTTTTTTGAAAAAATTTTTATGCCATGGCCCATTGTTGCCATAGTAGAAAAAATTTTACCACGTGGCCCATCTTGCCATAGTCTAATATTTTTAAATGATGGCCCATCGTTGCCATAGCAAAAAATAATTTACCACGTGGCCCATCGTTGCCATAGTCTAATATTTTTAAATGATGGCCCATCGTTGCCATAGCAAAAAAAATTTTACCACGTGGCCCATTGTTGCCATAGTATAATCTTTTTAAATGATGGCCCATCGTTGCCATAGTAAATTGTTTTACTTTTTCATAAAATTTTATTTTCCGAAATCTTATTTTATAGCCATTGGATATAGCAATATTTATATATATATGACAATATAGCCAATAATAATATATTCTACAATGTTGCAAACAACTCGAAAAATGAGACAGAAACAGATTAAAGGCCCAGAATTCCATTGATAGTTGGGAGAATAGCTAATAGACAGTCAACATTTTTTGTTAGATTAGCATCAAATAGTCAATTAGCGTCTATAAATTTTTGATAGAATCTGCAGATATCCATACCTATTTAAATACTTGCAACTATTTCAACAGGTGGGATATTAAAATTATCAACAATATTATTAATAAAATTGAAACCGATAGCCCAAGAGGTAGGCCAAGCGGAAAACACACATCTTTGAAATTGATATTTATGTCGACCATGTTACATTTTTAGTTGCGCGTCTATACTATAGGGCAAACTAGCTGTGGGTGTAGAGGCAATACAGTTAATGGCTGTTAACCCGCTAAGCTCTCAATATTGTATAGGCTAGAATCCACATTGTTGCTCAGAATATTGGTTCTATTTTCTAGTTATGCTATAGTTGTATAGGCTAGAATCCACATTGTTGCTCAGAATATTGGTTCTATTTTCTAGTTATGCTATAGTTGTATAGGCAATGCCACAATGCATGCTGGTATATGGCGGTTCTCGGTCAGCGTGCCTTTGAACAAATAAATTAATCAAATAAATGAGTGGAAAGTTTTTGCTATGCCAGCGCTCAACGTAGCTAGCTACAACAATTTTTCTTTAACAACTCAACTTATTATCTTAAAATTGATATATTGACAACCTTTCGAGCCTGGAGTTCCACCCTACTGTTTTAACAGTCTGTCATAGCTAGACCTAGACCTGTTGAAAAGACATAAGTATATGTGAATTATTATTTCCTGTGAAACAATATAATTGATTAATTGTAACTAGACTATTGAAATATTTAGGTTGGACATATCCAAATCCAAACGTGAATTTGCGAATGTAAGATAATGATGATTGATGACGATGATTTTAGAACTCTCCCGAGAATTATAATTGCATATTATTCTTTGACTCCCGATAATTAGTGATCGTAAGTGTATAATCATTTACATTGTATAGCCAAATAAACCATATCATAGCCATAGTCAAATGTAATTACTATACTTCTGTTTAACTTGTACTACACATTCCCATGTTTTTTAGTTATATTGTAACCATATTACATTACATTAAAGATATGAAATAGTGCTCAATCTCAATGTCAGCATTTGACAGAGCTAAATACAACAGAAGGAATCAAAGACAAAACATGCACAACATGGCACAGCGTTTTAAATACAAAAATAACTTAATAATAAACATTTAGTTTATGAAAAAGTAAAACAATTTACTATGGCAACGATGGGCCATCATTTAAAAATATTATACTATGGCAACGATGGGCCACGTGGTAAAAATTTTTTTGCTATGGCAACGATGGGCCATCATTTAAAAATATTAGACTATGGCAACGATGGGCCACGTGGTAAAATTTTTTTTGCTATGGCAACGATGGGCCATCATTTAAAAATATTAGACTATGGCAACGATGGGCCACGTGGTAAAAATTTTTTTTACTATGGCAACAATGGGCCATGGCGTAAAAATTTTTTTTAAAAAAATCGCTATGGCAACGATGGGCCACCATAGACATGTTTCTACAGCAATATTTCCAAACAATGTAGCCGATCAATTAAATTGCAGGAGTCTTTACATTTTAAGGTTTTACATGCTGCGATAGTTTCTATTTTGTTCTATCTTAGCCTCACTTTCTCACACGTGATAAATCAGAAAAATGACACGTCCGATCACAATTAGCCCTTGTCTGGCAAAGAAGAACAAAAGACAAGAAACAAATACGGGATAAAATGATTTGATTGTTACGCCAATTGTAATTTAATCGATTAGAAAAGAAATCGACAAGTCAGATGATGAACTCCACATTGACCCTATTGTCATGAGGGTAAATATCGAAGTTTTGTTCTAAACTATTTCAAGAATATTACAGCTGACTCACCTATCGTACCCTGAAGTCATGGTGTATAGTCAATGATTTGTAGAAAACATCATTGAATGGAATGGTGATTTGAGGCTCTAGTATGGTGGCCCATTGTTGCCATAGCGTTTTTTTTTAAAAAATTTTTTACGCCATGGCCCATTGTTGCCATAGTAAAAAAAATTTTACCACGTGGCCTATCGTTGCCATAGTCTAATATTTTTAAAGGATGGCCCATCGTTGCCATAGCAAAAAAAATTTACCACGTGGCCCATCGTTGCCATAGTCTAATATTTTTAAATGATGGCCCATCGTTGCCATAGCAAAAAAAATTTACCACGTGGCCCATTGTTGCCATAGTATAATATTTTTAAATGATGGCCCATCGTTGCCATAGTAAATTGTTTTACTTTTTCATAAACTAAATGTTTATTATTAAGTTATTTTTGTATTTAAAACGCTGTGCCATGTTGTGCATGTTTTGTCTTTGATTCCTTCTGTTGTATTTAGCTCTGTCAAATGCTGACATTGAGATTGAGCACTATTTCATATCTTTAATGTAATGTAATATGGTTACAATATAACTAAAAAACATGGGAATGTGTAGTACAAGTTAAACAGAAGTATAGTAATTACATTTGACTATGACTATGATATGGTTTATTTGGCTATACAATGTAAATGATGTATACACTTACGATCACTAATTATCGGGAGTCAAAGAATAATATGTAATTATAATTCTCGGGAGAGTTCTGAAATCATCGTCATCAATCATCATTATCTTACATTCGCAAATTCACGTTTGGATTTGGATATGTCCAATCTAAATATTTCAATAGTCTAGTTACAATTAATCAATTATATTGTTTCACGGGAAATAATAATTCACATATACTTATGTTTTTTCAACAGGTCTAGGTCTAGCTATGACAGACTGTTAAAACAGTAGGGTGAAACTCCAGGCTCGAAAGGTGGTCAATATATCAATTTTAAGATAATAAGTTAAGTTGTTAAAGAAAAATTGTTGCAGCTAGCTACGTTGAGCGCTGGCATAGCAAAAACTTTCCATTCATTTATTTGATTCATTTATTTGTTCAAAAGCACGCTGACCGAGAACCGCCATATACCAGCATGCATTGTGGCATTGCCTATACAACTATAGCATAACTAGAAAATTACGGCAACGTGGTTTACTTGTAGACATGCTATTAAAACTTTGAAATGCGATCTGATTGTATCGTGTTTAAGCGTGATTTCTGAATGATTGTCCTGGATATTGTAATTTGCATCATCAAGTTTTGTTGTTGTTTTTCTATCAATATTCAAAAACCTGTAGCCTACAGGCGAATTACAAAGAACCCTACAGTTTCAGTCCCGGTTTCAGCTATATAATGGCCCTAGAATGACATGTGATAACATATACCATATAAATGTCAAATTTGAGGGGTTAACTCTGGAGTAACGAGACGGTACTTAGTTTGATATCTTTGATTAATCTTCAATAAGGCTAATTTCATTACTTAATTTATTATGAAAGTTTGTAAATTTTTGCTAATGCTATAATGCATACTGCTTGAAACAGTTATTATTTGTGGAAAATATTGATGTATTGGCAAGCAGTTGTTGGAGCTATATCCTACTGTTTAACAGTGTGTCAAGTAGCAACTTGTGCGAAAAATAAAAACGTCCGAACTCGATCGCTAATGAATCAATAATAAAGTAAAGATTCATTCTGGGCTAGAATTCTGGGCCTTTATGCTGTTTCTGTCTCATTTTTCGAGTTGTTTGCAACATTGTAGAATATATTATTATTGGCTATATTGTAATATATATATAAATATTGCTATATCCAATGGCTATAAAATAAGATTTCGGAAAATAAAATTTTATGAAAAAGTAAAACAATTTACTATGGCAACGATGGGCCATCATTTAAAAATATTATACTATGGCAACAATGGGCCACGTGGTAAAAATCTTTTTGCTATGGTAACGATGGGCCATCAATTAAAAATATTAGACTATGGCAACGATGGGCCACGTGGTAAATTTGTTTTACTATGGCAACAATGGGCCATGGCATAAAAATTTTTTCAAAAAAATACGCTATGGCAACGATGGGCCACCATACTCTAGAGCCTCAACTCAGCCTCTCTTTATACTACCTGAAACATGAATGAGATTGAAGTAACAGCGCTGCAAGCTGCTTGCTCTAGCTGCTTGCTTGCTACTTGCCTGCTTGGCGGGAAACAACAAATATACAATACAGTGAGGTATTACTAACATTAAATCGTTTTCGGTCGTCTCCATAGTATCTGAGTATTCATTATTGGTAAGTTTTAATCATGAATTGGCAAGGTAATAATTACTCTGAGCCTTGAGTCACGTAGTGTAATTATATGTGAAGTAGCATGATGCATAGAATAGCCTAAATGTAAATAGGCCTATGTATTTGAGGCTCTGGCTCACTAGGCTAATGACTTATTATAAACAACTTTGCTCCTTACAGCTTCAGCAAGTAATGCTAAACATTGCTGAAAGCTTCTAGAGACATTTATTCGTAATTTTAAATATATATTAAATGTCATCATATCTCCATTTTTGACTTTTTTATGCATTATAACATTTTTAACATATTTGCTTTGTTTAGTGAGAAATGCTTTCAACTGTAATCAGATAATATTGCTAAGGTGACAGGGTCAGACTGCAGAATTTTTAATTTGTATGGCTAGATTATTAATCAAATCATAAATTTAGCGCTGTTGGAAGCATTGATTTTGTTACTTTTTTGTGTTCTTCTTCAGGATTTTTTTGAAAACGTATAGAAATGTGAGAGATAAAAAATCTTTGGCCAGAAAAGACCTAGATCAATATTGAAAGATCATACGGCAAATGTTGCAGTCTGGTAGTTAAATTTCTTTGCTATGACCTAGTAATAAATTTAAAATATAGTGTATGGTGTTCACTCATCTACTGTAGTGTCAGCAGAAGCTTCAGAAATTGTGTATGATAAGCTGCCAGATTGATGAGTTAGTCACTGAATGTCTACGTCAATTTAGTGATGTAGATTGCAGTGCTACTCCAGGGCATTCTATTTGTAGGCCTACAAATATGTTGTGATATATGCAATGTGTGCACCAGTTCAATCACTTGGTCGTTCCAAACTCTGTATTTTTTTAAATACATTGTTATTGTGTCTTCTCCTAGGATAGTGTCTATTTTCATTCATATACATAAGTCATATGAAACTTGTAGGATCATTATCTTAGTATGGATGTATTATCCTAGGGGATTATTATAAAGAGAGTGATAGCGCTACTCATGAGTATATAGGTAATTAAATAGTTGTTGAGTTTTAAATTCATTCTACATTTGAATACTAATCATATAACTTGCTGCAGACTTTGAATTTAGTTACACAATTCAAAATAGTAGCTTTAAGACCTTATCCAATTCTAAATTACAGCTAAGCCTCTTCTAGTAAGTAAGACCTCTTATTAGACCCCAGATCATTTGCAAATAACCAAGGCATGTGGCAATATTTGACAATGTTTAAACATTTCATATAGCGCTGCTGCTTGCTTTGTTGTATGGCTAAACCAAGGCCACTATAGGCTACAATTTTATAAATGTATGATTCATGATACTAATGATTTATGCGTCATAAGACACAAGGTAGGTATAAGAAAAATCACGAGCAGTTGTCGTAATTGATTTCCCGTAGGCCTACCGGTAAGCCTTTTGAGTTCTCATTACAACACAAGTGTTTATATACCCCCATATTGCAGAAGAAAGTATTTAATAATATGAGAAATTCTTGAATTGTCAAACCCTGATTCATTCAAAGCACTGTTCTTGTTTACTAGAGATACCATTCGTCATAGGCCAATCATGACATTCGTAAGATTAAGGTTTGAATGAAAGTTTCACTAGCTACATTTTATAAAGTCTGATAGAATATATTTTTATGATATTACAGGCGTTGATGATATTATGGAATAGAAATTTGTTAATATTGAATATTGTAATAGGCATTAGAGAATTAGAAACACCATGATGTTTCTATATTAACATTTAGCGAGAAATTTGAATTTATTAGCTATAAGGTCGTATTCTAAAATCACATAAAACCGATGCATTTAATGGTGCAAGGCATTCATTTGAACATGCAATGTTGGGACCCTGTTCATTATAGTAGGCCTATTGTGGATTGTATGGCATAGATTTTATTGAAATCAATATATACCCCTCAATTTTCTTGTTGTTACATGTTTATAAGGGTTAATTGTATTGAAAAAAGTTATTCAGACAAGTTGTTTAATGTTCAGACATATATTTATTGATTCTGTCAGTATAGCCTTAAGTTACCCTATGTCGTACCCTACAATTCTATTATTTCACAATTCTTAATGTATTGAAATTGACAAAGAGCCTGATATGGTAACAACCTAATAAGTAGGCTTAAACTAAGTTGTTCAGAAAAATCTGGCCATAAATTGCACACTTGTATATGAACTGCTTTTGCAACTTTGTGATCAATGCGATCTGGTAGGTTGCTTGCAGCTAATTTTAAAATACAAGAAGAAAAATATTCAAAATTGCAGAGGCAAGCATCAAACTTTCAAATTATTTTATGCAATTCAATGAGAGACAGTACCACATCATATACAGCAAACAAAAAAGTGATGGCCTGCGTTGTTATCCTTCCATTAAATCCATTCTCTAAGTAATTTATTTGTAGCTTATAGGGTGTCACGGTTGTCATATTTATTTTGACTTACTTACAAGTGTTATCATGTTATCTTACATATAGATTTTATAAAACAGCCATTCAAAGCAGAAGGTAGATAAAGGAATAAAAGATGGAAGACAATACAGAAAAGGGTATGTTCATAATCTACATAGCACTAACAGTAATTCTATATGAGGGTTATTTTCAATCTGGTCCCTCTAACAATCATATCAAGATTTTATGAAAACAATAGCGTGCATTTATGAGAAGTCTAAAACAGAAAATCTGCTTAGTTGTCCTAGGGAATTGAGTTCTTAATTTCAATATCAAAAGAACCAGCATGTTGCATATTTTCAATTGCATTGATGTTTTCATTCGTCTCTTACAAAAGAAACATCAGCCAATAAATGATTCTTATTCTAAAGCTATAAATATTAATCTGTCTGATGTGATTGAAATAAAAATTATGTTTTGTTCAAAAAAATTCCCCAAACAGAAATGTATCTCGCTACAGGAATACAGCTATTTGCCCTGATATTAGTACATCTGTAATTTTCTACATTTAATATGTGTATGCATTTTTTTAGCAGAAAAAATTTCTTCTGTCTCATACTCAGATGAGCAAAGGTGCATCCTTGAAAATGCATATTCAGAGGGTCTGACGTCAACCGGAAAATTAATGCTTCCCCGCATGACTATGCTGGCAAACGATTTATCTTTACCTTTAGGGAAAGTCAAGGTAAATGTGTAAATATATCATTGATCATTAAGAAGTTCTGTGTGGTCTAATTGATTGTGATACTTATACATATACATATGTAGTAATGTTTTATTTAATTAAATGTAGGCCTAAAATTCAAGTTAATTGTTTAATTGTTTGCAGACATGGATTACAAACCGGAACCGAAAAAGACGACGAGACAACCTAGAGTTTGAAGATAAAGATGTGGAAGGGAAAAGCCTTACTCCTTTCCAGGTTTTTCAGAAGTTGTTTCACAGATCAGGTAAGCTATTTACATATAATCAATTTTCCGATATCAGATTTTGTCCATTCTAATTAAAATGTTTCATTCTAAAATGAGAACATGATAACATTTAATGCCACACAATAAAACCATTGATGAATTTGTACATCAATTAGTAGTAATAGTAGTGATAGTAAGAAGTTTATTAAAGACATTTAAGCGTACTACAACATTACAGTTAAGGGTTACTAAGAAGGTATGCAAAGAGACTTATTTACATGATGGTGTTGGTGCTTCTTGAAGTCTATGTGGCAAAATAATAAGATCTGCTAATAACATTGTATTATCAACAGATCATTTTAATTACACATTTACAATTTTCTAATGAGATCCATTTAATTAGAATATATTTTCTGAGCGATTTTGCTGCTCTAAACGTAGGGCATCTTTTTCCAAAATCAGTTCTAACATAGTTCTATTTGCAGTTGTGAGAAAATGGCTCAACAAATTTGAATGGTTAGTTAATGAGATATCAGTGATCGGTGATAGAAAACCGACTCTCAACGCTCAGAGTGACTCTATCCGTTTCCAGGTTCTTTTATAATTTACAAACATGAACTTATTATGTAATTGAATAGCAGTATTTTTCTAAAGAAATAGCATCTTTCAATTTGTTTCATCTAATAGCCTATAAATAATTTCTAACTTAATTTTGTATTCCTTTTTGGACTGACAGTCATATGATGTATGATATCAAAACGTTTTCACCAACCACTACTTTCAGTTTTTCGTCACAAACTAACCTTCATTTCAAATTTGTTTTACTAATTAAAATGCTTCAAAATTAGATTAAAATAAAATCAGGCTGATTAAATTAGATTTGCCAAGTAAGATGTAATTGTCGCCTTCCAGTACAATCATGCGCCACGTTTTAGGTGTTCCTTATCAGGCGTTTATTTCGCTCAATTCATTGTGTATTCCTGGTGAACTGGAAACAGCTGACAATCATTTCAAGATAATGTTATGTTTTAATTTAAATGTATCCATAGATGCCTTGTCAATGGACTGTATGTCTTCTCTATTCTATATTATTTTAATCAACAGATGCCAACTCCGCTTCCATTTCATTGGCAGAAAGGAATATTGCAACAGGGCATGCTTGGAGGTTTGCCTCCACAGAAATGAAAAATAAATGCACCGAACTATCTTCTGTTTCAAAGAACACTGTCAATTTATCGGGAGATGGTCTACAAAATCTAATTGACAAAAAATTGGATAAAATTAGCAAAACGGTAGGAGTGAAAATTTTATTTTATTTTAACCAGCAGTAATCATTTATTATGTTGCTCTTTGCATGTGATTTGCATAATAATAACATGATTAGATCACAGACAATGTTTGCAGACAAAAAACCATCATTACAATAACCATGACAAGTGACATAAGAAATTTTTTAATCAATTTTAATTGTAATACAGTGTAACCCGCTTAAGTGCAATTCGGATAAGTGAAATTGCCGCTTATCTGCAACCTGAATCTGAATTCCTATAAACTATTTTCTGGTCAAATGTTTGTTAATCAATTTTGGATAAGTGCAAATTCGGATAAATGCAACTGAAATCGTTGGCAATTCTTACTTTCATTTAAGCGGGTTACTCAGTATTGTAAAATGTAGGTGAACATGTGTGCAATGGTAGCACAGTGCAGAGTGTCTGCACGATGTAAGGGATACTGGTTTAGATTTCTGGTCAGTACGCACATGTTCTTTGTAACCATCTGTAAATTTCTCATGTACCTACCTAATTAAACAAGCTTACGAGGTGACTTTCAATTACAATTAAATACAACTGAAAATATAAATATTATATTATAATGTCAATCTTTCCAAATATGAATTTTGGACAACGTTTAGTATGTACATACAGCATCATGTACTCATGCATATTGCTCACACCCTAAATGTTTTCTTTCTATACGTCGCAGTTAACACCAATTGGATGCTTCAGGAAGTCCTTCTGTATTTGACTTTAATAGATAATTGAGCGAAAAACCAGTAAATGCATTTAATCTAATAATACACATATTGGTGGTGCATGTAGGCCTACCGAAAAACAGTTCATGAACGTCAAAGAGCCCGATTTTCATGAAATATTTTATTAATGTTTCATCCTCATTCATGAACTTTATTCATGAACCGTTCATGGACTCATTAACTGTTTTTTAGTGGTAGTAGTAAAAGTAATGTGGACGGTGTCGCCCTACCGAAGGCACCCGTACCACCCTTCTATTTCTAGAGGAGTGGCTCTTTTCGCTAAGAGCAATGATGTTAAACACTCCTTAGATCTCAGCCGCGACACTGCAGATCAATTTCAACAGATTTCATGGCAGATAGGCCTTGATTGTCAATGCGCAACGATGCGCCGCAGCTACTTACAATGCAATTCCTTCTGAACCATTCCATCCGCCATCCTTAGATGGTACTCATTTGATGTTTCAGATACAGTCAAGGCTGAGTTGACCTGAGGGGGATTTGAACCACAGTCGATCAGATATGATACAATCTGAGTTTCGGTTGCTCTGCCAACTGAGCTAATCACCCCTTTAGTGGTAACATGTCTATCAACCCACACCTGATTTCTTACACGACTGATTGTCAATGTTGATGATTGTTATTCACTCTCTTTTACTTATAGATAACAGAGTTGAATAACCTTGGGTGTGCTGCCGTGTGTGTTGCTCAAACTGACCCTAAAGAATATGTCAGGGCTGCATGACTGCACAATTCCTCGGGAGAATCATTTTCTCCAAACATGGTCATGGAGTTCATTATCTATCTCCAAAAGCAATCAACCGGTAAGATTCTGAATATATATAACTTGATTTCGTACGTCAATAAGTCTACAGCACATTGATTTTGGTTTGAATGATCTTCATATTACATGTAACACAAATCTTGACAATTTTACATTTTCAATTTTTATTCTTGTTTCATTTTGCAGGTAACCGTGATTGGACACATAAAAATGTCAAACAGCTATTCGCAGACAAATGGGGTTAGTATATTCCATTTTCAAAATTTTCAAACTCATTTTCTTCAATTGCCAATTGCTATGCAGTGTAAATATATATTATTGTGGTTCGCGTAAGTAATCATAAACGATAGTGCACCTTGAGATGAGCGTGCGCATAGTTGTATAATACTTGTGTTATATAGCTACCGAAATTGAAGCGAATAATAGCATGCACTCGCCTATCATACAAGCAGATCTGCTCTGCAATCCCTTTAAGAGCGACCGTTTTAATGTAATCCAATTATAACATGAGTATTGCTTATACTGTACCATCCATCCATTTATCTACACGATTATTTTTCTTTTCAGCTCAATGCAATGGTAATGTTGGGCGGTTAAAGTATGAAGAATACCGAAAAGTCTATGATGTTGTTGGCATGCCGCCTGGAATAGCCTTCCATAGGCATCAAGATTATGGGAGACTACAAATTCCGCTAATAATGGCTGCCAATGAAGCCATAAAATTTGTCATGTTGTAATAGTAATCTTAGTTCTCTAGAATAGATTAGAATATAATAGAATAGATTAGAACAAAATAGAATGGAATATAGTTAGTTTTTATTTGGCGACGATTAGTGCTTTATTTTTAGGTTTAAATAGTAGATTGTATTTATATATGTTGTGTTTAATGTTGTATTCACTTTTATTAGCACTATGTAAGACGATTGTTTGTCCAAATAAGTTCATAAAAGAATACAATCGTTTTCTGCCGTCAGCAGTAACCAGTGGAAGAATGTGCTACCTATAATTGCTTTATTCTCCTTTTCACCTATCCTAGATTCAGAAAAGAGAAAAATAGTCAATACAGGCATTAGAGATTTTCTATTGTTTCTGACATTTTCAAGGAGATTCCATCTCTTTTGACTGACCTTGCCTCTCATGCCTGTCATGTGACTCATTCGAGATAAGCTAGCTAGACATACAATAGTCATCATTATCATCGGTGAGGGTTTATGTGCAAATCAGTGAAGTCAATTGCACCGGGAAGGGGAGAACATTGAATTTAAATATAGCTACACTCTGTTTTACCGTCTGAAGATTACAATTAAACGCTTGAAACTCTGTGTAACGGAAAAAGGGTTTTGCCTCATCTCTGTCTTTTGTTATATAATGCATTGTTTTACCCAACACTGAGCACTTTCATATTCGTATGTGTATGAGTTTACACTCACTATAATTAATTTTTTTGATTTATTATTATAAATTAATAAAGGATGTAGACGTTGAGAAATTGAAGAGAGTATGGCTAAAAATTATCATGAAAGATTCTACAAGGATTATAAATCAAATTAACGTTTTATTTAGATGCAGAACGACGCTTATCCAATGACCATAAGCACAACTAATAGAAAATTTATCAATAATTCATATATAAGCTATATGGATACTTACTTCAAGTTAATGGGAACATATCTGGGAAATCAATGAAAAACAACTCATTAAAATTTTAATACATTTTCTACATTAGAAATTACATTGTTTTTGAATTGCAGATACAATTCGCATCATATCATATCATATTATATTCATATATAACCGATATCCTTTTTTAAAGTTAATGTTCTAATAATTTATATAACAGAATAGATTTCTATTCTAAGCTTTTTGAATATTGTATTTTTCGTATTTTGTCAATCAAAACACGAGGCAATAACACTTAACTAAATTTACAAATATGTCTGTTACAATTACATGTTCCATAGGAATTTTTGAAATGGAACATAGGTCGGTGATGGTGATTATTAGCAATGGGGAAGGGGACGGGCTAGCTTTTCAAAGAATCTTTAAATATGTCATGGCATATTTGATTTTTCAAAAAAAAATTATGCTTACCCACCACACCCAAAAGTCTGTAGTCTCTTTGTAAAATTGCTTTATAAATTTCGTACATGATTGGAAATGCGTAAAATTGTGCAATTCAAGCAATGTACTATAGTGAAAAATTAGGTTCGTCAAATAAAATGTTTTTTCAGAACTCTTTACATTGAACATTTTTGCAGAAACCCAAAAAGTTCCAAAATCTACAATTTCCTGCCAAAAAAGTATTTTAATCAGTTAGAATATGGACTGAAAAATAATGGCACGCCCGCACAGTCTATTTTTCATATGGTAGGCAGTTACCCCTCGGGAGAACCAAATTTAAATAAGCAGTCTATACGGTTGCCATAGATTTGTGTAATAAAGTGTTATATACTGTTCAAAATGACTTTTGCAATCGTGTCATACCTTGGTGGAACTCTCTGCCAGAGAAATGTGTTATTTCAAAGACATTGCCAGCATTCAAACGTTCTTTAGCTAGCATATATTTAAATGCCTGTAAATGTTTTAGTACAAATGTCGTAACCTTTAAGTTTTATCTTATAGCCTTTTTAACTTAGCTAGATAGTTCTAAATGCTTTGCAAATATTTGAGTAGCAACTTTGTTTGTAAAACTTTTATCTTAATAACCTATTTTAACTTTTTTTAACGGCTTTACATAAGTGGGAACCACAAGTTTCCCTGTATTTGTCTGTCACCATTGTTGACAAAATAAAATACATACATACAAGAAGCGAATGGTATCACCACGGCCGTGAATTCCCGAGGGGGGGGGGGGTGACACATCTAATCACATTTTTGACTCGTATCTTGGTCAACTTTGAAGGTAATACTGTATTATACTATTAAAATATGCAAATGCCACGCCTTTTTAGGGAAAAATGCCCGCTTTGTCGAGCAAAATTCACCCACAGACAGTCGGAAATGCAGCTTGTAGCTAGGGTTTTGATGAGCTATCACATTGGAACTATGCTTGATAATCTTCGTACCCCTTTTGATTGGTCGAAAAGGTTTCCAATTGAGTCAATAATCGTGAACTTAATCGTTATCCGCCACCCCTTCTTCCATCATCATTAATCCTACACTTTACTTGCTCAATATTTCATCGATTCCAGCTTTGTGTGAAGTATAGGAGGGTAAAAATGTGTGGGAATTCTCAAGAGGGATCTTGCTGTCATCAATAATTGACTATAATTGCACAATAACACGCTTAAGCATCACATTATCGATCGTATACCCGATGCGCACACTCTACGCATGCTCGCACAAACAATGGGGGCAATGGGATCCTGCGAGCGGTGTTTTAACCAATCATATAATTCTGAGTGTATGTGTACAACGAATAGAAATTACAGTCAAAACGAGTGCGATGGTGGCCAACTATATGTGTGTTCATAGTGTGTACTTTCTTGCTATAAATTGTTACAGAATAAATTCAGCTATGTATAAATGTATGGAGTCTCAATAATACGCTACGGTATATCTGCTATACTGAAAATAATATTCAGCATTTCAGCAACGCAATAATTAATGAAGAAGAAATTTACTAATAATAACGGATTAATTAAGTCTAATCAAATATAGATATTTAAAAAATAGTTATACTTTTATTTATCTAATCAGTGACACTCTAAGCTTGTCTTCATGTTTATGTACAGGGGCACGATATTATATGGTACATTGTGTTTGAAAATTGCTGAATGTCCTGAATCAGCTTGCCAACGTCGTCTCAAAATACAAAGAAGTTGGCTAGCTAAGAAGAAGACAAAGGCAAAGAAGTTAGCTGATCTATTTGATCTCATCGTTGATACTCTTCTGTTTCAGAGAAAGAGGAATGCATCGAAGAAGAAGGAATATCAGTTTATATGCCAATTATTACAACTACTATAATTTATTCAGCTTTTCAGTAATGATCAAGTTCATCATATTCAGAATCACTATAATCCGATTCGTTATCTTCTTATTCGTCCTCAGAAAGGCTGGAAATATTCGTAGTAATAACTGGCAGATAAACTGGTATTTCATCTTCTTCGATTATGCATTCCTCTTCATATGAAACAGGGGAACTTTCGACAGTGTCACGAAAACATTCGTCGGCAAATTCAGTCTCATAACTTGGAAGTTTATCAACGATGAAATCAAATGGACCAGCTAATTTCTTGTATTTTGGGACGATCCTAGCAAGCTGGTACTGATTTCTTATCAGTTGATTATGAACGAGGGGTAATGTATTGCTGTTGGGGTTACTAGCAATAAAAAATTTAAGTTTGGCAATCTCTATCCTCAAATGCTCAACATGAGATTGCATTTCTTGCTTGCAAATTACTGACTCCTCCTCACAACGCAGCACCATCTGTCTGTGGTCAATCAATTCTCTCCTTATTGCTGGGCATATTTCAACAGTATCGTGATCATTCCTTGGTTCCGAGCGATAACATTGATTTTCAATATTTAATAGATCTTCTAGTGATGGACAAACGAAAGGACTTATAGATATGTTGGCCTTTTTTAGAAGAAAGGCATGCATTGAGCTTATCTTCGCAGTGACTTTTGTAATGCATTTCGATATTTTTATGGCAATGCCTTGTCCACCTGAAATGTAAACAGAAATAGAAGAAAGTGTCAGTATAGATATAGACAGGTGATTGAAATAAGTTTGAGGCAATGAATTGATTAACACTATTTCTTCAGTGTACCACTAGAATATCGCTTTTGCTGTTGTATCCAAATATACCGATCATATGCCAGTGCATGCGTAGACGAAATCAAGTTTTGTATCTCCTTTTGTTGGTAAGAGTCTAGATGAGATATGAACACATCACTAGATCGATCCCATGGGTTTGTTATCAGATGTGCTTTCTCAAGATCTTCCATCACCCTTTGATATCTAGAAAATAAATTGATATGCCTTGCTATATGTCACATTACCGTCTAACTTTTTTTCCTCATCGTATAATAGGCATATAATATACATACTTTTTTAACTTGGATTCAAAATTCTTTTTATCCTTTGGTGTTATATTGACATTTTTTAAAACAGCTCTACAATAATGGAGGAACAAGAAACTACATATACTAACTTACATAAGAATTACTCTGTCAGAACCCTCCCATATCAAACCGATTTTCCCGAAGACGTTGGAAAACTATGTTCCATCTGCCTAATATTACCTTGCATTGTCAGCGTCTACACGAGTTTTCACGTAAAGTTCTTGCCATGGAGTTTGGTTTTTATTTGCTAGTACACAAAAGAGCAGTCGACCTAATTTAAATCGGGGAATAACATGCTGAGGATACAAACACAAACAAATCAAATATGTTATACCTGATAATTTGATACTTCTTTCTCTGTCCTTTTCAGCTAGTTCATCTAAAATAGCAATCTTGATTGACGGGACTAGGAAAAAATATACATTCACGTTAATGAACATTCTCATTAATGAATATAATGAACTTAAAATAAGACAAACTTAGCTGAAAGGTTGCTTTAAGGGAGAGCTATAGAAGATGTTGTCAGCAGTTTATTCGGGAACCTGACAATGGAATAGAATAATTTACAGATACAGACGCATTTCACTTAAACCTAGGATATTCTAAATAGTTGTAGACTACTGAAATAAGACTCGTTCAAATAATATTTGTTCCAAGAATTCAAAATTCAAAATCCAGAATTGATTTTCTTAAACTATAAAATGTAAACAACATGAAATGATCCGAGAAACGGTTAATAACTAGTGGCGCCATTGATTCCAACAAGCAAACATCATATTTCACACAATATTTTGGATATAATTAACTGATAAAAGAAGATCATCAAGACTCTTCTGTGCTGATTTTTTCCAAGAATCAGCCTTCATCATCTTTGCAACAAGCAAGATATCTTAATAACAAAGTAACAGACCAAATGTATAAAAACGAATGCAAAGAAAAAGAGGAATATCGAAACCACCCATCAGAATCATTGTACCTAGCTTTTTGTTCTTCCGCTCAGAGAAATGAAGGAGAGCATCATTCAAAAGATCTTCCCTATTTGCAGCTGTCATTTCCTTGGTGATTGCACTGAATTCCCGTAGGTACGACCATAGGCGTTCAGCACCTTCGCCATCAGTAAGGCCAATCCCTTTGCTGCGTCTCGGACTATATTTGATCTTCAAACATAGGTTCAAAATCAAAACATTTTATCAGAATGCATAAAGGTATAAAGGCATAAAGGCATGAAGGTATGAACAATAAGAAATAAGAGACTGACAATAAACTGGGAGAAGGCTTGGACCGAAAGCCATACTGGGGACATATCAAATAAGTTGGAATAACATTTATGATTATATTGAAAATAGGTAGGCTACAGGCTTACCTGACATGACATTCCATGACCATAAATATGAAAGCCTGGGATTGCAAGTGTTACTTGCTTCAGGAGATCATGCTGCTTTGTTTTCTTGAAGGTTGAAATACAAATACAGATTAACAGTGCAAGTGTATGGACAAACAAAGTTGTATGGACAAACTAATAATAGAACTATAGGCCTACCTTGAGATGGCTTTCCAAAGTACATGCTATATCATATAACAGGAAAGGCTTGATGTTTTTTGTTGCAATAGGCTTTAGCAGTTCTCGTAGCCCATATACCATGTAGGCTATCCTGCAAAGTAACAAATCCATGTTTGATGGATAACATCTGAAAAATCTTAAAATTTTAGCTTCAACTTATGTTGCAGGATTTCTAATATATATTATGACTGACTGACCTTTCTCCATATTTACAACTATAGAAACGTTGGGGGCAATCATGGCGGCATACTGTACCAAACAAGCCAGTTTCGTCCAGCTTACCATGTTTGCCTTTAGAGAATAAGTCTATCACTTCTTCGCCAGCATGGAAGTTGTGACAGCCCTGCAAAAGATCAGATATGAATGAGTTAAATATATTACAGGATAAACGAGAAGAATAGACAAAATTTTAAAACGAATAACTAACTTCTCTTGTTTTACTCTTTTTCGTTTGACCAGCTTTGTAATAGGAATCAACAAATTGATCCACTATAGATTGATCTTCTAAAAATAAACCGTTCCCAAACCGACGTCCATCATCAGAGGCTCCAGCAGACTTTTTCCTCACAAGGCCAAAGCACCCATCAGCTGCAAAGACCTTTATGCCAGATTCCTAGAAAAAACATATGCAACAACTCATCTTAATCAGAGGCTATATCTCAAAAGATAACAAACAAACATACAGTAGGAATGTATCCTTAGAAATAGACTAATCATTCAGTATATGGATAATCAAACCTTTGGACATGCAAAGCAGGTATTTCCACGGTCAAAACCAGTGTCTGAACTACCGTAATTGACAAGGTAATGGAATTGCCTATTAATAGAAAAAGCAGCTGGCAATCATTAGAAAGAAATTATTTAGCTTTCTTTCTAATTTAACTTAATATTCTTCTTCTAGCAGTAAATATTCATTACTACTAATACTCTGAGACATTTTACCTGTATTCCAGAAAACAACCTCTTTGCAAAACCGTATAAAAATCTTGAACCTGCAGTGAAGAAAAAGGATAAGCTATCAACTCCAACTCTATTTGACAATACTAATGATGCTGGCCCCATCAAGCTTTGATCATAAAAAGACTTACAAACAATGGAGTCAAAGCTGTGTATTTGCAATAGATTGCATCGCAAAACTTCCTGAGAGATACTTGGCATTCCAGTACAAGAGATGAAAGATAATCCATGAATTGGAATGAAAAGGCAATAGTTGGACTGGAGGGTGTTCCTGGCCAAAATCCATTTTTTATTAGTAAGGCGGCTTCACTCTGGCAAGAACAGAACATTGCGATAGCCTGATGTTGGAATCCTTCAAATAAAAAGACATAATAATGAATAACGCATAGATATTTGTAGCCTATGAAATATCACAGTCACTGATCAAACATATTTTGTTCTAACTTTCTGAGAATGTTCTGGTCTGTGTCCGGACAAGCTAGGATATTTATCATTTTTTATCACAGTGTCAGCTGAACAATGCAAATTGATGCAATGCAAGTATTAAAATCCGCATAAATTTACATAATCCAACAATCAGCTTTAAAGTAACTTGGCAATATGTCATCAAATAAATTTATCACTCATTGTGTGTACAAGAAAGTGTAGCAACAAATTGAAGAATGATTTTATAAATTTACCATTGTTTCAATTGCCAAATAAAATATCAATTGAGTCTAGCCTATCGAGCCCTGTAGGCAGGGGCATCATATGAGGACAAAATGGCAGACCCTCCAAACACCGAATTTCAAGACAGAATGTTTGCACTATATGCTTTCTACTACTTATATTTTACAAGGAAACCTTCTGCCACTCCTTCCCCTGCCGGCTAAGGCGCCCATGAGTCTCAACTATAATCAACATATTGCAATTGGGATTCTAAAGTCTAAATACTCTGCTGAATGTAGGCATATGTCCATTAATCAATTACCTAACCCGTCAATACATGCTACTTTTTTCGGGAACACGGAAGAGCAAATAGATTCTTCGCAACATTCAATTTTACCAATGATCTGGAAGGGCACAAACATGTTTTCTTTAACCTAATATGAAAAAGCAAATTAAATAAATTATCAAAAACCCAATAAACATCAAATTAAATTACCTAGGCGACTCTTTGACATTGTCCTATTGAATTAAACCCGAAGCGTGGATATGTTTGTGCATGGTGCATGTTTATTTTGAATAGGTTTCATGTAATATACTTTGTAATAATTCAGCTGATTTACCTATACCTTCAGAAATTATTGCTATATTAAAAGTGGACAGGCCCGCATTCAAGAGGTCTTCACAGAATGCTACCTAGTATGATCTTATGGTTTTGAGTTGTTTTTCAGAGGCTTGAACGCTTCAATATATTGTTGCTGTCAATCCAAAATCTGTCCAAAATAGTCTGAGCTGCATACACGTGTCACAGAGCATACACCGACATTGAGAATGATCGATGCAGAAGTTAATAGGTAATCTATGCATGTTTCAATGGTTTCAGTAATGTGAGAATGTAATTCAAACTGTGACATTAATCAAGTAGAGAATGATGGTGAAATTTTGTGTGTTTGTGTGACATTGGAGTATCCAGAGACAAGAGGGACAACACCGATAACTTGTGTTTTATGTCATCATATGCTATGAATTATGATTCCTGAGTATCTCTAGTAGGCCTACCATTTATTAATTCACAATAGAATTTACCTGAAAATGCTCCATACGATGACAGAAGTTACCATAATCGTGTTTCTTCATGATGCAAGCATGGCAAAAGTGTAATCGCACTCCACAATCATGGCAACGGTAGGATGCGTCTTCACCTTTGCAATTGAAACATAATGCATCAGCATCAAAAGTGGAAGGAATCAGCTTTGCAAAATGTTCAATTAAATCTGCTGCTTTGCTATTCCATGCATTTCTTAGACGTTCTTTTCTTATAGACCAATTATTCACGTGTCTACTTTCTTCATCTCCACTGTCATCTTGCATGTCGTTCGTATCCCCAAAACCCAAGTTCTCATCATTAATTTCATTTGATGATAATAACAATAATCTAGTGGTAGAAGGTGAAGAAGCAGAGCTGCTTTCTGAGTTTTGCTCACTTGGACGGTAGATTTCTTGCCTCCGCTTTCCTCCAGGACCAATCAATTCATACTGAATTCCATTATAGTCCAAACGGCCAGCTTTTCTGTTTTTACGTCGTTTTGTATCCATTTAATTAATCAGATTACAGTACTATTTATATAGGCCTATAACTCAAAACACAAACATCGGTTTCCCGCCGATTATTTGACAAGCAGCTTGCTGCTTGCAGCGCTGTTACTTCAATCTCATTCATGTTTCAGGTAGTATAAAGAGAGGCTAAGTTGAGGCTCCAGAGCCTCAAATCACTATTCAATTCAATGATGTTTTCTACAAATCATTGACTATGTACCATGACTTGGATGTACGACGGGTCGCTGACTGCACTGCAGTTGTCTTTTTCAATCGTAGATATCATTGTAGTAATTCAATTTCCTATTTAGCAAATAGAAAACAATATTCAGCTTTTATCTACTCTGATAAAATACCCAGGGTGCGTAATGAGACATTATAAAAAGGCTAAAAAATTGACGAGTCGCCAGGCGAATGATGTTGGTCTCCTTAGATTCTTATAGCGCCCAAAGTGTTTGTATTATAGCACAAAAACTGAGCACCGTTTTCTATTTTCTTTATAGAATAAAAAAACTTCATCTTCACATTAAAAGCTTAAGATAATCATCACGTGTAAATTATCCTAAACCTTTCGCGAACATTGTTAGGATTTTGTTGTAATCTATTGTTCTCGAAGAAATTATATCGATGTTGGTGAAGTGGCCAAATGACATTTTATTTTTGCCAACATCGGTATGATGAGTGAAATATGGGCTAGCTTCTTCTGATTGGTCAACAACAATCAGAACAACAAGGGCGTAACTCGACTCAGGATTGGCCAGCTCGATTGACTAGTCACCATCCCTCAAAATGTCTGCGCTGTTGACGAAAATAAATTCAATGTCATTTTCATCGTTGGCGAAATAAAATAGTCATTTGGCCGGGGCTTAGCGTGTAGCTTGGAGTTTATCAACAACACAAAACTGCTGTAGTAATTACTTTTACTTGTCGCTAATTTGAGTTTGTTGGGTATTTTTAAGCGCGCGCTTTATCGGCGAATGCCCTTGCTTTGAATGAATGCCTTTTTGTTTCTTTTGCTATTTTGTTGCGTTTTTAGGCAAAAGGCGTATCTATACGATTTTATATAGCCTGACACAAGCATCAACAACAACTAATCATCGATCAGTATCACATTCGATGATTTTATAATTACTAATATAAATATAGTAATATAAATGTTGAAATATCGTTACAAAATGAAATAACTTTCAACTTGCACGCAGAGCCTCTCATTTTCTCTTCACGGTGCATGAGAACCTGTGAATGAACTATGTACGGACAAATACGGACGCGGAATCCATGCATCAAGTAATCTCTATTCCACACTTGATACGGAGACGATTTGTAGGCATATATATTTGTTTCTATTTCGATCGTTTGAATGATCAATGTTTGCTTGTATCGAGTTTGCTTGCTTTGCTTAAACTTTTATATGCTATACATTAACTTGCGTGTTAATGCTTGTGTAAACCTATTGTGAAAACACAATATAAGCCGTTACAATATATATACAACACTTTTTAATAAAATATAATAAAAGGATGCGCATTCATAATTGTTTTGCTTTGTTGATTATTTGTAGTCCTTGACTCCTTTTATTATTAGCTCTGTCAAATGACATCGAGCATTATTTTTTGCTATTAGATAATATCTAATAATAATACAATAATTTTTATATAGCAGTTTAATTAGCTATACAGTTGTATATAGAGTTTCAAATTAAATAACCTCGATGTTGGAATATATAATTTTTGTAATTTTGATACTTGTGATTTGATTTTAAATAGTGCTAA
The DNA here is from genome assembly GCA_916610825.1 of Haliclystus octoradiatus. Lineage (NCBI taxonomy): Eukaryota > Metazoa > Cnidaria > Staurozoa > Stauromedusae > Haliclystidae > Haliclystus > Haliclystus octoradiatus. Next base: position 34,405,880 of record OU744446.1, read on the forward strand.
AATGAATTCCGAGTGTTGATGACTACTCTAAATTAAATTCGGCATATTATAAATAATTTTCAACCTTGTATCCTCTCCTTCAGATAATGACATAACCATAAAATGAAGTTTACGTATCTGCTGTTTGTTATCTTATTGAATATGTTGATTATCAGTTTGTTGTTCAGCATTGTTGTTTTTATAAATATAGCCTTTTAAAGTAAACACTCTCCCTTTTGTGTCATGCTTTCTCTTCCACAATCGAGGCATAAAATAAACTGATGGATTAACAATAGAAGATAGTAAAACTGCCAAATATATAATTGTCATGCATTTGCTACTAACCCTCTCGATTATAATATTAGTAGGTAAGAATAGGATAAAGACAATAGGTAAATGGAATAATGTAAACGAAATTACAATAGCTAGACAACGATACAACAACTTCTTTTCATTAGGTCGTAACTGATGTCTTTTCCGTTTGTTACGTTGAAATTGATCGAAATCTAATTTGTTATTGTTACGACGGAATACAAAGAAAATAATACCATATAAAATAGTAACACATAGAATGTGTAATGATGTAAACGGAGCTAAAATATAACGTAAACCGTCTATACTGTGTGACCTAACATTGTAAGCATAGGAAAAAGCAGCTATAAAAACACCAGATGTCACTGATATAGTCAGTAGGAATCCAATGTTTTTTCTTGTACCATATACACGATGCATAAACGGTACTAAAACTGCTGTCATTCGATCAAAACTTAAAACCAATACAAGACAATTTGAAATCGCTATGTTGGTAATCATGCAATATTCTATTGGCGAGTCAATAGCTGATTTATCATTCCACACACCACATAATGCAATAATAAGTTGTATTACACCACATACTCCAATTAAACCATCTGTAAATGCCATAGTTGTTAACATTAGATCATTGTTTGATAGATTTTTTTTTGTTTTCAAACAAAAAAATTGTAATACATTTAAGAAAACAACAAATATACTAACAATGCCAGTAATAATATCACGAATATATAACTCACCAAGAGTAACTGTTTTCGACATCTCTCGCTCATGCATATAAGATATTATCACAACCCCGTTAAACGATGATTTGTTGAAATTATTCTTCACTGTTGGCATATGCAATAACCTGCTATGACATTTTATCTTTTTAAAAAGGCAATATTGTATACATACGTATATAGAATGTTTTAATTGGATAAAATATAAGTTGTGTTCATAATAGAATTAATTATTTCTATACTTCTACTCATTAAAATCAAACAGATTTATTATTTTCTAGTATGTTTTTCTCACGCTGAATGTATATATCGAAGTATGTAATTTCAGAGTACTAAGAAAGCAATACAATAGCACCTAAACAATGTTAATTGGATGCCGACCACAGGGTGATAAATAATAATAATAGAATGGAGGCAGATTATATACTACTAGCAATCAGTGCTCCGCGTTGCCGGGCAAATTTGTGTTGATTTAGTTTTACAGTAACTAAAATTGTTGAGAAAGTTTATTTTTAGCTATTAAAAACAGAACATCAAGCCAAAATTGTTTTATAACAGAGGCGAGTCGATAAATCTGTTTTCTAGAAATAATTTGGATAAAACAATAATATAATTAATAAATGTTTCAATAATGTGTTTTTGAATGGACCGACACCGAGGTGAAATTCGATGTCAAAAGTAGAAGCTAGAAAGCTTAATCATGCGTGTGAAAAGCCGAAATTGTTTTGTCGTCGCAACGCAAAGCTAAATCACAGGAGAAACATACGTTTCTTTTGATGCGAGAAACATGGAAAGCAAATCTAAAAACCGAGGCCGTCATAATAATATGTTGATCATACTAATTGCAATGATATGTTTTTCAAAGCTGTAGAGCAACAATTGAAGAAGAAAACTGTTCTGGACATGCAACATACAAACATACAAACATGCACTACACAAACTTTGACATTTATAGGTATAGAGAGACCCTTTTCTTAGCAGGCTCTTTTCTTTAACTTAAAGTTCCAAAGTTGAATGGATTATATTCTTAGTGTCTGTATATATATATATATCCATGAAACATTTGAATATACATCATACACTTATGTTGATTTATGTTGATTGCATTATAAATAGCAGCAGTTTTAATCGGCGTGCAATATAGGATTCTTGATATCCTGGAACCTTAATTATATGTACCAATTGAAAAAATCTATTAAATGAAGAGAATATTAAAGAGAAACAATATTCCGTTTCGTTGAGACGAAAACGTTTAGAGTACTTTTGAAATCCTGCTAGATAAAGAAATGAGAGTTTACGATTACAGTAATACATCTATATCAATCAAATTTTGAGAATAAAACAATTTTGAAAAGTAAATAATTGGTTGTTATATAGTTGAAAATAGTCAAAAATTAGACATTCATTTTGCTACTTAAAGTTTCACGTCTAAAGCGATCATCAGGCAATATATTAAAAAAATTTTATTAATAAATTGCCTGATGATCGCTTAGGCGTGAAACTTTAAGTAGCAAAATGAATGTCTAAATTTTGACTATTTTCAACTATATTGCACGCTCTGCTGTATAGCATTGAGCACTATCATATTCAGTAAAGACAAATAATAAAAATATTTATATATTTGCTCATTTATTTAATTGGTTGTTATATATTTATACATATAAAAATTTTAGAGTTCTTGCAATTAGAAATTATGCAGTAAACAGATTTGAGAAATGATATCACATTAACAAATTCACAGAAGCAATATCAAATTAATGAGAAAAACTAAATCCTCAATATTATTAAAATTACTTATAATTGATAAGCCTGGACTTTCCTGGCCTTTTCATATAAGTTGATTGGTCAGCTTTGTCTGCCAATACCATATGGCCTATTTTCGATAGGTGTTTCCGTATTACTAAAGTTTGTCAATTATATTGGCCTACATTGGAAAGATTTAGACCCGAGAGACAATTATTTCTAAAAGAAAAATGTTGACATTTTTAGACCAAGCACGTAAACTTAAATCTATAGAATAATTAGACTTGACGATTAGATATTTCATTTGGCATTAATATAAATTTTCAGACTTTTTGTAGCATCTGTTTTTGTCATGGGTCTTATCCAATCAGATTGAAGGAATCAACTCCATTATAACATCTATCAAGCCTGAAATCTTTGTGGACCTAAATAATACAATAAAAGAAATGTACCTAACGAAACAAGAGAAAATCGTAATAAAACAGAAGCCCGTATATAACGAGTGTTTTGCTACGCTTTCCGATTGTCTGTACAAGTATTTGTGTTATATTTGATTTATAAAAAATAAATAAATATAGTTTACTTTCCCAACAAGATGTTTTTCCTGACGATAATAATTTTTATTAAGAAAGTGGTTCGATAATTTCCAAAAATTTTATAACTAAAAATACTATATATATCTTACTGTATTATATAACCATCTGATATGAAACATATTTTCGATGAAAAATGTTCACCTTTCAGTCAAAATATATTCTATCCTTAATTTAATTAATTAATGTTTCTCTTACTACAATAATGTATCCTCATTATAGCGCATGTTTCACATCCATTATCTAACATGTTCTATTTCTCTCTAATATCTAAGATGACCATTGAAATCTTGAATAAAGGAGTTAAGCAATTAAATTTGAGTAAATTAAATTTCTTATTTACATTACCATTGCAATGAGATGGGATTAATCCTTATGCGCTAAAAAACAGACCATATTAATATCCACTCAAATACTCATGCTGCATATTTAATTTCTTCATCAGGCCAGCACAATTTCCTTGATGAACAGCTGTAGTTTTTAACCCTTCTTTACAGCATTGATCATTAATTCACCATCCGGATTCGCCATCAGTCAAGTGATAATTAACCTTGGCGGGAAACTTCGGGTAAACAAGTTTACAAACATAGTAACAACAATTATTGACCACCATAATAAATAAAGTTATTTTTTTTTAATGGCATTAGAATATTAAAGGGAAGAAATGAAATCCAAAATTGATTCACAATTGCAGAAATCGAAGAAGAGATATGGCAACGTTTGTCCATAGTTTTGAAAAAAATTGCGAACTATTTTCAATGACGCAATGCTATAATTACTAAATTTGTTAATAAAGGATGGCAATGCTATAGCCCCTAATTATATTTTGGGCATTCTCTGAAAAATAGCTAAATCACATTTCACTGGAAAACCATGTATTATTAGAATATTAATTTCCAATGTATAGCTAATCATGAAAAAACTGACTTGTCTGATTTCCAGCAGTGTGATATTTGCTTTTAAAAATCTTTCATATTTTCATTTTCAAGTTCTGAATATAACATTAATTAGTTAAAAAAAAAACACAGCTATAGAGGAAAGAATGGATTACGGATGATGTTGAAGCAACCTATCAATTAAACAACCATAAAAAACAAATCGCAACCAAAATACTGACACAAATCTATGTCAACAATTCAATCAATTCTAATCTTGTTATAGTTTAACATCTATTGCGTGTCTATAATTCTATATTGTTTGACCTCTCTATGTTCTGCTCAAAATAATATCATGATAATAATTTTTGAGCCATACAGTATATCACTTGAACAATGAATAAATAATTTAAGTCAAAACAACATGCTGGAACAGATGACACAACAATTTTTATTAGCATACAACTTCGATAATAAATAGCGAATCTTTAATTTTGAACGCGCAAGTTTGTATATAACTATCATTGATGAGTATTTAATTTTTGAAATTTGAAATGTCAATTTAAATTATAAATTTATTGTGATTTAAGAAAAAATGAAAATATGCAATCAAGTTTCACAACGTTCGTATTTTCAATCTCTTGTGATCAAGCGCTACATGATCTACTAAATTCTACATATGCGTACATCTTTTCAAAATTATTGGATATAAGGGATTCAATTAATTACATGGATATTTCAAATGTAAATTACGAAATTTTATTTGAGATTTAGATGTTAGATTTTATTCTGAAACTCTATATATCTAACAAGAAATGGTATCTACTAATTTGAAAGGCAAACTATTTTCAGGTTCAATTTTTCACAAGTTTTAGTCAAAAAATAGAACATGATGTTATCTTTACTGGTTCCAACTCCCGCTTACTTTGATGTGCCGAGATTTGATTTCACTTACCAACATGTCCAAATCCAAAATTTTGGCTCTACTGTGAGGCTTGGAGCGAGTCAAGCTGTTGTTAGGGGTGATTAGCTCAGTTGGCAGAGCAACCGAACTTCAGATCGGATCATATCTGATCGACTGCGGTTCATAATCCGTTAACTCAGCCTTGATTATCTAAAACATCAAAATGAGTACCATTTGAGGATGGCCGATAGAATGGTCCAGAGGGAATTACATTGTGAGTAGCTGCGGTGCATCGTTGCGCGTTGACAACCGATGCCTACCTTCTACGAAATCTGTTGCAATAGATCTTCAGTGTCGCGGCTGAGATCTAAGGAGCGAAAAGAGCCACTCCTCTAGAAATAGAGGGATGGTACGGGTGCCTTCGGTAGGGCGTCACCGTCCAAATTACTTTTTTTTAAGCTGTTATCATCACAAATCGCATATCTCAAAATTCTGATATCTTAAATCAAGCCGACAATTTAAGGAGGTTTGGAACAGTAGACAACATTTGAATAGAAATAACGATACTCTCTATATTTTTTAAAACAATTTGGCAAATTATATGGAACTTGGTTTTTAATGTTGGCATGGCTTTCAAACTTCACTGGTTCTACCATGGAAATATTTATGCAACATAAATTTCCTGTCAGAGAACATTTTTTGGAATTATGTGTTTGAAAAATGTTGATTAGATATAAAATATAGGGGAATTTTGTCTCTAACAAAGTTACCCATGTATGTTTCATTTCACAACTTATAATATTCCAAATACTTTTATCCTCGACTGTTTGTGTTGCTTCATTAAACTATGTGACAATAAATTTGTTTTTGCGTCTTCCCTCTGAAAAGTAATTATTTTCTCTAACATGTGTTATTATTGACGTAAATAATGGAGTAGCTCTGAAGCCAATATGATCCAGGAACCCTCCCTTTCTATTCCAAAAAATGAAGTTTTTGAAACAATTCAACAGAAGGAAAATTTTGGCTCTACTGTTCAAAACATCTTCAATTTTCTTCAACAGTGCAGGTATTTATATAAATCGTATTTAGTCACATGTTTATGTGTTGTGGATTAGATTCATCCAAACATCACACTTAACCTTTGTTCGACATAGATATACAGTTTGTAAAGAGTACTGCCGTGTAATGTTGCCAAGCACTGTCACTGATCAACCAACCACTATTGCTGATAACACCACTACCAGAACACCTGCAACTACCTCAGCTCCAACAACAACAGAATAGCCAAGTGCTATCACTGATCAACCAACCACTACTGCTGATAATAACACCACTATCAAAGCACCTTCAACTAACTCTGCTCCAGCAACAACAGAGAAACCAAGCACTGTCACTGATCAACCAACCACTATTGCTGATAACACCACTACCAGAACACCTGCAACTACCTCAGCTCCAACAACAACAGAATAGCCAAGTGCTATCACTGATCAACCAACCACTACTGCTGATAATAACACCACTATCAAAGCACCTTCAACTAACTCTGCTCCAACAACAACAGAGAAACCAAGCACTTTCACTGAGCAACCAACCACTATTGCTGATAACACTACTACACTAACACACTAAAACATTTGTTGGGTTCATTTATCCACCCACGCAGCATCTGCTCTACAAGTGCTCTACATAATCTCAAGATTGTAGAGTAGATGTCGAGCAAATGTTGCGTTCATTGAGTTAGTCCTTAATGCTCAACATATTAGCCAGTATATTAAAAAATTTGAAAATATATTTGAGGTATCTTTGTCATGGTCTGAAATATTTTTTTTTGGACATCCTCTAAAAGTTCTATTCGAACAACCAAGTCGAAATGTAAATGAAGTTACACCTAGGGGGTCGTGGGACAAGTCGCATGCGTGTGAACTCTTAAAAACAATTGAACTGTATTGATGACAATGAATAGTTAGTTATATTGAACTATTGTAAGATTTTATAGATTTTATTGACTTTAAATATACTTATTTTCAAAATTTTCTTAAATTTTTACTAATATTCTGTTGCATAATTGTATTATGCTTTGCAGTTTTTTTTTACTTGTTTATCGTGATTGAGAATTCAAATAAAAATCATATGCGGCGAACATCTTAGTCATTCTTTTCAAACTCTTTTGAACTGACCTCTGCTATTTTTTTGAGTGCATGCTTTAACTTTTCTATGGCGTTTAAACTTAGTCCAGAACATCAGCGTTGTTCTGGAAAAGTCTTAACATTGTCTAACCCGTTTGGTCACCCCATTAAGAAGATTGCTTCAAAACACAAAAACACACATCATGAAACACAGAATATATGAGGAGAAGCTGGCATTGTTTGACCCGGAACAAAGGCCCTTAATTGCTCTACTTGCTTTACAGGTAAATATAGACTCTCTCTGGAGCCTTTAAATCCTTAAAAACAAAGAAGTACCACATCATATATATATTACAAATCAGGGAATCTTCAAATTTAGGGCATGGTTCCCGGGGGTAACTCCACTATGACGACTAAACGGGGACGTGCCACTTTTTTTGGATCCTTATTCAAGCTGAGACAAAACTTTTTGGGTATGAGATTTCAAATTTGGAGCTTTTGGGTATCCTAATTTTGACTTTTTCAAGAATTTTTTAAAATACTTTGCATCATTCTTGTGTATTTAGTTAAAATCAATCAACCTGCTGGAACTTTTTGGGTAGCATCAACAGAAGTTTTGGAACTTTTTGGGTAATTTACCTTTATCCAAAGTGGCACCCCCCCCCGTCTTTGAAGAGCTGGAGTTACCCTCCGGGCATGGTTACTGCAAATATTATTACTATAGAATTTAATTATTAGGCTATCTTTTGTCTAAAATGTTTTATACTCAGTATCCTAATAGATGTGGCCTTGTCATTTGTTACTCAAATCAGATTAATCTATTTATATATTACCTACAACGATTTAATTAGTTGAAATGAGATAGTTGACGAGTATCTATCGTTCCAATGTCTCTAGTTCCGTCTGTATTGAAAGCCTTAACGATCTTTTTTTTGAGCTTCAATTGTGGTATAAAATATGCAACTGGACTAACAATTGATGCAAGATATACCAGCGATGTCACTGATGTAGCTACTTCCAGTGGTTTCTTAAAAATGACCATCATAGGAGCATAAAATATTAATGCTACAGGTAAAAAACATATCGAGAATGAGAAAACGACAACAAAACATGAGCGCAGTAATGCTTTATCAGACTTTTTAAGCCTTACTGGATTCGTAGTGTTTATCGTGAGTCCAGATTGCTTTCTGACCTTTATACGTCCAGTTTTATATTTGTGACAGATGATACCGTATAAAATAACAACTATAGATGTTTGAAAAATGAGAAAAGTTGAGAGCACATATCTCCATCCAGATAATGGATTTGATGAGTTATTTAAGTAATAAACACAATTAGTAAATCCTATTGAAGCAAGCAGGAATAATCCGAGTGATGTATAAATCCGATATCGCGTTATATATTTTCGTTGTCGAAGAGGATAAGTTGCAGCAATTGCTCGATCAAAAGTCAATAATATTACTATTGAATTTGAAATGAAAGCATTGGCAATCATATTTCGATATTTCTGTGTCTGTCCGCGACTTATGTACGTCTCACTGGCGAAATAATACAGATAATTCGTTGCAATATAACAATATATATATATATCCTGCATATTGGCTGCACGCGATGGATATGTTTTTTTAGCTCTGCCATTGTCAATGTTTTTTATTAATCTGTATTTAATTGAACTTAATTATTATCATATTATCATGTCAGCTGAAAATAGCTCTTTCATCTCAGTTTCTTCTGAACAAACTTTCGATGAAGATATTATGCCTGAAGATATTATGCCTGAAGTTAGTTTTATCGAAGATGAGAATACTGCAATAATTGCTCCACAAACAGAGATACAATGCACAGAATGGAATAATGATTTCATGGTTATATTGAATAACAATGAGGCTGAAGAAACTCGTAAGCTGTTAAATAAGAAGGCAAGGAATGGTGACCTGCTGGACTTATGTATTTATCTTTTTAATGATAATTATGATAATTGTAAGATAAATGATAAACTGAGAAAACAAATTGACATTTACAATCAGTTGAAAATTTCAGACGCTGTAAATTGAGATTCAGACAGGAATTCACCGGACATAGTTACAGGTGTATTGTTGCCTGATGACAGTCTGTCTGGACACGAAATAATGCTAGCCAGCTTAAAGAAAACAGAGAACAGTACAAAATCGATATCTAATCAACTTGAAAAGTTAACGACTTTATCACTTCAAATGCAGAAACAATTAGCAATCAATAATGGCAACAATGAGACCATCAGTGCTAGCCCTGTCGTAAAAACATTTGCAGATGTATTGAAAATACAAGTTCAACAGAAATTACACGAGAAGGCCGTTAAAAATATCACTGAACAAGACAGAAGAAAGTTGAATGTTGTTATACGAGGCCTTAAACCCAGCAAACACTTCAACAGTGACAAAGACTACTTTGAAGATATTGCAATGGATGAGATAGGGATTCGCATTGAAGTAGATTCATTTAATCGTTTTAGGAAAGCAACATTAGTTGATCAATTGCCTCAGCCTCTCTTAGTACAACTAAAAACTTTTGAAGACAAAATAAAATTGCTGAAAAATGCAAGAAATCTGAAAGACAGTGAATTATACCGTGTCTATGTTTCACCTGATTACAAAATTGAAGAACAGAAATTAATGTCAAGCTTACGCGCAGAATGCAAAATAAGAAATCAAAGTAATTTAATAGAACCAAATGATAGATGGGTGATTAGAAACTTCACCTTAACTCAACTAAAATCTTTGAAAAGAAATCAAAAAGAGAATAAGAATGATTGACTAACATTTATTGAACATATACGACAACCAACATATAGTAGACAAAGAAACAACCGACGTAATTCACAAACAAAATCAACATTTATTAAAATATTATAGATCAATGCGCAATGCCTATTGACTGACAGACTCTCTGAATTAAACATATATTTTTAGAAAATAGCATTGACATCATAGGATTACAAGAAACATGGTTACAGCCCGAACCTATGGACTGTATAATAATTGGCTACGATCTATATAGAAATGACAGAGACGGAATACATGGCGGTAACAATGGATATGTCAATGACAATAAAAGCACACGGATCAGAATATGAGCAGATAGCGGCGAAAGTACAAACATCGAATAACAACATTTTTTATATCATCAACTTCTATAACCCACGGTTTGACAACTATGTACATGCTACAAATCTCATTAGACAAACTTTAGAACATTAACTAAGAAAAATTGCAACTTTATCTTGCCAGGTGATTTATACATCAATTACTACAAAATGTCTGCTCTATTAGACCTTTTAAGATGCACTAATGACAAATCGAAAAAGATATTTCAATCTATCAGGTCATTTAACCAATTCAACAGGGAGGCTTTCTGCGAAGATCTATTTAACTCAGATATTACAGAATTTAGCACAGCATTAGAAAATGAAAACTCAGCTGTAATATTACAAAATATATTACATGACACGCTTGAAAAATATGCACCTGAAAAAACGATCGTCTTACGTCCAAACTACGCACCTTTGGTGACAATTGAATTAAGAAATGATTTAAAAGAAAGAAATAAAGCTAGATACGTTGCAATGACAAAAAAGCGTCAACAAGATTGGAAAAAATATCATGAACTCAGAAATAAAGTAAGTTACAAATTAAGGAAAGCAAAAAGGGACTATAACAGAACAAAATTTAATGACTGGGGTGGAAGCGTGAAGGAGATATGGAATCAAGTTAAACGGTTAACAAGGAAACAGGAACATAACTGCATCGCAACAACTAAGGAAGAGTTAAACGAAATCAATCAATTTTTCAGCGATGTAGGAAACAACATTAAAAGAACCTTACATACAACCCCCAACTAAACTACGATAACGCCACTTCATCTATCATTTGAGCTATCACCTATGACAGAAATTGACATCATCAAAGCTGTTGGTAAGCTACCAAATTGGAAATCACCAGGTAATGATGGACTTAGAGATCAGAGATCTAGTCAACCTTTCAATAAAAACATCTATATTCCCAAAATCTTCAAATTCACAATTATCTCTCCTATTCCGAAAACACCAGGTGCGTCTACGCCTGATCAGCATCGACCACTTACCCTTCTATCATTACTATCCAAAATTTTAGAACAAATTGTATATTTCCAACTATATCCATACATTTCAAAACTGCTGAACAAATACCTGCATCGGTTCCAGCTCGGACGTTCAACTATCACTGCTTTATTGAACATTACTGAAATATTTATAAGACCATGGACCAACACGAACTTTCACTATTACTATACTAATGGATCTTTCCAAAGCATTTGACAGTTTACAACATAGCATACTGCTACACAAACTCAAACTTTTTGGGCTGGGTGACGGTACACTATCATGGATGTCATCATACTTGACTGATCGAGAGCAAGTTGTGAAAGTTGGAAACTTAACATCAGATGCCGTAAAGTTAACGTGTGTGGTACCACAAGGATCCATACTTGGACCTTTGCTATTCCTAGTATATATGAACGATCTCCCAGATGCTATTTTAAACGGAATCCCTGGACAATTTGCGGATGACAAAAAAGACAAACATATTAGCTGTAGGCCACTCAAAAGTAAATAACTACGAATTACCTGAAATAGAAATAAACAACATAAAATTAACGTACGTAACAGCATCACGAATCCTTGGTGCCCGGGGGGTAACTCCAAGTGCCGCATTGATGGGGGGGGCACTTTGGAAAAATGTGAAGTACCCAAAAAGTCCCAATAATCCCCTTTCAAAGCTACCCAAATTGTATTAAAAACTTGAAAATGCTACCCAAAAAGTCCAGGCAGAGAACTTTCATATAGGCTCTAAGCGGGAATGTTACATTCTTACGGGTAAACTTCAAATCCAGTTTTCAGTATTCAACCTCCAAATTCAGTTTTTTCCAAAATTCTCTAGAAAATCGAAATGGGACCCAAATAGTTTAATATTCTGAAATTTCCTACCCAAAAAGTATATTTCTCAGCTGGAATATGGACCCAAAAAAAGTGGCACGTCCCCGTATAGCAGCAGTATGGGAGTTACCCCCGGGCCTTGGTGATGTATCAATATTCGATAATGAAATGAATTCAAAAACCATATAAAACAGATCATAAGAATAGCCTCCTATATAGATTACGTGCAATTGCGAAGCAGAAAAGATATATTCCACCTGAAGCATTCATTTGAGTTATTGAATTTAAAATTGTTGAACCAAGCCTCTATGCACTTGAAGTATGGTCGTCATATAACAAAACTCAATTGCTTAAAGTACAGGTAAGTATTCAAAATTAGGCAGCCAAATTGATCGATGTTAGAAAAAAATATGACACAATGCACAACTTATTAAATGAACTAAATTGGCTCACAATTGAATACACTGTTGAACTTAGAACTGACATAACATCTCATCGATCAACTCTAGGAGAAAATGGCCCAAATTTAGAACGATTATTTAAAAGATCACAGTCTCCTTATACCACACGAAAACAGTTATACATTCCCTCCCACATGTCAAATCAGACGGTGGAAAGCGATCTTTTTCTTTTCGTGGTGAAAAACTTATGAACAAATATACCGATTTACAGTAGTGATAGTAACAGTAAATATAAACAGACAATTAAATCAGCTTTATTAAAAAATCGACAAAATAAACCAAAGTATAGTTAATAAAAACCAGGCTTCTAGGAACAACAGCAAAATAACGAAATATCTGTTAGTTGAAGTGTAAAATAAAAACGCAGATTCATACTTGTATTAAGTTGTTTAAAGGCCTTAAAAGACACTATTCTATTCTATTCTATATACGTTTCTATTCCACTATATATGTATGACGCTAAACCTTCAAATAAATATTCTGGACACCAATGTGAAGAAGTCCATGCCCCATCGCGTGTTCAGTGTTGTAAATACTCGTTACTAAAGTAACGCGTTACTCGTTACTCGTTACTTTTGGAGTAATTTTAGGAGTAATTAGTTACTTTTTTGAGAAAAGTAATAAGTAATCTAATTGATTACTTTTTGAAGTAACGAGTATTATTTGAGAGAAAGTAATTGACGATACTTTTCAAATTACTTTTATGATTACAAAATATTTGCTTTGTTGTCTCATGATAATTTTCAAAGGCGTTGCTGTCACTAAGTTCCGCTTTTTATTGTTCATTCTGCGCTGCAATCTCACATTATTTGCAGCTTTCACGAGAGCTATTCAAACGAGGTGAATTGTGTGATATATGACCAATAAACCCTATCCCATAACCTATTCTTCTCTGATCTGACATTGTTCTGTTGATCAATAGATTCAATAGTTTTTCACTTTTTATTTGAGTGAGTTTCGAATATTGAAAAAATGATGTAAAATTTATGGCTATATGAATAGATTGATCCGACAAAAATAAACCATTTTAATAAATCAAATGAAACCATTTATTTGGCAACCTTATTAAAAAGTTTTCAACGTCAATTTATCTTCTGCTGCAGTCACCAGTATTAAATTAATATTATTGAATCGATCGTTCCCCTTCGTAAAAAACAAGATGGCGGCCATAATTGTCAAAACAAGACATGTCATTATCGAAAGGGAGGCAATATCTTTTGTTTCACAAGTTAAAGTAATCATGAAGTAATTAGTAATTAATTACTTTTTTGGGAAAGTAATTAGTAATTGTAATCAATTACTTTTTAAGCTGAAGTAATTAGTAATGTAATTAGTTACATTTGAGGAAAAGTAATTTGTAATGTAATTTATTTCTTTTCAAAAGTAATTCTCACATCACTGCGCGTGTTCACAGGCGAATAATTAACGTAAATATTGTAAAATGGAAATATATACAATGTGGTGTTGCTCACTAGAACGTTATTTTTGATTGAACAAGAGTTTTAGCCAATGAACCATTGTGTGTTAAACTTTGATACCAACAGCATATCAAATTTCTAGTGCGTGAGGAGTGGGGAACGGAGTAAACATTTATTTTAAACAATGCATTTTCAACATTCCTACAATTGACGTAATATGTTATCGATATATAATGTTAACTCCTATCTCCAACGTACATTACACCTAGTCTCTTTTAAGAACTCATCAATTTTGAGACGTTACAACTCTTATCAATACCATTTACTTACGACATCATTAATTAAACTAACTTAAATAAACATGAGCATTTCTTCGTTTACACAATTTAAACTTTGATAGAAAGTAAACAAATGGATTTACCAACGACGATAAGGAAATAGACAAATGTCGAATAGTCCTCAATAGTCTGTGCTTATTCCACTTTGGAATCCAAACAATGACCATTGATGGTAAGAAGCTTATAATGAAAGCAACAACAATAACAGCAGAAATTTTCATCAAAAATTTGTCTTTGCGATTAATTGGCCTTGTAAGTGGATGCTCTGCAATTGTCGGAAGACGAGCCTGAGTACTAGACATTTCGGTAGATGTACTTTGTGTTCCAATTTTGTTCATGCCACGTTTGTAAGCAACTATAATAGCAGCATATAATGTAATCAAAGAAATTAAATCAAGTAATAAAAATGGCATGTAAATTTCTTTAAGTCTCGAATTAACAGCTTCACGTGAATGCTGGAAGAAAATTGAAGCCGATATCGTCGTACCAATTAAAGCAGTAATAGTAACTGCAATCCAGGTAGATTTTGTAGTAAGGTAATCCCTATGTTTCAAAGGTGAAGCGATTATTATAAAATTTTCAACAGAAATTAATAATATGATGCAATTTGAGATAACTGGAGTTCCTCCAAATAAAAAGAAGAAAATTCGATGACGAACTTTTTGAAAATTGTTAGCCAAATAGATTATTAAGGAAACAATCCCACTCAAACCGACTAAGGAGTCGTATAATGCCAAGACAAATGTCATTATTTGGAAATTACGCCATGTTTTTCTTGTAACAAATAAGCATACTATTTCTGATATGTTGAAAACAGCTGTAAGAAAATATATTGAACCAAACAATATTTGATGTGTGGAAGAATCTCCATCAATAATCTTGGTTCCTGCCATTTATTCAGCCTTGTTTCTGTATCAAAATCTTGATACTCTTGTTGCAATTTTGATCTGATTTTGAAGCTTCCTCACTATGAAATGACAAGGTATGGCTACAAAAATAAAAGTAATGCAAGTTGACACGATATAAAGGGTACAAAGATGACTGGCGCAAAGGACTTCTTCGATATTTTCATAGACATTATCCAAATTATTTGTTGTTTTCTATTAGTTAAGGTTTTTTTGTTAACTCTTTTGCAGTTTAAACTGTAAATAATATATCTTCTCACTGTCACATAGAAAGACAGTTCAAAAAAGGCTTTCCAATCAGCGATGTTAGATTTACTAGCAGAATCACAATTATTTTCAAACGTTTATGAATATTTTGAAATTACGTCTCTAGAAACAAGAAAATATACAAATTCGAAAAAATACAACTTAACTTTAAATACCATTAAATACAGATATTTTAAGGTTAACCTTGTCTGGGGAATGGATGTGACTTCACAAGATATAAACTAGTACCTAAGCTCTTCCCACTTTGCCTTGCGTAGAAAATCAACTTCTTTTGGAACTTAGTTGTTTCTTGTTTGTGTTTGGCTCCGATCGTGTCTCATACTATGGCGGTGTAGAATTGATTTTACAACACTTGTATACAATCTCCGATACACTTATATAGAATATACATGTAGAGTTTTCAAACTGAGATAAATTATTAAACATCATGAATATTTTACAATTTAGATAAATTCAAAAGAGCATGTAAAAGAATCAAGAAGTTTGAGGTCTTCGACACTTTGTCACGAAATCAGAAGGGTATATTTCGAATTTTGCTAACTAAATAATTTACTAAAAATGAATGAGTCAATCAATTACTGTCAAAAATGATATCGTATTAGTTTATTATGTCTATTACATTCTCAATCAGTTTCAGATAACTTCTTGAGCTCTCTCAGAAGAATAATGCGGTGTTCGCTAGTGCATGTGCATGGGACTTTTATGAGGCGAGTTCAATAAGCGAGCAGGCCTGAATTTGCTGGAGAACATTTCTCTCACATTATTTTCGCTCACGAAATTATTTGAATTTTATATAGTCCATGATATTACAAAATTTCTTCCCCGCTTGAAATCTCTACACGTACATATTTCTATTTATATACAAGTGCTGTAAACAAATTTATAATAGTTGTAAACGCTGAATATGCTCTTAATTACTATATCGACCAAATATATATCGGATTTGGATTCTTCTATATACTTCGTTTATTGTTTTATGTAAATATTTATTTCCGTCGTTATTATAGCCAATATATTAACCTTATCCTTTTTATGCAAACATCAGATTAATCAGACTAGCGAAGCCATTCTTAGCGATAGGATTGACGTTATAATTAACAGTTATTATTAGTAAATGTATTATTGTAAGCAGTGAAGTAAAGCTCTGGACTGCAACACAGAGGTAATTATTCATTTAATTTGTTATGTATATTTATCTTTAGTAATTTAGTATGTATTCTCTATTTAGAACATATCAAGGATCTGCTACGATTTATTCTTGAAATTTGATTGGTTAACGCCAATAACGCCATTTCACCATAGCTGCACAGATTATAACGACCAGATACGGCACTGAACGTTCGAAAATTGTGATTGGTCAAATAAGGGCCATTATGTTTGTTGCCCATTTTTTGACACATTTCATTGTTGTCCATTACGATTTTAGGGAATTATCGACAAAATGGTACTTAAAATAATTCATTTTTGAAGCTGAATTCAGCCTTCTCAAGCTACTCAATGCGAGTGGATGGATGGTACGCTATATGTAAAATTCAAAATAATAATTTTGATAATAGCAAATTTATTTTAAATGCTATAATTTCAAAAACCTAAAACGTCTGCGGTTGAAATGAAGAAAGGACGGCAATATTTATAGTTTATCTCATAAATTTCATAGCAAACTGTAAAATAATATGCACTGATGCTTGGTGATATATGGAATAACGCAATCACAGTCAAATAATAGGCTATTTGGACTTTGGAGTGGATTTTTATGGAAATTACTGCTTACGTTTTTGCCATTATTTTCGATCGAATACGATCACAAGCACTCCAAAACCACGGCATTTTAAACTGGGAAAATTCGTGTAAAGAGCCACATACATTTGACAAATTAATGAAATCGTATTATGAAA
The DNA here is from genome assembly GCA_916610825.1 of Haliclystus octoradiatus. Taxonomy (NCBI): domain Eukaryota; kingdom Metazoa; phylum Cnidaria; class Staurozoa; order Stauromedusae; family Haliclystidae; genus Haliclystus; species Haliclystus octoradiatus. The sequence goes on from OU744446.1 coordinate 34,423,372, forward strand.
TATTATTTGCAATGTAATTGTTAATTTTATTTACCAAAAACTGCTTGTATTCATAGTTTATATTCAATTTTTCTCTTCAGTAAAATCAATGATTTTGTTCAACTTTCATAAGTCAATAAAATATTGTCTTCCAGTACACAATATACCATTATCAAACGATCATCTCAAAATAGAAGATATACTTTCCTGTTATTTTTCTTTAGCATGAAAATTGGGCGCAAAAGAAACATGTAATTTGCCTTTATAATAGGTGCAAATGTATCGTGCTTTTCCATTGCGCTTTTAGCGCGTAACTGCAGCCAGGTCATCGAGGGGCAACATACATAATGGCGTCCGAGAACAATTAAATTCGAAAATACAATGAATTCGACTTTCAGTGCCGTATCTGGTCGTTATAATCTGTGCCATAGCCGAGCTTGACCCCATCGAATTCGAGAAATTTATGAAAATACCAAACAGCCAATAGTTATTTAAATATGGCATTATAAACAGCAAGTAATTGAACGTACAAAGCAAATACAGTGAATATGTGTAGAGTCATATACAGTTTCATTTTCAAGTTGTTCAAAATAAATCAAATGGCTTGCCGGAGAAATATCTGAGCCAGTAAACAAACATGTTTAAAGTGCATAGAAATATTTTGCATAAATTAGCAATTCAGAAGCAATTTGCATAACTTTTACTTTATTGATAATTGTGAAACATAACATAACATAACTTCATTTCATTTATACATCCCCTTATAATTTAATGGCCAATTTTTGCAAGTTCCTAGATATAAGTAAAAACTAATTCCTATCATAGAAAAGAAGCTTTCGATGAACTACCGAAACCAAAACATATAGGCTAAACAGAATCAACCGCTCAGTCAAATTTCAAATATTTAAACCATTTCTCCAGATGAAAGTTAGCAGCATTGTAAGGAGTTATCATCAATTCAATAATCTGCTCTTTTAAATAGGCAATTAGCAAACATTTAGTCAATAAATCTTTCGTTGTTTCATTTTTTTCTTCGCGTTCACGGCTTTTTACAAAATTCTTCAAATTATAGGTAAGAAACATTTTCTTTCTTTTTCAAGTTTTCCAAGTCAATTTTCAATAATGAATAATACACAAAAAAAACATTTAAAAAAAGCTAGTGTACAGCTCTTGACTCAGCTTTCTTCCTGTGACGTCACGAAAATAGGAGAATTACATACTTGATCATGGATTGTAAGGTCAGAAAATGCTCTGAAAAAACGTACAAAACATTCACAAATCATGGTTGGCTATGTTCTAAACCAAATGGTTCATACTTTCCGTGAACTATGATCTGATAGCACCACGAGAGGCACGTAAGGAGAAAACGAGAAGGCATCAGAAAATTACGAGCCGTCTCGGCAAGTAATTTTCGCCTTCGAGTTTTCTCCTGAAGTATGAACTATTTGTTTAATATAGAATGTTTTGATTGGATAAAATATAAGTTGTGTTCATAATAGAATTAATTATTTCTATAGTTCTACTCATTAAAATCAAACAGATTTATTATTTTCTAGTATGTTTTTCTCACGACGAAAGTATATATATGTAATTCAGAGTACTAAAAAACAATTCAATAGTACCTAAACAACAGCTAAATCACATTTCATTGGAAAACCATGTATTAATTAGCATCCAATGTATAGCTAATCATGAAAAAACTGACTTGTCTGATTTCCAGCAGTGCATGATATTTCCTTTCAAAAATCTTTCATATTTTTATTTTCAAGTTCTGAATATAACATTAATTAGTTAAAAAAAAAACACAGCTATAGAGGAGAGAATGGATTACGGATGATGTTGAAGCAACCTATCAATTAAACAACCATAAAAAACAAATTGCAACCAAAATACTTACACAATGTCAACAATTCAATCAATTCTAATCTTGTTATAGTTTAACATATATTGCGTGTCTATAATTCTATATTGTTTGACCTCTCTATGCTCTGCTCAAAATAATATCATGATAATAATATTTGAACCATACAGATTATCACTTGAAAATGAATAAATAATTTAAAGTCAAAACAACATGCTGGAACAGATGACACAGCAATTTTTTTAAGCAAACAACCTTAATAATAAATAGTGAATCTTTAATTTTGAACGCACAAGTTTGTAATAGCTATCATTGATGAGTATTTAATTTTCGAAATATGAAATGTCAATTTAAATTATAAATTCATTGTAATTTAAGAAAAAATGAAATATGCAATCAAGCTTCACAACGTTCGTATTTTCAATCTCTTGTGATCAAGCGCTATCTAGTAAATCCTACATATGCGTACATCTTTTCAAAATTAATGGATATAAGGGATTAAATTAATTACATGGATATTTTAGATGTAAATTACAAAATTTTATTTGAGATTTAGATGTTAGATTTTATTCTGAAACTAAAATATATCAAGCAAGAAATGGTATCTACTATTTGAAAGACAAACTATTTTAAGGTTCAGTTTTTCACAAGTTTTAGTCAAAAAATAGAACATGATGTTATCTTTACTGGCTCCAAGTCCCACTTACTTTGATGTGCCGAAATTTGATTTTACTTACCAACATACCCAAATCGTCGAAAAATAAGTGAGACTTGAAGCAAATCAAGCTGTTGTTAGGGTTGATTAGCTCAGTTGGCAGAGCAACCGAACTCCAGGTCGGATCATATCTGATCGACTGTGGTTCACAATTCGTTAACTCAGAATTGATTATCTAAAACATCAAATGAGTACTATTTAAGGATGGCCGATGGAATGGTCCAGAGGGAATTGCATTGTGAGTAGCTACGGCGCATCGTTGCGCATTGACAATCAATGCCTATCTTCTATGAAATCTGTTGAATTATATCTTCAGTGTCGCGACTGAGATGTAAGGAGAGAAAAGAGCCACTCTTCTAGAAATAGAGGGATGGTACGGGTGCCTTCGGTAGGGCGTCACCGTCCAAATTACTTTTTTTAAGCTGTTATCATCTCAAATCGTTTATCTCAAACTTCTGACATCTTAAATCGAGCCGACAATTTAATGAGGTTTGGAACAGTAGACAATATTTGAAATACAAATAACGATGCTCTGTATATTTTTCAAAACTATATGGCAAATTATATGAACTTGGTTTTCAATGTTGGCATGGCTTTCAAACTTCACTGGTTCTACCATGGAAATATTTATGCAACATAAATTTCCTGTCAGAGAACATTTTTTGGAATTATGTGTTTAAAAAATGTTGATTAGTTATAAAATATAGGGGAATTTTTGTCTCCAACAATTTTGCCGGATTTATGTTTCATTTCACAACTTATAATATTCCACATACTTTTATCTTCGACTGTTTGTGTTGTATCATTAAACTATGTGACAATTAATCTGTTTTTGATTGAGTCTTTCCTCTGAAAAGTAATTGTTTTCTCTAACATGTGTTATAATTGACGTAAATAATGAAGTAGCTCTGAAGCCAAAATGATCCGGGAACCCTCCCCTTTTATTCTAAAATATGAAGTTTTTGAAAAAATTCAACAGAAGGAAAATTTTGTCTCTACTGTTCCAAACATTTGCTTCAACAGTGCAGGTATTTCTATAAATCGTTCCAAGAGAAATCACCTGACTACTGGCTATCTATCGAAGTAAAGCCCTTTTTTGATAACACTTTATTTGCTTAACCTTCAACATCTATTCAACATAGATATACAGTTCGTAAAGAGTACATTTGTTGGGTTCATTTAGTCACCCACGCAACATCTGCTCTACAAGTGCTGTCAATAAGCTCAACATTGTAGAGCAGATGTTGAGCAAATGATGCGTTCATTGAATTACTCCTTAATGCTCAACGTGGTTGAGAAAACGTGTTAGCTGTGTTGAGAGTTTATTTGAAGATGATACAAATTTAGCGCATCATTCTATTGTTCTCAGCTGTGTAGAGCTAATGTTGTGTGTGGGGGGGGGGGGGTAAATCAACGCATGCATTTTTTACTACGAAAATCATTCTATAGGTTCTCAGTATTACATATGGTTATAGCCAGTATATTAAAAAATTTTAAAATATATTTGAGGTATCTTTTTCAGGGTCTGGAATATTTTTTTTTGACATCCTCGAAAAGTTCTATTTGAACAACCAAGTCGATTTGTAAATGAAGTTTCACCTCGGGGGTCATGGGACAATTCGCACGCGTGTGAACTCTTGAAAACAATTGAAATATGTATTGATGACGATGAATAGTTAGTTAAATTGAACTATTGTAACATTTTATAAATTTTATTGACTTGAAATATACTTATCTTCAAAATTTTCTTAAATTTTACCAATATCCTGTTGCATGTATTATGCTTTGCAGTTTTTTTACTTGTTCATCGTGATTGAGAATACAAATACAAATCATATGCGGCAAACGTCTTCGTCATCCTTTCAATCTCTTTTGAATTGATCTCTGCTATTTGTTTTCGTGCATGTTATAACTTCTATATGGCGTTTCAACTAAGTCCAGACTATCAGCGTTGTTCTAGAAAAGGCTTAACAATGTCTCACCCATTTGGTCACCCCATGAAGAAGATTGCTTCAAAACAAGAAAACACACGTCATGAAACACAGAATCATGGCGGAGAAATTGGCATTGTTTGACACGGATTCAAGGCCCTTAATTGCTCTACTTGCTTAAAGCTAAATATAGAGTCTCTCTGGAACCTTTAATTCTCGAAAACAAAAGAAGTACCACAGACATATATATATTACAAATCAGGGAATCTTCAAATTTCGGGCATGGTTCCCGGGGGTAACTTCACTATGACGGCTAAACGGGGACGTGCCACTTTTTTTGGATCCATATTCAAGCTGAGACAAAACTTTTTGGGTATGAGATTCAAATTTGGAGCTTTTGGGTATCCTATTTTTGACTTTTTCAAGAATTTTTTAAAATATTTTGCATCATTCTTGTGTATTTAGTTAAAATCAATCAACCTGCTGGAACTTTTTGGGTAGCATCAACAGAATTTTTGGAACTTTTTGGGTAATTTACCTTTATCCAAAGTGGCACCCTCCCCCGTCCTTGAAGAGCTGGAGTTACCCCCGGGGCATGGTTACTGCAAATATTATTACTATAGAATTTAATTATTAGGCTATCTTTTATCTAAAATGTTTTATACCCAGTATCCTTATAGATGTGACAGTGGCCTTGTCATTTGTTACTCAAATCAGATTAATCTGTTTATATATTACCTACAACGATTTAATTAGTTGAAATGAGATAGTTGACGAGTATCTATCGTTCCAATGTCTCTAATTCCGTCTGTATTGAAAGCCTTAACGATCTTTTTTTTGAGCTTCAATTGTGGTATAAAATATACCACTGGATTAACAATTGATGCAAGGTATACCAGCGATGTCACTGATGTAGCTACTTCCAGTGGTTTCTTAAAAATGACCATCGTAGGAGCATAAAATATTAACGCTACAGGTAGAAAACATATCGAGAATGAGAAAACGACAACAAAACACGAGCGCAGTAATGCTTTATCAGACTTTTTTAGCCTTACTGGAATCGTAGTGTTTATCGTGAGTCCAGATTGCTTTCTGACCTTTATACGTCCAGTTTTATATTTGTGCCAGATGATACCGTATAAAATAACAACTATAGATGTTTGAAAAATGATAAAAGTTGAGAGAAGATATCTCCATCCAGATAATGGATTTGATGAGTTATTTAAATAATAAACACCACTAGTAAATCCGATTGAAGCAAGCAGGAATAAAACGAGTGATGTATAAATCCGATATCGTGTTATATATTTTCGATGTCGAAGAGGATAAATTACAGCAATCGCTCGATCAAAAGTCAATAATATTACTATCGAATTTGAAATGAAAGCATTGGCAACCATTTCATATTCTAAAGGTGATTCACGGATTAATTTATCATCCCATATGCCACTCACAGATATTATTACAAGGGTAAGTCCTGTTAACCCTAGCAAAGCGTCAACTGTAGCCATAGCAAATAAAATAACATGAAAATTCCGCCATACTTTAGTGAATTTGAATAGCCAATAAATTTCCAATGTATTTAATATGCAAGCAATCAAGCCGAGTGGGCCAATTATATAATCTCTTGTTTTAATATCTCCTAGAGTAGCGATAGAAATAGTTCTGTTTAAAACTGGGTTAAATATGGCACGTGGCATAATCTGTCTTTAAATTTGCTAGCTTGTAAGAAAACAACTCAACAACTTTGTCTACTTTATTATTTGTGTTTGGCAATCGAAGCATTTAATTGACATATTCGTCCTTGAACTATAATCAATCAATTCTAATTGTTTATAAAAGAATAGATCAGATACGACTTCATTGAATTATAACAATAATCTGAACAATTTAGAACAATATGTAAATTCAATGGTATGCTCAGTAATTACTCCGGGTTAATATTTCAATCTTGAAATCAAATTAATGATAATGATAATGATAATATAGTATAATATGGCATTCTTCTGCACTGGCTGAGAGCTATAAGATCCTTCCATCTTACCCGTCCTGCTGTGCTCTGCATTCGTGGTTCAAGATCTATCAAATCAAACGTTGACATTCAAATGGTCACAACACTGTTTAATTAAATAATGTAAATACAAAATAATTCCATAAACTATTATTATATAGCTATATGAAAGTAAATAAATCAAATGACTGTGAATATTTGTAGACTTGTACATATGTAAACAATTGTGTTATGTTGTAAAGAAAATTTTAAGACCTTCTAGTGAAATATCTTATTAAAATATTAATGTCTAATAACAATAATAGAGATAACTGCTAGGTTAGTAGTAGTATAGACAGTCACATTATAGGAATGTGCCGTCCCTCTTACGCCTTACATATTTGCTACACAAAGAACGCCACAAAACACGGTCAGACCGTGTGAGTGTAGCTAACTCTTTCTGTCGCCTCGGACATTTCAGGGTTCTGGAGTTGAACGTAGCAATACGATTAGGCGTAGAGGGTATTTTCGCTGAAGGAGATAATGTGCTATCTCCATTTGGAACTCGATTGCGAGATCGCAGTTCTGATCCAATAAAACTTGAAGCCTTCGGTTTGTGGCGATTTCTGTTTCTATTACGACGTTCGGAGTTACGCTTTCTTCTTGCAGCAAATGCTTTCTGAGAACGGAAAACTCGTCGACAAAACCTTGGCTTAAGTTTTAATTGGGGAGGTGGAATGATGGTAATTTTCTGGCTACCGCAGCAATTAATAAAAGTGTGCGTAAAGGCCAATAAAACTTTAAACAGAAACCGCGCGCCGAAACACGTCCGTTCTTGATGAAAGCCTCACCTCACTGCTAGCTTAAAATGATTAAGCTTAATGTAAATGTATATATAATGCCGGTACAGAAATATAAAGAGACAAAAGGTCATCTCTATACTGTATGACCGAAATGACAACCAATCGAACCGCAAATTACTTTGATTTCAGTTGTTAGTAATTTAATATCTTGCATTCGCATAATATTAAGTAAATAATAAACAAATTTGAATAATCGATAGACTATGCAAAAAGTGAAATCTGAATATGTTTGATGGAGACAATTAACAATGAATTTGTAAAATGAGGCAAGATTACTTTGCTTGAGGAATATATACATTTTTGCTGGAAAAACAATATGAAAATCCGGGGGGGGGGTAACTCCAGCTCTTTAGGGACGGGGAGGTGCCACTTTGGAAAAAGGTAAAGTACCCAAAAAGTTCCAAAAATTCTGTTGATGCTACCCAAAAAGTTCTAGCAGGTTGATTGATTTTAAGTAAAAACACAAAAATGATGCAAATTTTTTCAAAGTTTCTTGAAAAAGTCAAAAATAAAATAGGATACCCAAAAGCTCCAAAATTTGAAATCTCATACCCAAAACGTTTTTGCTCAGCTGGAATATGGACACAAAAAAGTGGCACGTCCCCGTATAGCCGGCCTAGTGGAGTTACCCCCCGGGATGAAAATATCAAGAAAAGTCGCATGCTTCACATGCAACAACTATTAACGTGATCCGTCTATACAACTACTAAACAAAGGAGCCCAAGATATCCGCAGAAATCGTTACATTGTGAAGAATTATCTATGATAAATTAATGTATAGTAATCATTCCCTGTCAATATAATATGGAAATTTCTATTCTTTGACAACATGATCATTCCTTCGTTTAATGCAACATAATTCAGTTATTAACAAAAGTTAACAGTTATATCAATTTTGCGGGTAATTTTAAAATATTGTTTGATGATCTAATTTTCATAATTCTGTTGAGAATGAATGAGATATGTTGTGCATATTTCTTTCTATAGCAGCATAATATTTGTTATGCATATCGAATTTTTATCTATAAATATTACAGTAACAATTAGACATCCATTTCACAATGCCTTTCACTCTGTCTGTTTTTGTTAATTCAAATAAATATGAATGGGATTGAAAATTTGAGCTATATTTGAACTCGAAGAGGAATAAATCATTACCCCGGCATCTTCCCCATGCTTGATTTAATTTTTTATTATCGTGTTTACCAGGCATACGCTGAAAAGAGGCCTGAAGCCCACTTGTCCCTCTTCTCTGCTGTCACCTCTGTACAGATCAACTGCATTAACGAACGATGAACGCATTTTATGATACCAAGATCAGTTTCCATCACCTTTGAGATGTACTTATGAGTTCATGAGTTTATTCTGACAATGGAGACTAGGGGTCTGCATCGGATCGGATTAGGCATTAGTAATCCGAATGTAGGCGCGAAATCTTAATCCGAATCCGATCAGATCCAAATGCTGTTTTTGTTGAACAAATCCGGCAATCTCGGATTTTATATTTTTACTGCAACTCTGAAAATTAACACATTTTTTCATCATTCATATAGAATGGAACCTTCATAAACTCTGAACGACTGTGAAATAGAGCATTAACATTCTGCGTTGATGCGTGTCTTTGATTGGTAGAATGAAATTGACTTCATTCTAGTCCAATCTCTCATCTTACGATTATTATAACAATTGTACTGCTATACTTCCAAGCTGCTACAAAAAATATGACGTAATTCTCAGTTATTGTTTTCGTAAAGAATAAAAGCAAAACGGCGACAGCGGCGCCATCAAAGAGTCTACAAATCTGACGAGTGCTCTTGCCCCTGTTGCATCTCCCTTCCTCCCTGCTCTGTGTATATAACAATAACATTCTGTTTTCAGTTAACTACATGATAAATGATAAGTACAAGTGCTTGTTTATTGGGGGTAAATAAGCAGAGACAACTACAAACATGTGTGCACGGACGAGGAATCTGGCCCTAAATCCTCCCCGCATTCTGCAAATAGGGCAAATGCGGAGCACATATTTATAATTCGTCAGAAGGAAACAAAACGGGAAGCTGATTTGTACGATGTTTTTAGTAAATGGATGGGGTTCAGTTATAAATAAGTGTAAAATACGAGTGGTTCTATAATGTCACTTTTATTATAACGATATATTCATCAGTAGCTTTCTAAATACCAATTGCTAATAAATAAAGCTTAAATCTGTTAAATGAATATTTATAATACTCTATATCAATTTATGATTATATTATATGATATGATATATTTTGTCATTTTGACTGGCAAATAAAGGACACTTTACGCTATAGAAAGTGTCACTTACATACAGCCTTGATATTAATTAAGAGCTAGATTAAATAAAGGTTATCAATTTAAAAATGAATATGACCCTATATTGCTATATGCATAAATACATATGATATACAGTATCAGGTTAACAACTGTTAATGTAAAGATATGTATTAGCTATATGTAATACTATACGATTGATTTTTTTATCCATATAAACACTTTACAAAATGCTGACAAATTGAATGATCGTAGTTTCTCCTTGAATTGAGCAATACGGTTTATGATGTTACAATATCATCCGTCAAATTGTTCCACCAGGGTATTATTAAGTTATCTATTGATAAATCTGTAAGGTTTACGAATGCTACATTTGAAAGAGGATTGGAATTACCCATATCATGTTTCTGAACCATTAGTATCCTTTGCATTCGCAAAATCAGGTGTTACAATTACTGTATGGCTCTGTAATGTAATACCGTCAGTATTTCTTGAGTCTGAAGGAGCCTGAGTAGCATTTCTCCCTTTCGTTAATGTTCTCTCTGAGAACGTTTGGCATTTTCTCCAGCATGACGTCATCGGGATAAAATAAACGCATGGATTAACAATTGATGATATATAGACAAGTATTGCCACTACAGTAACTTGAAGCTTCGCATTCTCAATTAAGGTTTCTAAAGAAAACCAAAATATTATCATCGCTGGAGAATAGCATATAATTACAAAAACAACGACAATAAGACATGAACGTATAACTCGATCATTTCTTCCAACGTTTTTAGATTTGCCTTCATGATTGGTATTTCTTTTATTTATCTTCTTCCTATTTGATTGATATACTATGAGAATAATTGTATACATAATAGCAATAAAACCAATATGTATTGCAATACCTGGACTAAGGATATATCGATAACCATCTAAACGATATAAATCACGTTCATTAACAAAATACACGGCTATACTAAGAGCAATGTCACCAAGAGCTCCCACAATCAGTAACATAACGATTCTTCTTTTTGTCATGTACACTCTATGGCGAAATGGGAATGTTATTGCAAGCATTCTATCAAATGACAGTATGCAAACAAACGTGTTCGATATAAAGGCATTTGTCAGCACTATATAGTCAGGAACATAACCTTCAAAGGCTTGATCTTTCCATACACCTCTTATTGCTATACAAAATTGAAAAATACCTAGTATACCAATCGAAGAATCTGCAATTGCCAAACTAAATAAAATCATTTGATAATTTCGCCATTTTTGTGTGTTTTTAAATAGCATATAAGCTTGTAGGCTATTTAACATTAAAATAATAAGAGAAATTGGAAAGATAATAATATCTCTTGTCCTAAAATCTCCAACAACCAATTCATTGAATTCAAAATCGAATTCTGATGTATAATTTGAGTAATCCATGACACAATTTGTTTCTAAATAATTTCTGTGTTCAAACATCCATGCTGCAACGGATGAGTAACCGCCTAACCGGTGATACGAAAGTTTACTACGGAAACCTTCACAACATTAGAACAAAGAAACCCTTTATTAATAATAATAATAATAATAATAATATGCATTTTTATAGCGCCATTTCTTGATGAATCCAATGGCGCTTTACAGGATTATATAGTAATAAAATTAAATAAAAGGTATATACAAAATAAAATACATAAGGTAAGTAAGTATAAGGTAAGATTCATTGTTAAACATCTACAGCATAATAGAATGATAATTATGTTTTAATTTAATTTAAATTAAAATACTCTTTGAACAAATGCGTTTTTACTTCGCTTTTGAATTGTTCAAGTGATGTACAACAGCGAATTTCAAATGGGAGACCATTCCACAATAATGGCGCTACGTTGGAGAATGATCGACATCCGTAGGTCTTCAAGTGACATTTTGGTTGGACAAGTAGCATTTTATCTTTAGACCTCAAACTTCTAATTGGTATATGAGGAAGCAATAGTTCTGTCAAATAACTAGGTGCCATTCCGTACCATGCTTTATATGTGATGATTAAAATTTTGAATTTAATGCGCTGTTTTACAGGTAGCCAGTGAAGATCTTGTAGAATTGGTGTAATATGATCATATTTTCGTGTGAATGTCAGTACACGTGCAGCAGAATTTTGAACGCATTGTATCTTATGTAAATTTTCTTTTGTAATTCCAGATAGTAATATATTGCAATGATCTATTCTTGATGATATAAATGAGTGAATTAAAATTTCACAATGTTTAAATGAAATATATTTTCTTATCTTGGCTATATTGCGAAGATGATAGAATGCAGTTTTACAGATGGCTTTCACTTGTTTATCCATTGATAGTATATCATCAAACCAAACGCCAATGTTTTTAGCTGATGTTGAATTTGTGATGTCACTGTCTCCAATACTAATAGAGCTTAATGGCGGCAAGGGTCGATGACGAGCATGAAAGAGGAGAAATTCAGTCTTACTGCCATTCAGCAAAAGTTTGTTTGAAGTCATCCAAGAGTCAACATCATTAAGACATGCTTCAATGCGTGATTTAGAAATAATTGGTTCATTTTCTGCTTTTGGGTTGAAAGTTAGATAAATTTGTGTATCATCAGCATAAAAATGAAAAGACATGCCATGCGATTTGATGATATCCGCAAGTGGTGAAGTGTACATAGAATACAATAATGGGCCTAACACTGACCCTTGAGGAACACCACAACTAAGTTTACGAGAGGAGGAGACCTCATTTTCAATTTTAACAAACTGTGTTCTATTTGATAGATATGATGTTATCCATGATAGAGCTTTCCCACTAATTCCAAAACGTTTCTCCAGTCTATTAATTAAAATATTGTGGTCCACAGTATCAAATGCAGCTGACAAATCCAGTAAAACGAGTATGATACATTTATTATCATCGATAGCACAAAGTAGATCATTATGAATTCTAGCGAGAGCAGTTTCAGTGCTATGACCTTTCTTGTATGCAGACTGGAAGGTCTCATGTGACTTCTCGTCATCGAGGTGTTGATTTAATCTTACTGACACCACTTTCTCGATTGCTTTTGATATAAACTTCAAATTAGAAATTGGTCTAAAGTTTTTAAACACATCTTTGTCAAGGGAATTGTTTTTTATAAGAGGATCCAGAACATTCACATTAATTTATTCACATTCCATTAATATTCACAATCATAAATTCAAATCAATTGATAAACTAATTTCCAACGTCATTAAAACACATCTCTTTCACATTAGATTGTGGTGTGAGAAACTATGCATATACAAACTTTGGCATTTGTAAGACGAACGCAATTTCGATAATAAAATAACATGCAAAGTTTTCATTATGATTTGTCAAATTACCAAAATTATCAAAAGTAAATTTGCTGAAATATAATATTAGAAACATACCAAGATCAATATTTCATGGATAAAAAAGTCTGCTGAAATTTGTTTATGTTCGGTGGGTCAGGCCAACGGAACACGGAGCGCGGATTACGGAATAAAAAGTGTCAAATATCGTTATTCTTTGCCGCTGTTCCCAGGCGATGTTTATTAAGCTAATTTAAGTACATAACTGAGTGTTGGTTATTACTAAAACAATTACTGAAATTCTCCATTTTCTCTGGTCTGCACCAACTTGTCAATTCCACAATTAGACTATTCTATTCAATTCTATTTTCTATGAAACTCCTTGCGTCGCCTGGACCAGATGGAGTCCCCACCCTGGCACTTCGAGAACCTCTTGTACAAAATGAGCTACTTACCATCATAAATGCCGTTTCGTCAGGGGAACAACAAGTACCGGGTCAGTGGCGAAGATCTGCTGTCATCACCGTCAACAAGAACACGTCTAGAGACCTAGACCAACACAGGGGTATCACTTTAAGTTGTACTGCAGGGAAAGCTAATAATAAGATTCTACATAAAAGGCTGGCGTCAGTAATTGATCCATGCTGAAGATGCAATCAAAATAGTGGCAGGAAAAGCCGGTCAACCTTAGGCCAAATTCTATCAGCTAGGATATTGTTAGAAGGATGTAGGACTCATCAAAACAACATTGTTGCAATTTTTATTGACTTCAAAAGGCCTTTGACTCTGTGTTAAGATGCCGAATCCCAGAAATATTAGATTTCTATAATGTACCTATTGTTCTTGTCGATGCTATCATAGCCTTTTATTCTTCTACTTCGGCTTTTGTTAGAACTCACTATGGTGATACTGTCGATTTCCCGACGGCTTGTGGCGTACTACAGGGTGACACATTGTCCCCTTTTTTATTTACTCTATTTATTGATTATGTTTTTCGTATTTCATGCCCTCCTAACTCTTCAGGTTCTACTCTCGATCGTCGTAGGTCTTCATGTCATCCAGAGCGCAGCGTATCGGACCTCTCATTCGTTGACGATATTGCTATCTTAGGCAAATGGCATATCTGATGCACAAAAGCCTCTTGATGAAGTTGAACGGGTTGGTAAAACGGTAGACTTGACAATAAACACGACTAAGACGAAATTTATTGCTTTAGGCATAAAACAGGCACACCTTGCTACATCAAATGGTGACATAGAACGTGTAGATTCGTTCAAGTACCTAGGCTCTGTACTTCCATCTTCTTCAGATGATTTAACACAACGTAGAGACCAGGCTTGGGTCTGAATAAATTTTGGGCATCCGATGTCAACACTGACGTTAAGTTAAGACTGTTCAGACACACGATAGAACCTGTTCTATTATATGCATCTGAAACGTGGGTTCTATCAACCTCACTATTGACCCGACTTGACTCAGCTTATGATGCCATGCTTCGGCATGCTTTAGGAGCATATTGGCCAAACTTAATGTCTACTGCTAAACTTAGAAAACTTTCCCCTTCTGCTTTGCTATTGCTCACCAACGTCAGATGTTCTTTTTAGGTCACATCGAAAGATCAAACACGTATGCCCCTCAACCGCTGCATGACATCCTTCATTGGCAACCGAAGGAGATGCTTCGACGGGGCTATGGGAGAGTATTATCTTTTCATAATGTTTTGGATCGTGAATTGTGTTATTTAAAGTTTCTTTGTCAGCTATATCTGACCGTGTTTTGTGGCGTTCTTTGTGTAGCAAATATGTAAGGCGTAAGAGGGACGGCACATTCCTATAATGTGACTGTCTATACTACTACTACTACTACTACTACTACTACTACTACTACTAATACTACTACTACTACTACTACTACTACTACTACTACTACTACTACTACTGCTACTACTACTACTACTACTAATTCTACTACTACTACTACTACTACTACTACTACTACTACTACTACTACTACTACTACTACTACTACTACTACTACTACTACTACTACTACTACTACTACTACTACTACTACTACTACTACTACTACTACTACTACTACTACTACTACTACTACTACTACTACTACTACTACTACTACTACTACTACTACTACTACTACTACTACTACTACTACTACTACTACTACTACTACTACTACTACTACTACTACTACTACTACTACTACTACTACTACTACTACTACTACTACTACTACTACTACTACTACTACTACTACTACTATACTACTACTACTACTACTACTACTACTACTACTACTACTAATTAGACTACAAGACTTAATAACATGTTAATCTTACTTTTGTTATTGTGTAAGGCTGTAAGTAAGTGGAATTATTTGTGAATGTAAGCCCCTGTATTTGCCTGTTATATTTTATGTGACGAGTATATCAAATCAATTCAAATCAAACATCCTAGATCTTATTTTTAACCATGACCCAACATTAATATCGAATGTTTTTTATCGACAATCCATTTGGTTTAAGTTAAGTGATCATATGTCAATTATAGCAGATACATCTTTATGTACTAAGAATATTCCGTTGAAATATCCTGCTCTCCATAATTTCCGCATGTCAGATTATGCCTCTAATTACGTATTTCTACAAGAATTAAAATTGGGGTAAACTATTCCTCAAATTGTTCATCAACTTCTAATTTATGAGGAATGTTTATATTAGTTTTCAGTACTATTCTTACTTTATTTGTTCCTTAGAAGACAAACAAAGCACATACATATATGGTCCCGTGCCACCGAGAAACTTCTAGAAATAAATTTCCTCAATTTAAACAAATGGGAGGAGAGAATAATAAGGAGGTTTGGCTTTCTGACTCTGTATTCATCAACATGGTTTTACATCATTAAATCAACCATTACTCAACTTGTTGAAACAATTAACCATGGAGCATCACAATTAAAAGAAAAGGGAGTGTTGACATAATTTATTTGGGTTGTGACGGGGATTGTGAAAAGGCATTCGATACCGTGTCGCATAATAAACTCATAAAGAGTCTAGAATGAGTTGGTATTCGAGGTCGTCTTCTCAACTGGCTGGCTTCCTTTATTACTAATCGTCGTCAACCTACTGTTGTCAATGGAAGTTATTCTGATTTGTCATCTGAAATATCTGGTGTACATCAAGGTTCTGTTTTGGGACCATTTTTATTTACAATTTCTATCAATGATATAGATAGATCATATTTTTCAAACACATTAAATCATGATTAAAGGAAGATACAAAATTAAAAAAGATAACATTGAGCCAAATAGGAAATTTATTGTACATAATATTAGGCTAGCTAATTACAATGATGAATATAATATGTTTGGCGTTGCTCCTGAAGCACGAGAGCTTGTTTGTTTGGAGTACGTCGTACGTGGTTAAGGCAATTTATGACATAGCATCTTTTAATAGGAATTGCATTGCGTAAAAGTTAAAACTGGTTATAAATCGAGTCGATTGGGTATTTAACGATGATTAAGGTATTATACAAGATAATACAAAAAATAAAATAAAATAAAATAAAAAGAGGTAGCAAAAATAGTAAATCAGAGAAGCTTTAAGAAAAGTATGAAATGTTTTCAATTATATATAAGCTAATTACATTAATAGCAGCATAATATAAAAAGTTAAGATAGCAACAGGGATGTTAACGGATACAGAAATAAAAGTTAAAATTTGTAGAAATTATATATATTTCTATTTGTGATGAGCTCACATAGCAATCATTCACAGTGCACACAATGTAATATTTTTCAATGAGGCTTTAATAAATTCAATAAATCTTTCATTTTAGAGGGAAATAATTTTCTTGAGCAATTGATGCTGAAAGTCCAGTTCAAACTGTTCCAAATATAGGGGAAACTGTAGCATGGCAAATTTTGGAGATGGCTGGTATTAGCAAAAGGCATGACAAAGACATTATGATGACGGTATCGCTCCTATATAAAGAGAACATGTCCTGTATGATAGGAAGGCACTTCTTATAAATTACCTTAAACATAATAGAGCATATATACGAACTTTAAAAAGATCACCAATCTTCAAAAGACCTAATCTTTTGAAAATTGGTTCACTGTGAGCGTTGTATGGATAGTTGATGATGACACGGATGACATTTTTTTGAAGTTTGCAAACTTTCGGCATAGCAGAATTATTACTCCAAATAGCAAGAAAACATTGTAGATGTGGATTAATCGCAGCTTGGTAAATTTGCAGTTTGTGACGAGCAGTAAGGAAATTTGTTAGGTGGATCAGCGTGTAAATATTGTAGACGTTCTCCAAGATAGCTGGCGATATGACTCTACGCAGATGATTGTAAGATTTATTTTAAATTTATAATAGCTATGATGATGATCCTTTGGCAAAACGATCTTGACAGAATTATGAAATGGGCTGATGATAACCAACTAACTATGGCAATTCATAAATGCAAAGTGTTACACCTTAACAAGCATAAAATCACTCATACCGACTATTACTTGCAAGATAACTTATTAGAGTCTGTATCAGAAAAGCAAGACTTTGGTGTTTTAATTGACACAAAATTAGATTTTAACAAGCCATATTGTAAAAACTGCTATTCGTGCTGGAATTAGATCCAAACTGATACATAGAGTATTGAAGTCACGTGATTTCATTTTGTTCAAAATGCAACTATTCTATTGCTCTCTGCACCCTATTTTGGAAAATGCAAGCCAATTATCGAATCAATATAAAGTCCAAGATATCATTGTTCAAAATTTATCGCTTGATAAATTTTAGTACTTTAACATGTCATATTATTAACATCTGTAATATTTACTATATATTCCTTTCCAACTTGTAAAACGCATTCCCATGTTGTTTAGTTGAATTATATGCCACATTACATTACATAAAGCAGCAATTGAATTTTCAAGAATGGAAGGCAAATCAGTTACATTTTTGGTAAAAGATCTTAAAGTCGTTTAACTGAGATATTTATTCTCAACTTCTTTCTCACTCCATAAACAACCGATATATACGTCAAATGTTTCTTTCCTAATCTGCACATTTGAAAAACTTGCTTTGAAATATATTTAATAGGTGAACTACATCTAATAAATTCCGATAACTTGTTCCACAAAATAGGTGCCGCCACTGACAATGCCTTATCTCCGTTTACAATTAGTTGCAATTACCATTCTGTGGCTACATTTTCAATGTTTTCAACTTTTATTTTGCTGCATTTCTTCTTCTGGAGCTTTTCACTTTCTTTCCGCCTGTGTAAATTAACGTAAATTTAGTTGAAGACACAACAAAATACACAACTAGCAGAGACGTATCTCGTAGACAACTTTACATATATTTTACTTCAAAACTTAATGATATCATTATTGCGAAATACTAATGACGTTGCTATAGTTACGATACCAATCATACTTGGCAGTCTTCTTGAGTGTTGCCGGACGATTGTTAACTTGCAGATCAGATGCAGAAGAAGGGTTGCCATCTAAAGAGTCATCGTGATGTATCGCCGGTTCCAGTTCGAAGTGGGTTGGTCTTGCAGGACATCTTTTGAGGCGATTTCGATGGATGATGATCTAACCACAGAGCCATCTATTTTCAAGAGTTGGGACACGCTTTCATGTGCCGCTATCGTCTCCAATCGGACAGATGCCAGTCACGTGATATTTGGACGCCATCTTTGTTCTTTCGGAAACAGGTTCTCAATCATTTCAAGTGAATCGCGCGAAAAAATACAATACAATATGGCTGAAAAAACACACAACATTCTCCTGCACATGTGTACTGTTAAAAACGTGCTCGGGTCCAGGCAAAAAGAAACAAAAATGGCATGAGTGTCCCAACTCTTGAAAATAGATGGCTCTGGATCTAACGGTAGGATTGTTATACAACTCAATTCGAGAGTTAACAGGAGGAAGGACAGCTAAGAATATGTAAGGACAAGACCAGGTGAACGAAACTTCTTTGTACAACCACGTTTTACTGCAGGGAAATGAAGCCAGACTTGTTCACCAACAGAAAATGGATCACTCTCGGAAGCATGATTGCGTGCGTCATTTATAGTGTAGGTCTTTATGACGTGCTGAAGAACGGGCCAACGAATCTTGTACTGCCTCACAGATTGATTGAATGAATTGTTGTAGTTGTTGAGGGTCCATAGTATAAAAAATGTTTGAAAAAATGCAATGGAAATCAAGGGGTGGTCTAGCCGCACGACCGTGCACTTCTTGAAACGGTGGAAAATTGGTTGAAGAATATAGACTTGTACACGGTAGGCCAAAAGCGTAAGTTGGATATATTGGTCCCAATCGGTGTGATGACGGTCGACGTAAGCAGATATCAGGCTTTCAAGATTGCGACAGTAGTGATACATTCTTCATGAGATCAGCTTCAAATTGGATCATTAATCAGTCAGTAACTTCAAAGGACCACCATGATGGCTGATCACTTTGTTGACAAAATTATGAGCGACAGTTGAAGCCAGTTGATGGGGGTAATGGATAAGCTTCTACCCATGTAGTGAAGTGATCACTCATAACAACAAATTATTGCCTTGAGCAGTGATTGGTAAAGGGCTCAAGATATCCATTGCCTATAGCTCGATCGGACCATGAGGAAGATTTGACTGCAAAAGAGCAGACGTGTGACATGCAGGAGGCTTTCAGTGAGTACATCTCTTACAGGTCCAGATCCAGCTCTCAATGTCTTCACGAATTCTAGGTCAGTAGCACAGATCCTGTAGGCGAGCAAATGCTCGTGATACACTAAGGTGACCAGCAGCTGGACAATCAAGAGCCAGGAGTAGCAAGTTAGGACGGAGGAACAAGGGTGCCATCAGAAGTGATTTGGATCCATTGTTAAGATATAGGACGTCACCAATTATCCACAATTGAGACCATACTTGTCTGTTATCAACGAAGGATGCTATTGGATGATCACAAACCAGAGGTATCTTGACGGCTACGGTAATTTTCTAATTATTAAATCACTTGTTTAATGTGAGTGTCAGCCTGCTGCATTTGTTCAAGCTCTTGCGGTGACCATGTAGGCAGCAATTCGACTGATAGTAGTAGTATAGACAGTCACATTATAGGAATGAGCCATCCCTCTTACGCCTTACATATTTGCTACACAAATAACGCCACAAATCATGGTCAGACATAGCTGACAAAGAAACTTGTAAATAACATAATTCACGATACAAAACATTATGAAAAGATACTACTCCCACATAGCCCCGTCTAAGCATCTCCGTCTAAGCATCCCCGTCTAACCATTCGACTGACGGAGAAGGGTAGCCTTGTTAGCTGTCAGTAAGATTAGCAGCTAGTGATGATATCTGAAACCGAGAGAGAGCATCACAGCATTTTCATTAGCTGTGCCAGACCGATGGGTGGTGTTAAAGGAATATTCCTGCAACGAAAAAGTACACCGAGCGAGGCGTCCTTTTTGGATGGCAGAAAGTTCAGCCAGGTTATTTCTTGATGGCCTGTGACAACGGAAAATGGTTTGCCCAGAAGGAAATGTCACCAATGACTGATGGCCCACACAATTGCCAAGCATTTTTTCTCTGTAGCACTGTAGTTCGTTTCTGCAGATAAAAGTTTGCGACTGCCATAAGCGCATGCGACTTCTTACCTATGGATATATTGAGTCAGTAAGGCACCCAAACCAATATCACTTGCGTCAGTGTAGACGGCAACAGGCAGTTGATAATCAGGCATAGCTAAAATTGGGTGTGAACATAGTTTCTGTTTCAATGATATGAATGACTTTTCAGCTGCTTCTGTTCAGTTAAAACGCTGATTGCTACTATACGTCAATTCGTATAGTGGCGTAGCAATGGTAGCAGAGTTCAACATATAATCACGATAGCAGCTGGCCAGTTCCAGAAATGACCGAAAATCATATGCAGATCTTCGTACGGGAAACTTCAATAATGAATCTGTTTTAGAAGGGTCGGGTCTAATTCTTGGCTATGGTATGACACAAGATAAATTCTTAAACTCTGTAGCACCAAATGTGCATTTCTCGTGACGAAGTTTAAGTGATACGGTAGTCAATACGGGTGCTGCTTAATCTGGAGGTTTAGATTCGGGAAAAAGTCAGAGACGAAGTCGAAATGTCCTTGTGCGCATCCACACTGCGCATGTCTAGGTAAATACCCCAAAAAACTTAGAACTGACAGCTTAGTTCGCAATGAAGTTTATCAAAATCTTCGCACTGCTCAGAATGAAAGAAGTTTATTTCCCGCGCTTTATGAATCCCGGTTTTCAGTTTCCATACAATTTCTGACGGAGGCTTTCAATAATGTCTTTCGTCTTGTAAACAAGATCCAATTCAAAACAAAGACATTGCATAAAATTCAAAGACAAATAAGGATACACTGGCTGGAGATTTATATTCCAATTCTTTCAAAACTTCCATAAAGCCAATTTTTACCTAATGAAACATACAATTCGCTGCAAATGCTTTACAGGTAACACATTTAGTCACCAATCCACCATTTTGTAAAAAAATTCGTCAACTGTCTTGTCTTCGCTATCAATCTCGGCAGACAACAAAGACAAGCAGGTCCCAGTCTTCAAAATAGTTTCACTTTGACATCGATACGTACATCGTTCGGAATCTAAACCTCTCTAATACGTGAAGTGTCACCCACATCAATACAATGTACTTTAAGATCAGTACGTCCAAGCGTATCATTAGAATCACTAACAAATAAATTTGGATAAATATCTGTTAAACCGTTAAAAAGAAAGGCTTCAGGTGTGGTACAATGGCTCAACCAATCAGCGCACGGAGCAGCGTGTTCAAAGTATGTCCCAATTCTTGTATATAGAAGGCTCTGCGTTGAGCAGACGTGGTTGAATGACCGCCTAAAGTTTGCTCAGCATCTGCTCTGCAATGTTTAGCTCGTGTAGAGCACTTGTAAAGCAGATGTTGCGTGGGTTGTAAAATGAACAAAACAATTGTGCTTCTTACAAGCTATATACCTATGTCGAGAAAATGTGGAGCAAATGTTGTGTTCATTTAACAAAAGCTTTTCTACGATAGATAGTCAGTCGGTAGTCACGTGATTTCTGTTGAAACAATTGATAGAAATATCTCCACTGACTAAGTCAAATTATGAATATTTGGAACAGTAGAGCCAAAATTTTCACAATAGAATTTAGACGTTCAGAATTTTATTTTGCGGGACTAAAGGGGGTGGCCAGATCATTTTTGGGGCTATGGGGCTTTAGAGCTACCCCATTTTCACGTTAATAGTAACACATGTAAGAAAAACAATAATTTTTCAGGGGGAAAGACACAAAAGCAGATTAGCTGTCACCAATTTTAATGGGAGCAACACAAACAGTAGAGGGCAATAGTATTTGGAATACAGTATAATGTATGTATGTATGTATTTTATTTAAAACTCGTATTCTACTGAATGAAAATTAAATATTTACAAGCAGTTGTGTGAAAGACACGTTTTACAGAATTCCGAGCAGTACAAAAATTTAAAATCTTACAAATAGCATTAATGTTTAAAAGAATTATTTCATGATTATATATACAAATAAAAATAAAAATGAAAACGATCCATCAAGAATTATAAGACATTTATACAGTTGAAAAATTTATTATCTATATGTTGAAGGAGGCTAACAGATTCATGCATTGTGGGGATGATCTAATTAATTTAATGAAGTCAGAACTACTTTTTGCTGTAATAGAATACTAGAAGTTGTGAAATGAAACATAAATCCTCAAATTTCGGGATTGTCTTATGATAATAGTAACACACAAAGAACACAACCAGCTTCAATAACTGTGAACTCTATTATGATCATAAATGTTAACAACTGTGTAATATACAGCAGCGCATGCGTAGAATAAGATTATATATTAGTACTACGTAATTACATATTACGACAGGGATAAAATGTTTCAAGCATCTGATTGCAAAAATCTACTTTAAGAGGAAATTTTATGTTGTACCCCTTCAATTGTCGGCTTGATTTAATAGCAGAATTTTGAGATAAGGGGTTTGAAATAACAGCATGTTATATTTATTGATAAAAATTTTGAAAATATTGAACCTGAAAGTACAGATCTGCCTCTCAAAATAGTACATACCGTTTATTGCTGGAAATGTATAGTTTCACTGTTTCAGACTAAAATCTAAAATGCTAAATCTCAAATAGAATTTCGTAATTTATATCTGAAATAACCCTTGATTAATTGAAGAGTCCCTTATCCATTAATTTTGAAAAGATCTACGCATATGTACGATTTAATTGATAGCGCTTCATCACAAGAGTTCGAAAATCGAACATTGTGGATCTTGATTTCGTATTTTCATTTTTTTTATATCAGCATTTTTTTCATATCAGTTTTGGCTTAAATAATTAACCATTTTTTAAAGTGGTATACTGTATGGTTCAAATATTATTATCATGATATTTGATGAGAACGTAGAGATGTCAAATGATATAGAATTATAGACACGCAATATATGTTTAACTGACAAGACTTAATTGAATTGTTGACGTTATTGTGTAGTAAGTATTTTGGTTGGGTTTTGTTTTATTGTTGATTAATTTCTTTTAAATTGTTTTGCTTTAATATTGTTGATTGATTTAATAGGTTGCTTCAACATCATCCGCAATCCCTTCTTTCCTCTATAGCAGTTTGTTCCAAACTAATTAATCTTAATAGTCTCTGAACTTCAGAATAAAAATATGGTTATATCATGATTATAACTATATATTTGAATGTTAAAGTTTTAATAAAACATAGTTTTCCAGTGAAGTGTAATTTAGCTATATTTCAGAGAATGCGCAAAATATAATTACGCTCTATGGCTTAGCCTTTGATCCCGGATTAAAGAATTAACTAATTGTAGCATTACCTCATTGAAAATAATATTGCGCACTTTTAAAATATATGACATAAAAACATTGCCACATTTCCTCTTCGATTCTCTGCAAACACGTATTGGTTTTGGATTACATTTCTTCCCTTTAATATTCATTGTCATTTCTAAACAAATATCATAATTTATTATTGTTGTCTAACATTGTTGGTACGATATTTATAAACTTGTTTGTTCGTAGTTTGCAATTTCCCACCAGAATCCTAGATTTTCGCGTGACTGATGACGAGTTGAGGATTATTACTATAAAGAAGGGTTAAAAACTATAGCTGTTTATCGAGAAAATTGTGCTGGTGTGGTGAAGACATTAAATATGCAACATGAATATTACAGTTTATAGTAATGGTCTGTTTTACAGCGCATACGGACTAATCCTGTGTAATTGCAATGCCCAGGCTATATACATAATATCGATGTATGTAGTAAATTAATTTTATTCCAATTTAATTCTACACTGTTTAACCCATTTAACCAAGATTTCAAGGGTTGCATCTTAGATATTACGGAGATATAGAACATGTTAGATAGTGGATGCAAAATATGCGCTATCATGAGGATACATTATTGTGGTTGGAGATACATCAATTAAGTTGAGCATTTATTGAATGAAAGATGAACATTTAACATCGAAAATATGTTTCATATGTGATGATATAGTACAATAAATATATACAGTATCGATTGATTATAAAGTTTCCGGAAATAATCGAACCACCTTCTCAATCGTGATTGGTTGATTGATACTTTTATATCTCTACACAAAAATGGTAATTCTGGGTAAAGCATCAGAGGGCATTCCATCTAAGCTTCCACTAGTATGTCGAAGGCTCTGTTTGATAAACAACTTTAAATGTCCAAAATATAATTATAATGAAAATACCTTGTTGGGAAAGTAAACTATATACAATTGTTTTTTATAAATCCAATATAACCAAACACTCGATATTTTTGGGAGATAATACACTAAATGTACTTAATGAGACCCTCGAAATGCGTAGCACGACACTTGCCTTACGGGCTCCTTATACTTTTCTCTTGTTCCATAGGGTACATTGCGTTCATTGTTTGTCCATAAAGGTTTTGGGCCTGTGTTATATTTGATAAATGATTTTTCGGTCAAAAGATTTCTTGAGAGCATTTAATCAAATACTTACATTTTATCTGACACATATGAATGAACTTATTTTGCTTTGCTAATCTTTTCGGTGGTAATATTAATGAATTAAATATTGTATTTATTATCAACGACAACAAATCACTATTTTCTCAACATTTTTAAACCGAAAACAAACAGAAAGACCCCAAAAGACAATGGCAACAATAAGGTCTTCATTCCACGAATTCACATCATACCAATTGAGCTTCTTTTCCAATTCAGAAGAGTGCAATTCCCTGTGAAATCAACAATTTCATTGATCATTAACAAATAACAGAGACAAACAATCACTAGTATGTTGGTTTTGATTTATCACCCCCTGCTTTTCACATGGGCAGTTGTACGGTGGATGCTCTAGAGTTGGCCAAAAGGACAATCTTTATTCATTAGCAAGCGAAAGACAGACAAAAAAAATGTTGGTTTTACAGGGAAGCCTTAACATAAGAATAAAATAATAAAATATTGCAGATACGTAAATAAAATGTTTTACAATAAATGATCTCGATTATATCTGAAAATATCACAATATGTCAAAAATGCACTTCGTTGCATTTCTAAAGGCCTTTACCAAATACACAATAGCCTGCGTACAAGCCCGAAGTTTTTTCCGAAACCATCGTCGTATTATCATTAAGATCATTGTTGTTGCTGATGAGTATGACGTGATTGACGAAGAGTTGTGATTTATGACAATTGATCATTTGTGATAGAGTGTGACTTGGAGTGTGAATAATTTACCAATAGTATATAGGTGTTACTTCGATGGGTTAAAAATCACACATTAGTTCACAGACCCTATGGTTTCATAAAAAACCTTGGGGCTGGTACGCAGGGTAAATCCACAATGACAGAGAAGGTATTTCTCACTCTGCCCAAATTGACCCAGCAACGTGGATTACTCATTGCTAGTATATTGCTATCAATGATTATACATTGCAAGCCGAATAAAACTGCTGCTACTTCTAATGCAATCAACATAAGTCATGAGGGTACGATGTATATTCAAATGCTTCATGGATATATATATACAGACACTAAGAATGTAATACATTCAACTTTGGAACTTTAAGTTAAAGAAAAGATCCTGCTAAGAAAAGGGTCTATCTATACCTAAAAACGTCAAAGTATGTGTAGTGCATGTTTGTATGCTTGTATGTTCTCCTTCAATTGTAGCTGTACAGCTTTGAAAAGCATATCATTGGTATGATCAACAAATTGTAATGGAGGCCTTCGTTTTTGAGATTTTGCTTTCTGTTTCTTGCATCGAATGAAAACGTGAGTTTCTCCTGTGATTCATCTTTGCGTTGCGACTACAAAGCAATTTTTGCATTTCATCTTTTACAGGACGCATGATCAAACTTTTGTAGCTTCCACTTTTCATATCAAATTTCACCGGGTGTTATTCCATTCAAAAGCACATCGAAATTATTGAGATATTTATTAATTATTATTGTTTACCCAAATTATGTCTGAAAATCAGATTTATCGACTCGCTTCTGTTATTGAACAATTTTTGCTTGGTATTCAGTTTCAAAAGCTAAACATGCACTTTTCTCAACAATTCAGCTACTGCATGTAGAACTAAATCAACCCAAATTATACCAGCAAGGCGAATGGCTGATTGCTATTAGTATATAATCTTTGGCTACGTTCTATTATTTAGCACCATGTAGAGGCATCCAACACTGTTCAGCTGCTATTGAATCACTTCTCTGAAATTACATACTTCGATGTTATGTACTTTAAGCGTGAGAAAACATACTAGAAAATAATAAACCTGATTGATTTTAATTATCAGTACTAAAGAAATAATTGATTCTATTATGAACACAACTTCTATATCCAATTAAAATATTCTATATACGTATGTATACAATGTAACATTTTTAAAAGATAAAATGTCATAGCAGGTTATTGCGTATGCCAATTGCCAACAGTAAACAATAATTTCAACAAATCATCGTTTAATGTGGTTGCGATAATATATTATAATCAAGAGAGATGTCGAAAAAGGTTACTCTTTTTCATGTTCTTAAAATGTAAAGTCAAACAGTGTAGAACGGTTTACGTTATATTTTAGCTCCGTTTACATCATTACACATTCTATTGTTACTATTTTATATGGTATTGTTTTCTTTGTATTACGTCGTAACAATAACAAATTAGATTTCGATCAAATTCAACGTAACAGACGGAAACGACATCAGTTACGACCTAATGAAAAGAATTATTATATCGTTGTCTAGTTATTGTAATTCCGTTTACATTATTTCATTATCCTATTGTCTTTATCCTATTCTTACCTACTAATATTATAATCGACAGGGTTAGTAGCAAATGCATGACAATAGTATATTTGGCAGTTTTACTATCTTCTATTGTTAATCCATTTGTTTATTTTATACCTCAATTGTGGAAGAGAAAGCAAAATGACTCAAAAGGAAGAGTATTTACCTTAAAAGGTTATATGTATATAAACAACAATGCTGGTGATCGTGGCGGTGACGGTGCTCATGAGGTGACGCATGCTCATGATTGGTTCAGCTCAAACTTGATTCATCATCCAAAATTATCTGACTGTTATTTAGGAGAAAATGTGCTAACTAAGGGTCTACGTAAACAAATCAAGTTATTGTTTGTTTGTTTAATTTCTAAATGGGTTACCATAGGAGCTCTTGGTTTTTACTCTCCACTCATGTCTCACGATATTCCTCACTTAGTAAATACTAACCCATTCAAATAATCACAGAAACTCCAGATTTGAAAATATTCAAGGCGAATCTGTTGTCAACATCCTGATATTTTCGTGAGTACAGTGTAACCCGCTTATGTGCAATTCGGATAAATGAAATTCCCGCTTATCTGCAACCTGGATTTGAAACCAGTAAAACAATTTCCTGGCCAAGTCCTTGGTAAACAATTCCGGATAATTGCAAATTCAGATAAATGCAATGAAAACCGTTGGCAATTTTGACTTGCACTTAAGTGGGTTACACTGTATATACATTGTCAGGAAATATTAGATCACATTTACTGCTTATTCCATTGACAGAAGTTATGGAAAAAGCAAAAAAGGGCTTTGCATCAGCTATCTTTGTTCATCATGTTTCATATTATCGTCAGCAGTCTATGTAAATCTATTGATTCGACCACCTTAAATTATCACCAGTGGGCGTACATGATTACATAACTAAAATAAAATAAGGGTTACTTTCAATGTTTTGTGTCCTCTTCGAGCAGATGTTTAATTCATAATATATATCTATCTCCATTTGTATGTGTGCATTACCTTTATTTTTGTAGCCATAAATTGTCATTTCATAGTGAACAAGCTTCAAAATCAGATCAAAATTGCAACAAGAGCTTTAAGGTTTCTGATAGAGCAACAAGGCTGAAGAAATGGCAGGCACCAAGATTACTGATGGAGAGTCTTACACAAATCAAATATTGTTTGGTTCAATATATTTTCTTACAGCTGTTTTCAACATATCAGAAGCAGTATGCTTATTTGTTACAAGAAAAACATGGCGTAATTTCCAAATAATGACATTTGTCTTGGCATTATACGACTCCTTCATCGGCTTAAGTGGGATCGTTTCCTTCATAATCTATTTGGCTAACAATTTTCAAAAACTTCGTCATCCAATTTTCTTCTTTTTATTTGGAGGAACTCCAGTTATTTCAAAGTGCATCATATTATTAATTTCTGTCGAAAATTTCATAATAATCGCTTCACCTTTGAAACATAGGGATTACCTTACTACAAAATTTACCTGGATTGCAGTTACTTTTACTGTTTTAATTGGTACGAGCATATCGGCCTCAGTTTTTTTCCAGCATTCACGTGAAGCTGTTAATTCGAGACTTAAAGAAATTTACATGCCATTTTTATTACTTGATTTAATTTCTTTGATTACATTATATGCTGCTATTATAGTTGCTTACAAACGTGGCATGAACAAAATTGGAACACAAAGTACATCTACCGAAATGTCTAGTACTCAGGCTCGTCTTCCGACAATTGCAGAGCATCCACTTACAAGGCCAATTAATCGCAAAGACAAAGTTTTGATGAAAATTTCTGCTGTTATTGTTGTTGCGTTCATTATAAGCTTCTTACCATCAATGGTCATTGTTTGGATTCCAAAGTGGAATAAGCACAGACTATTGAGGACTATTCGACATTTGTCTATTTCCTTATCGTCGTTGGTAAATCCATTTGTTTACTTTTTATCAAAGTTTAAATTGTGTAAACGAAGAAATGCTCATAGTTAAATATTATTGATGTCCAAAATCTGTTTATTTAAATTACTGTAATTAATGATATCGCAAGTAAATGATATTGATAAGAGTTGTAACGTTTCAAAATTTATGAATTCTTTTTCATATAAAACAGATTAGGTATAAAGTTCATTGGAGTTAAACACATTGTCACATTAGTATATATCTATAACATTAAGTCAATTGTAAGAAAAGGTTGCACTTATATTATCAAACAAAATATCAACTGTAACAATATTAATGTTTTATTGTGTAATAAGTGTTTCCATCCTATAGTCCTGCTATACTTCGAATTGAATACAATACAAATTTTGTATTTATATGAGGTAGGCCAGCCCGGCAAGGTAAGAGGACACCTTTGAGTGAGATCAACATCCACTATTCTTGTTTATTGTTCTGTAGTGCGTTTATATGGTTGCCGAAGTAGCTCACCCAGGTGGGATCTCACCTGATGAGCAGTGGGATCCCACCTGGGTGAGACAGAAATTCTCCATATAGGCCCAGTTTGGTGGGCCAGCCTGTGTCGTCGCTCCACTTGCGTAAGTGTTTCAATTGGACAACGTTGGAATTAAATCATTATTTGATATTTGCAATAAATCTAATAATTTAAATGAAAACATTAAGATTAATCTCAGCTTTAATTAATTATCTGTTATTTTCGTTAGAAAACTTGAAAAAATAAAATGAAATTGATAAGATGCTTGAAAAGCGAGGCCAGCCCAATGGCTTAATGCCAAGATGAAAGTGGGATGAAACTGCCACATAAACAAGCGGCATAAACAAGCCCGTATCCCATGAACCGGGCTAGTCTGACTTATATAAACACCTGGCTAAATAATAATACTAATATTAATTTTATTTATTTATATAGCGCTATTGATTTCTATTCAGTTTCTCTGCTGTTGAATATATCTGTTTGTTAAATAAACTCATTTCTAATTCCTAATCAATGCTTTCTTATTTCAAAAAACTCCTTTCTTATATCAAGAAACTGCTTTTTCATTTCAAGAAACTCCCTCCTTATTTCAAGAACTGCAGTGTAATAATCATGATGTCTGTTCTTGATACGTGAAAGTTGATTCTAATTCTGTAAAAGGTTTTACAATTATATTCTTGTTTTAAGAGAATACGATTCTCATTTAAAGAAAATCAAATCTAAGTAAGAATCTAGTTCTTAGTATATGGACAACACCTTCTTTCTTCTTCTTTGACCAGCAGTCGCAGCCATTATGGATTACACTGCCCCTGCGCAGACAATAAATTATTCGCGTACAAAGAACGCAATAAATTATTTTAAACACTTTTGCAGAATTTTTACAGAGGAAATGTAAGTAACATTTTCTTATACTCAAGAAGGCTAACAGGGTATATACAGAAATAATGGTGGTGGATAGCCTATCAATTACCTCTTGTTACATTACTGCTCTTCTGCCACAACGTAGGAGATTCTACCGGGCTATTATCAATGTCAATAAATTTTCTTTGAGTTTCAAGTTTCTTTAAGTTTTAATTGTGCATAATTCTCAATATTTTACGCGTCATGATAATTGTTAGCCTGCGTTACAGACAGCGATTCATTCACGGAAGAATAGGGTCTGTGTGAATTTCTCGGTTTCTCTGTCCGGGCCTCGTATCAGAATAAGATTGATGTCACATAATTATGCAAGATTAAGGTGATTCTCACCGGGATTCTCACATTACTTTGTTTACTTCAGTTGACATGATTGCAGTAAGTTCTCTTTTAGGCATCGTAGCTATGACAATTAATTGATCGAACAGAGGTGATGAATTTATCTAAGAACAATACATTTACCATGCATCGATCAGAAACTTCCGCTCTACGTTTTCGTAGAGTGGCTGGACAGAGAACTATGCAAATCACACAGGCCCTATTCTTTTGTGAATGAATCGCTGTCTGTAACGCAGACTAGGTAATTGTTGCATTTCGCAGTTATATTTCTTTTGTCTTCATTGTCTAGTTAAATATCATGAATATACTAAAGGACTTAATGTATGACTGCCTCGGGAAATTGTGAGTATTTTTCCCCTCTCGGGTTCCTCGGAGGACCTAGGGGAAATGAAACTCACAATTTTCCTCATCTCCACAGTAAATGTATATTGCTTGCATTTCGGCAGGTAAAAATATTTTAGAGCCGTGGTTATCAAAACTTTGGTTACGGTTTGGAACATTGTCGTAAATGTGGTGTCAACAGAATATATTTTTGAGGATGTTGATTTTAATGTTAATCTAAATGTTCAGTGTTGAAAGAATATGAGAATTTCGGTTTTCTTGGATTATATTGACTCAAACCTAAGATAATATAACGATCTTTCAAACTTTATGAAAAATGAAAATTTGATTTGCAGAATCGTAAGCTCCCACGTAAGCCTAAAACTAAATTAATTTAATCTGCTTTTTGTTGAAGATTGAGATCTCATCTCATCCCATACTAGCAGTATCATGCTACAGGAAGATGCATCGATGAGTTACTTTGACATCCAATTAAGCTGTGATCAAAATTCATTTCATATCTTCCAAGGAAAGTAAGAATAAAGAGTTACAGTTGAATTTAATATCAATGTTATTAACTGATTAGTTAAATTTATTGCAAATTATGATTGATACTGGAGGTTATCTACTTGTGGTGCGCTTGAGCAGATCCAGGAAAGTCAGGTTATATGCATGGGAACGTCCCGAGGAAAGTTCTGTCTTGCCATCATGTAAGCGTACCACAGTAAAACAATGTAACAGTGGTTATTGATCTAATGCAAAGACGACGATTCAGTACGAGCACATATTCAAGCAGAATGAACAGGAATTTCAAAAGGATTTATTTTGGACATATTGAAACCTTTACAGAATTTATGTGTAGGGAATTTACAAAATTGCAGCAATGATTTGTTCTGTGATACATATTGGAATTATTTATCATTAAAAGCATCATTATTCTTTATTAACGTTGGTCTTCCTTCCTTTGGTGTTTCTATTGATACACTATTAGTACATTTCAAATCGGAATTGGTTCTCATAGGTATTGAGTCATTTTCTTTGCTGGATGTTATTCTCAATCGTCAATATGGATCTTTGTGCATGGCATCATGGGTAAAAAGTAGACACATGGATTAACCAATGATGCAGCGTAGATAAGTATTGAGACAGTACTGATCAGTTCTATAAAGTGTTTTAGTACTGTATCCATTGGTAACCAGAATACTATCATTGCTGGAATGTAACAAATTGCAAAAAACACAACAACAATAATACAAGAGAAAAACATCGCACGGTCTTTTCTTCCTATCCTTGTAGAATGTTGACCGTGTGTTGCTTTCTTCATTCTATTTTTATTTGTTACATATGTAGTAATAATAAATATGTATGTGAAACCTACAATAGCACTGTGTATTGCTATAACAGGGGCAAGAATATACCGATAGCCATTAACATTAAACTCATCATGTTTATTTGCAAAGTAAAGAGAAACACTCATAACTCCATCAAATATAATACCAGCAATTATCAGCATAGATATTCTTTTTTTAGTAAGATGCACTCGATGTTGAAATGGAAATACTACTGCTGCCATTCTATCTAGAGTCAATAAAACAACAAATGTATTCGATGCAAATGCATTTACCATTATAAGATGCTCCATTGGATTATCTGTTGATTTCTGATTTTTCCAAACATCACTCATTGCTATTGTAAACTGAATTATACCAAGTATACCGATAAGAAAATCAGTAATCGATAAGGAAAATAGAATAAAATGATAATTCCGCCATTTTTCAGTGTATTTCCATAGCCAATAAACCTCTAATATATTAAGAATTAAAACAAATAAAGCGATAGGAAATATAATAATATCTCTCTTTTTAAACTCTCCGACTGTTGCAATTGCAAGCCTATTACCATCGCACAGATGATATAATGTCGAATTTGTGTCAAGTGACATTTTTTTATTTCCTGGTTCTATATTATCCTAGTGATAGATTGTTGACATAAATAAAACGCATAGCATGATAGATAGTTTCTCCTGTGGGAAATTATTGTTATGGAAACAAGGGTCTTTCATCCACTCGATCCACAGTTTGAATGTAACACGCGTATTTGTAAATCATTTTCAATAAACTGTATGATACGACATTATGGTCAAGCAGAAAGGTTTAACAAAAGCTGGTGCAATGCTTTTGTCGGCATTTTCATTTGCCAGGACCTGAATATGTTTAGTTCAATTTTGAACATCATTGTATATTAAGCAGTTATTAGATCCATGACTCAAATTATAGACTGTTGACCAAATTATGCAACATGGGAGAACAAAGATGGTTGAAGCAAAGTATTTATTTCTGCGCTCTTCCCATTGACATTTTCAATCTAAACTCGTAAGATATATTCTCACTTTATATTATGTATAATATTATAGAGAATAATATTTAATTAAGCAAAAAGAACACGGTGGATTGATGTAAGATTGTATTACCTTCCCGATAAGCTAACATTAGGTGTTGGCTTTCTATACCGTTTTCATCAACACTTCTGTATAAGTATGGTAATTAAAATGAGTCAATGTCGATAGACAAGATGGAACTGATTTTTAGATCTTTATTCGATAAATTCCAACACGGAGGGAACTGCATTTTGCGAGAACTACAGTTTACAGGAGAAAGGATGGTCATGATATTGACCTGATTTTGGGATTAATGATAAGCATTGATGTGATATGCGCGAATGGATGATATATGAATACACAGAGAATGCTTTATATAATGCTATTATATAATACTAATACAATTTCGAAACAGAGTCCATTTTAATTTCAAATAGATGTTTATAAATGTTATCTTTGTAAACATGAAACGATAATAGATATAATTTGGTTCAAAAATAACAAAAAAACAAAACTGAAATAACTACAGAAACGATGCCGTACTCTACTTCTCAATAAAATCTAAAATTAAAGCTTGCCAAATGACCTAGAGACTATAGACTAATTAGATCCTTGATCATTGAAGAAGAATTAGTATGAAATCAATCAATCCCTTATGGTTCAGCTGGACCTGATGCCTGGGGGGTAACTTCCACTGCGCTTCAACGGGGTCGTTTAAATGGAACTTTGGCAGAATGACCATAAAAGATTTCACATGATAAAAAAGATACCCCAAATATATTTTTATGAACGGCAGATTCAACTAAAAAAGATGAAAGAAAAAAAATTTCATATGCAAAATTTTTTTTGCACCATGAGAAACTTGCAAAGTCGTCAAAAGGATACCTCAAAACAAAATTATGACTAAGCATACCCCAAAAATTTTTTATGGATGTTGAGAAAGGTACCCTTTAATATTTGAACTTCCCCGTATATCCAAAGTAGGGAAGTTACCCCCCGGGACCTGATGGAATTCAACCACAGCATATCAAAGACATGATTGCAGCACCTGCAGAAGAACATGGTTCTAAGCTTTTAAAATCATTTACATAAATGGTAAACTTCATGAGATACCATCCACTGCCACCAACCATCCAGCAAATATTCTTTAGAGCCTCTATTACTGCATTCAATAAAGAATACAGTGGTTTGAGACATATTCATGAAGTGAGTTATACCATTCATCGTCTCACATCTAAAGTACTTGTCCCTACTTCAAAACCAGATGCAGTTGAAAGATGTTTACCCATCAACTTGTAATAGGACCCGCACAAGGAGCAGACGCAGCAATTCACGCTACCTCAGTAATCATGGAGCAATTACCTAATCAACAATATAGCAGTAAAAAATGATTTTTAAAACACTTTCAATAACGTTCGAAGAGACTGCTTGTTACAGGAAATGAAAAAATGTGTCCCAGAGCTCTTCAACTACACTGAGCAATCTATTCAAAGACTTCATGCCTTTTTTGTTTGATTGGAACACATACTGGAATCTGCCGAAGGTTTGCAGCAGGGCCACCCTCTAGGACCACTTCTCTTCAGAATTGTCTTGATCGAGAGCCTCGATAGCAACTTCAACGTCTGGTACCCAGATGAAGGTTTTCTTTGCGGAGACATTGAATATGGCCTAAATTTAAATAAATCAAAGTGCTAAGTCATTTCTAGCCAGCAAACAAACATACAAGCAGAATTAAAGGATTTCAAAGAAACATCCATAGATAATCTCTAGAGCTCCTTGTGGCCCTGATTTGAAACTCAGCAAAGAGCAACATTCTTACAAAGAAATCAATAGAATTTATGAAGAAAGGCTGAAATCATTAGACTCGCCTCAAGCAATATATTTACTTCAACATTGCTTCTCATCTCCCAAAATCTTACACAGTACCCGCTCATCTTGCTGCATTGACCGTGCCACCGTTGTGAGATTTACTTGAAAAAGTAATTAATTAGATTACAAATTACTTTTGCTAAAAGTTCAAAAACTACAATACTATAATTACTTTGCTACTTTTGGAATATATTTCAAAACATTACTTTCCTTCAAGATTCCAAACTATATGTATTTTAGGCTGGATAGAAATTTTTTATTATAATATGTTTACTGTCTGTAGCTGAACCATAGTACATTGTAGTACGAAAGAATCACTAGCTTGAACGACTAAAAAATAAGTATACACCGATAGAAAAGAAATTATAAAGTAAACTAACTTTTTCTAGATAGTTTCGTCAAATTATTGTGATTAATCTCAGTGGCAATTATTTTAAACATCATCTTTTCTGGCGGAAAATTGTTGCAACGATTATGAGTTATTATGAGTACTGCGCAGGCGTAACTTTGTTCTGGAAATTAATCATTCATAGATCAAAAAAGCTTGCGTGTTTTTCTTATCAACTCTACATATGTTGACATCTTCATATTCGAACAATAGAAGTGTCAAATGGCGTGACGAATAAATTCTATGAGAACATATACGGAGTGGATAAATCTACGGCAGGAAGTTCTTTGTTCCTTTGTTTTGAAAGTTCACCACAAAACGGATTCTATTTTCAAGTCAAATTGGAGATAATAATAATACTAAGTTATAGTAGTAGTAGTATAGACAGTCACATTATAGGAATGTGCCGTCCCTCTTACGCCTTACATATTTGCTACATAAAGAACGCCACAAAACACGGTCAGACATAGCTGACAAAGAAACTTTTAAATAACACAATTCACGATACAAAACATTATGAAAAGATACTACTCTACCATAGCCCCGTCGAAGCATCTCCTTCGGTTGCCAATGAAGGATGTCATGCAGCGGTTGAGGGACATACGTCTTTGATCTTTCGATGTGACCTAAAAAAGACATCTGACGTTGGTGAGCAATAGCAGAGGCAGAAGGGGAAAGTTTCCTAAGTTTAGCAGTAGACAGTAAGTTGGGCCAATGTACTCCTAAAGCATGCCGAAGCATGGTGTCATAAGCTGAGTCAAGTCGGGTCAATAGTGAGGTTGATAGAACCCACGTTTCAGAAGCATATAATAGAACAGGTTCTTTCGTGTGTCTGAACAGTCTTAACTTAACGTCAGTGTTGACATCAGACGCCCAGAATTTATTCAGACCTCTAATTGCTGTTATACTGTTATACTAAGTTATAATATAATCATATCAAAATTGTTTTAATATTTGTTTTTATATATAATTATAATCAATGTGTGTATCCATGTTCAAAACATTCTCTCATAAAAACAATAACCAACTCATACAAACAGCAATCACTTCAAATCATTTGGGACATCATAATGATAAGCCTAACAATATCGCACTGAAAGCATTTATACCTACTTTATAATAATAAGGCAACAAATATTTTGTAAATAAATCGGGAATAAATTATTTCGGAAAGTAGTCGGAAAGTAACGTCAATTACTTTAGCGCTGCAAATACTCGTTAATTCAAAAAGTAATTGATTAATTTTTTATAACTTTTCTCAAAAATGTAATTAATTACCCCTAAAATTACTTCAAAAGTATACGAGTAAGTAACGCGTTACTTTTGTAACGAGAACTCACAACATTCACAAATATGGCGTCTTGAATTGAAAAATTGGGACGTACAATGTTTTGAAGCTCTTGAAGATATCGTAAACATAGAAACAAATGATACCGCATGGAAACAAGCAACTTTACAAATATCACACGATGGTATTGGTATAAGATCTGCAATAGAAACTTAGACCTTGCCCCTTCGGCATTCGCCCAATCATTGATTGGAACTGGAATCTTGGTACAACATCTCCTCCTTAATGCCCTTAAAAGCAGGAACGTCAAGGGATACAATGTATCAATCTATCATAATGAAATAAAACCCCATTAAAGCATTCAAGCAAATGAAATGATGAAATAAATCATGCATGTGAATCAATCAATAGCTTCTCCACGTTCCTACGTATACAAAGTACCAAAGCTGTGAAACAAACGAAAGGCAGTGTGATTTCACTGAGTGGTCATGGTTGATATTGATTGGGGAGATCCCTCGCAAACAATAGGGAGGTTTAGATTTAGTACCGGTACCTGCTCAAGTTCATGTTTAGTCAACAAGAAGACTGGGTTATACCTGTACTCGTTCTTTCAAAACAAAACGTTTAGATTCAATAACATTAAACCTGAGTTTCTGTTTTCCAGGTAAAAACAAAATTTCTGACAATTTTTTCAGGATTCATTTTGATTGTAGGTATAAATTTTATAGCGAAAATAAAATTTCATTCAAAAAAGCTCAAGCAAAACCAAAACAAAGCAAAACAACGAAATCAAAACATGTACTCCGTGGTTCATGTTTCGCGCCGAAAGGCGTTCCGAAACGAGCAGGTCAGTACAGCTTTCAGAGCATAGGGGCTTTCCCCAGTGCGCATAAGTGATGTGCAACAAGAAAGCTGTACTCGTAGCTGTACCTGTACTAAATCTAAACCTCCCTAATAGCAGCGATGACATGAAGACACAAAGGCCTCAAAATGAAAATATAATTTTTGTTTCGATACGAAGAGTACAAAACGAAAATGAAATAGCAAGCCAAATAAAACACATTAATCATAACACGATGATACGAATGATACTACTGTCCACCATTTTGATGGAGAATTGGGAGATTTATCAGCGTACATACGTTTTAAGCAACTCTCTTTTCTATGTCAAGATATGTTAGGACAGCAGACATAGCTATATTTTTAAGGTCGTAATGTAAGCAGCTAAGCTCCAATTGCACTCTGATAAATAAGATGTATATTAAATCGATAACTGAAGTTGACTTCGCTATATGATGTTAAGCTTGTTTATGCAATGCGGTGACTTTAATTATGTAATATCATTAAAATCATTAATGCAACATAATAATAAGGAAGATTATGGGATAGAATTTGTATAGACTCATCCAAACCAACTGAGACGGAAAAAGTACATCAAAGACATACCCCCTTTTGTCAGTACCAATTTCCTAACCATATATTCTAGTGACCATGTTGAATATATCCCCAATGTAACAGACTCAAGCTTTTACTCCAAAATCAAATGTAAATTAATGCTACAACAGCCACATTAACCAATTCTTAATTAATAAATTTGAGACATATGACAGCGATAAAAGAGACACGATTGGCAACATTTCATTATCTTTTCGACTGCGTCCTGACTAGAAAGAGCAATTTTAGTCACGTGAGAGTCATGAAGATCAATAGAGAATAGCAGTACTACATTTAAACAAAAGACCTAATACAAACAACTGCATATGATCAATTGCTAAACATTGAAACTATTTATTTTTTTCCTGGAAATCAGCGGCGGCGGCCACTACGACGACGCCAAAGGGATGGCATTGGATCCGCTCTTTCTTCATCTAATAACAAGGAACAATGGATGGGAATCAATACCAATGTAATCACAATACTTTTACATAACAATGATCGACATAAGTAGAAAAAAAATTATTGGAATATTTCCATAAAATATCAATAAATAATCCGATTACTCGAAGTCTAATGTTCACGGTTAGTGTAATGTCCCGTGGGGGAACTCCAGCTCTTCAGGGACGGAGGATGACACTTTGGAAAAAGGTAATGTACCAAAAAGTTCTACTAGGATGATTGATTTTAACTAAATACACAAAATGATGCAAAATTCTTGAAAAAGTCAAACATATGCCTACCCAGAAGCTCCAAAATTTGAAATCTCACGCTCAAAAAGTAATTTCTTAGCTGGATTAGGGACCCAAAAAAGTGGCACGTCCCCGTATAGCCGTCATAGTGGAGTTACCCCCCGGGTCTAATGCCGTATGTTAATTATCATCGTACATCTTGTGTATAGTTGCACATGATGATGTGTGTTAATATGAGCAGATCCAACCTGACTTGAATAGCATAAACAACCCAAGCATTCTCAGTATTTGATAACTAACAGCTTTGCCTATAGGATATCATTTGTATTCAATCAGCTGAATGAAATTCATACAGACATCATGATCTAGCAAATTTGTCACTTGACTTCATTCAGTGGATCATGTTTTTTCGAAGCATTCTACCAATTTAGTGTCAAAGTATATTAAAACTAATGATTGATTGTCGTTTCATTATAAATCATTGTAAAAGCTTTTGAGTTTGATCTCTGTCAGGGAAAGGATTACTATAGTGATTAGCAGAGAGTTGACTTTCATACAAATAGGAGATTCACAGAATTTTCGAAGGAAGGATACATTATTGCAAATGTCGTAATTTATTATCAAAGAAATATTCACGAAATATTTAAGTACCTTGCACAGCTTCTGCCTCATCTTCGATGTCTTCATTTTCATCTGCATAAGAAAAATACACAATAGTTCGGAGTCTAGAAATGTACTACTTCCAGTCAAGCCTTTGTGATCATTTGTGATATTCACCGTGCACACAGCTCTGATTTAAATCAAAGTAAACGCGGTGTATTTAAACACAAAGGAGTACTTGTATTTAGGCGGCATACCCATGGATGTGTCTTTTGTACTATTTTGGTTTCCCGCTGTAAAATTTGCTGTTTCCAGCTGTGAATCCGGTATTCATCATTTGAAGTGCCAATCACCTTGTTAAGAGGTGGTGCCCCAATCGTACTTCAAAAGCAAACAGTCAGGAAATACTATCTATTCTTCTGGGAGTTTCAGGTTTCTAGCAAGATTCATAAAAGGATACACATATTCGTATACAAAGAGGAATTATCGAAGAGGACGGTTATTTAGACTGGCAGACTATCCTTCAGGCATATAAGCATAACTGCCATGTATAACCATTAGATAATCAATCTGACCTGTTCTACTCTCTTCGCTTCATAGTTTACAAAGTCATTTGAATGTCTGCTGTGATATTTTTACCCATTTCCCTTGGACCAGTCTATACTGTTTATTGGGATGCGTAAATTATATCTTACCGTACTCTCGTTCATCTTCATCACGGACAGAACCTAAACACGAGTTTAAGAAAGTCAATATATTAGATGCCTCAATTGGTTCTATAATTGCAATTTAGTACAAGTACAAGCATTTTACTAATAGTGAATAGTAATAGTAAATAGTGAATCCAGTTGAGCACTGTTTCTAAAACCTTCTATTCCGGTAATCACAATGTTAGAAAATCACAGTTTAATTGTTTTCAAAAGTGATAGATGGGCTGTATAAAAGTAGCTGTTTGTATCTCGTATGATATACACCCGGTCTAGCAAACGATTCTGAATCTTGTGGGTATTACACAAACAACATAAAGGACTACGTTTACTTAAGATAGTAAGAAATTTTCTTTCAGTACCCCATTCGACTTTAACAAGGCCAATTATTTCTAGATGCTGTCCCTCAACCTTGAAATATTTTTTACTTATCATGAAATGCTTGCAATCAGTTTGTCGATTAGTATTATTTTCGAATAGTGAAACAGCAACATCATTTTCAAATAATATTTCAGCTTAAATAAATTCACATACCAATGGCAAAAGCAACTCCAAAGAGCAATACGAAAAGTAATGTCAATTTCATCTAAAAAATATAATTGAATATAGAATAAATAATTCAAAAATCACATAGAACGTAACAGTAATACAAAACACACGCGTAAAGCAGATAACGTAATCAAATCACAGCGATATCCTGATTTACGACTAAGTAGACTAGTTGTATTTTTCAAAATTCACAATAAAAACATACAGTTTCTTCAACATATCATCACAAATCACAACATATGATGTTCCTATAATTGCTTCGCACGTACAGTAGAATGCAAAATGAAAAAAATTATTTTGATTGATTTGTGAATTTTCAACCTAACGAAAATCGTTCAAATTAACCAAGTTCTAGATTAAACTGTAAACAACAGTATTTGTATTCTATCTTCAGAGAGTCAAAAATAAAATACAGACTGGTGCTTTTATTTACATGATTATTACAAATATTCGCATACCTTGGAATTAAGTTGATTTGAATCTTCGTAAGATACCAGATCTTCAATGCTTATCAAACATGTTAATACCAACTTTTATATGAAAAATTTTCTTCAATATAACAATCAATTATTGTTATATGCTTTATTATAATTCCAACTATATTTGCCGCACAACAATCAAAACATATTATGTAAGACGATAAATTTGAGTTGGTTCTTGATTCTGTTATCCTGATTATAATAGAAAATTGTCTTTCATTTTGTTAACTAGAGGAAGTAGTTAGAAACGTTTTGTCTTTACATAAAAGAAAATCTGAGCGCTCAGTTCGTTTCAACCCTCAACCAAATACTATCTATTACTCACCAAATTAAAGAATTATTACATACAATATTATTACCTCGTATTCACATCAATTATTACCGTCTATTTACATTTTCATTATTATATCGTCATTACAAATTATATTCACTAGAACTTACATTACACGTACTATATTATCAATTAATTAATATTACAACATTTAGCATTACCCTTATTTAGCATTAAACATTTACACATTTTTTCATATACAATTCAAATTTATTATCTCAATGTACCATAAATATAGTTGTTATTACATCTTGTACGACTCCGTCGTTTTTGCGGGGGAGCTATGTAGTGTATAGGATTTTAGCCTCTTATCATTAAGCCTCTCAATCATGTATTCCAATATTTAACCATTGAATTCACTTATATAACAACATCAAATAACAGTTCTCTGCCTACTGTCATTATAACAAGACATAAATAACGATTCATCGCTGTCTTGTCTATGTGTTTCTAGTAAAGATTCATCCTATATCTTAATCCTCCGCTAAATCCACTATCGTTGCACTATGTTAGGACAGCAGATATAGCTATATTTTTGCTGTCATAATGTAAGCAGCTAAGCTCCAATTGCACTATGATAAATAAAATGTATATTAAA
Source organism: Haliclystus octoradiatus (assembly GCA_916610825.1). Lineage (NCBI taxonomy): Eukaryota > Metazoa > Cnidaria > Staurozoa > Stauromedusae > Haliclystidae > Haliclystus > Haliclystus octoradiatus. Next base: position 34,466,043 of record OU744446.1, read on the forward strand.
TCGATAACTGATGATAACATAATGATAAAGAAAGATTATAGCATAGAATTTGTCTAGAAACTTCGTAAATACTTGATTGCGTTAGAAATCGTGTGCACCATCCAAACCACCTGAGACAGAAAAAATACATCAAAGATAGACCCCCTTTGGTCAGTACCACCGTTCCTAACCATATATTCTAGTGACTACGTTGAACGTAACAGACCCAAGCTTAATCCAAAATGAAATGTAAATTAATGCTACAATATCCACATTAATCAATTCTTAATTAATAAATTTGAGACATATGACAGCGATAAAAGAGACACGATTGGCAACATTTCATTATCTTTTCGACTGCATCCTGACTAGGAAAATCAATATTAGTCACATGAGAGTCATGATGATCAATAGAGAATAGCGGTACTACATTTAAACAAAAGCCCTAATACAAACACTGCATATGATCAATTGCTAATCGTTGAAACTATTTATTTTTTGCCTGGGCCTGGAACACCCCAGCTGAATCTTAATCGGCGGCGGCGGGTACCACGACGACGACGACGCCAAAAGAATGGCTTTGGATCCGATCTCTCTTCATCTAATAACAACAAGCAATGAATGGGAATCAATACCAATGTAATCACAATACTTTTACATAACAATGATCGACATAAGTAGAAAAAAAATTATTGGAATATTTCCATAAAATATCAATAAATAATCCGATTACTCGAAGTCTAATGTTCACGGTTAGTCTAATGTCCCGGTGGGGGGGGGTAACTCCCGCTTTTCAGGGACGGGGGGAGTGCCACTTTTGATAAAGGTAAAGTACCCAAAAAGTTCCTTAAATTCTGTTGATGCTACCCAAAAGTTCTACCAAGATGATTGATATTAAGTAAATACACAAAAATGATGCAAAAAGTTTTAAAAAATTCTTGAGAAAGTCAAAAAATAGGATACCCAGAAGCTCCAAAATTTGAAATCTCATACCCAAAAAGTTTTTCTCAGCTGGAATATGGACCCCAAACAAGTGGCACGTCCTCGTATAGCCGTCATAGTGGAGTTACCCCCGGGTCTAGTGTCGTATGTTAATTATCATCGTACGTCTCGTGTATAGTTGAACATGATGATGTTTGTTAATATGAGCAGATCCAACCTGACTTGAATAGAATAAATAACAAAAGTATTCTCAGTATTTGATAACTAACAGCTTTGCTATAGCATATTACTTGTATTCAATCAGCTCAGCAGCTGAATGAAATTCATACAGACATCATGATCTAGCCAATTTGTCGCTTGATTTTATTCAGTGGATCATGTTTTTTCGAAGCATTCTACCAATGTAGTGTCAAAGTATATTAAAACTAATGATTGATTGTCGTTTCATTCTTAATAAATCATTGTAAAAGCTTGGACCTCTGTCAGGGAAAGGATTACTATAGTGATTAGCAGAGAGTTGACTTTCATACAATTAGGAGATTCACAGAAGATTCGAAGGAAGGGTACATTATTGCAAATGTCGTAATTTATTATCAAAGAAACATTTACGAAATATTTAAGTACCTTGCACAGCTTCTGCCTCATCTTCATTGTCTTCATTTTCATCTGCATAAGAAAAATAGACAATAAATCGAAATCTAGAAATGTACTACTTCCAGTCAAGCGTTTGTGATTATTTGTGATAGTCACCATGCACACAGCTCTTATTTAAATCAAAGTAAACGCAGTGTATTTAAACACAAAGGTGTACTTCTATTTAGGTGGAAAACACGTGGATGTGTCTTTTGTACTATTTTCCGCTGTAAAATTTGCTGTTTCAAGCTGTGAATCCGTTATTCATCATTTGAGATGCCAATCACCTTGTTAAGAGGTGGTGCCCCAATCGTACTTCAAAGGCAAACAGTCAGGAAATACTATGTATTCTTTTTGGAGTTTTAGGTTTCTAACAAGATTCATAAAAGAAAGGATACACATCCGTATACAGACTGGCAGACTGGCAGACTATCCTTGAGTCACATAAGCATAACTGCCATGTATAACCATTATAGATAACATTTTGGCCTGTTCTACTCTCTTCGCTTTGAAATTTACCAAGTCATTTGAAAGTCTGCTATGATGTTTTTACCCATATCTCTTGTACCAGTGTATTGGAATGCGTAAATTAAATCTTACCGTACTCTCGTTCATCTTCATCACGGACAGAACCTAAACACGAGTTTAAAAAAATCAATATATTAGATACCTCAATTGGTTCTATAATATTGCAATCTAGTACATGTACAAACATTTTGCTAACAGTGAATAGTAATAGTAAATACTGTAATATATCCAGTTGAGCACTGTTTCTGGAACCTTCTATTCCGGAAATCACAATGTTAGAAATTAACAGTTAATTTATAATCAAAACTGACAGATGGGCTGTATTATTAAACTGTTTGTATCCGGTATGTTTAACACCCGGTCTAACAACGATTCTGAATCTTGTGGGTATTACACAAACAATGAAAGGGACTACGTTTATTTGAGATAGTAAGAAATTTTTCTTTCAGTGCCCCATTCGACTTTAACAACGCCAATTATTTCTGCATGCTGTCCCTCAACCTTGAAGAGTGTTTTTCCGTATCATGAAATGCTTGCAATCAGTTTGTCGATGATTATTTACATAATATTTGATTTTAAATAAATTCACATACCAATGGTAAGAGCAACTCCAAAGAGCAATACGAAAAGTAATGTCAATTTCATCTAAAAAATATAATTGAATATAAAAAAATAATTAAAACATCACATAGAACGTAACAGTGATACAAAACACACGCGTAAAGCAGATAACGTAATCAAATCACAGCGATATCCTGATTTACGGCTGATTAGACTAGTAGTATTTTTCAAAATTCACAATAAATAAATATAGTTTCTTCAACATATCATCATCACAAATCACAACATAAGATGTTCCTATAATTGCTTCGCACGTATAGTAGAATGCAAAATGAAAAAAATTATTTCGATTGATTTGTGAATTTTCAACCTAACGAAAATCGTTCAAATGATCTAAGTTCTAGATTAAATTGTAAACAACAGTATTTGTAATCTACCTTCAGAGAGTCAAAATATAGATATATATATATATATATATGAATACAGAATGGTGCTTTTACATGGATATTACAAATATTCACATACCTTGGAATTTGATTTGAATTTTCGTCAGATAGCAGATCTTCAATGTTCATCACACACCTTAATACCAACTTTTATAGGAAAAATTTTATTCAATACAATAATCAATTATTGTTTTTCGCTTTATCAAAATTCCTATTATTTTTGCCGCAAAACAATCAACACATTTTATGCAAGACAATAAGTTTGAGTTGGTTCTTGATCCTTTAAAATCTGATTATAATAGAGAAATTGTCCAAAGAGAGGAAGAAGTTTGAAACCCTTTGTCTGTATGCGTTTCCACATAAGGAGTCCTTTGTGAACAGGGAGGGCGGTCATGCTAAGTTTCATGAGCTAGGATAATCATTGGTCGTCTTGCATGAATCACGGTTTTTATATTAATTCACAAGAAAACCTGGAATTATTGATGTTGTTATGATATAACAGTGACTATGCTAGAGCTCCGCATTCTGTAATTCCTAACGAACATATATGTACAAACCTGAAAGAATTGCTGTGTTGGGCTACGAAAAAAAGTCATTTGGCCGTAGTTTTACACAATTTTAAATTGAAAATATTGGCCTTAAGAATGAGTACCATCGAGTTGCTTATCCTTTAGTTATGATTAACTCCTATTAGAATTAGATTATATCAGAATTGTCCTCTCGATGAATGAAAATTCTTAAATTTACGAAAACAGATAAATCATAAACCCATGATAAATAGAACCTAGATCTCTTTTTATGTCATTTACTGATCACTAATTAAGCTAAAGCAATATGAAGATGTGCTCTAACTGTGAACTTATGTAAGATTTCCTGAAAACTATATATAAAAATATGGAAACTTAACGTTCTGATCCCCCGTATTTCAAGAATCATTCAGAAATAGTCCAGATTAGTGTAATTTGATTTATAGAGGAAGAAGTTCCAAATGGTTTGGTTCTCTATTGTAGTAAATTTCAAAGAAGTGGGAAAGAGTTTTTCACATGAAGCCCGTTTTCCACTGCACACAAATTTCACCCGAAGCGACATTCCTGAGATTGCGCATGCGGAGTGATGGTCTAATGACGTCAAAATGCCGCCAAGCGATGTCGCCACAAGTCGCCGAGAGTAAAAATGTAGTTTGAAATTATTTTTAACTTTTCTGATGTTGCCAGAGCGCAAAATGTCGCAAGCCAATCAAATAGCTAGTTATTTTGAGATGATTCGAAATGAGACTAGAATGTCCATACTTGTGTCCCAAATTAAAATTGAACATTTTGCCCTTTACAAAATATTCGAACTTTCACAAGTATTGCATTTGATTTAGTACTTTGTAAAGTATTTTATTGTGACCAATGTGAGTCTGAGCATTGGGAAGAACATTTAATAATTTGCAGACATACTCAAACAGATTCTGAACAGCTGAGGGTTATTCATAACAAGTTGAAACCTGTGACCAATTTAAGTGTAATTTATCTTTGAAACTTTTCCTTTCACACTGTTCTCACACAGCCCAATAAACATAAGGAATCTTCTTATAATAAAATATGTATAGTCCAGTTCCTGATAATAGTCAATTTATAAACAAAACATTTGCTCACGGCCTTCCATTAGTGTATTAGTATCTAAATTGCCAACAAACGTTTTTTTATCGTTGAATGCAGCCATATTTTGTTTCAGTGGCTTACTAAGGTTTGCGAAACGAAACGAAACGAAACGAAACGAAACGAAACGAAACGAAATGAAATGAGATTCTTATTTATTAAAGATATCAATAAAATATTACATATTATTGTTAAATCAAACACAATATTTGTAAATTGCCAACTTATTTCATTATTATCTTGTTTTAACTAGCAAAATTGGCAAACAGAAAAATGTAAAATATTGTTCATCTACGACGTGTTTTGTGGTATTCACCTCAATGCAACGCCGTGATCCGTGATAAGCTGTAAAACAAACAAGCCGAACAATCACGACAAATCACAACCTTCCTTCTTGCAAATTGAAAGCAAAAGAAGGTGGTCATGTCTATGATTCGCTTGTCAAAATTCTGTATTTTTCGAGAATATCCTGGACTATTGACAGCGTTAGGAGATATTTTATTGAAACTACTGGTTATCTGTTGCAAACCTTGATTTTTAATTCTGAAAAGTATACTTCTTTCACAGAAAAATAGCAGAGCACCCTTTTTCCCTCTAGATGAAGGATGATTAATTATTGAATATAATATGGAATAAATGCTAGAATGAAAGCTGGAAAAGGCGGTTATTAGCAGCACCATTATCGATGGCATCGATTGTTTTTCACTTTCTCGACTTTAAATATTTCTCACATTAAAACAATAGCAATACGAGCAATACAATTCACTTCATTTCTTAGTATGTCGTACTCAGACATGTATCGAAATAATTTAGAAAACTACATGAAAAAACATTAAGTTTATATTTGGAAACAGCCGTTTAGGTTGAACTAAGTGTGATTTCATCACTTTTCAGATTTTCAAGAAAGCCGGTTTTTCACATTCTCGATTTTAAATATTTCTTACACTAAAACGAGCAATACGATTCACTTCATTTTTTTAGTATGTCATACTCCAACATGTATCAAAGCGATTGAAAAAAGCTAGATGAAAAAATATTAAGTTTATATTTGGAAACAGCCATTTAAGTTGACCTAAGTGTGATTTCACGTCTTTTCAGATTTTCAAGAAAGCCGGTTTTTCACTTTCTCGATTTTAAATATTTCTTACACTAAAACGAGCAATACAATACATTTAATTTCTCAGTATGTCATACTCAGACATGTATCAAAGCGATTGAAAAAAACTAGATGAAAAAATATCAAGTTTATATTTGGAAACAGCCATCTAGGTTGGCCGAAGTGTGATTTCACGTCTTTTCAGATTTCGAAAAAGCTGGTTTTTCACTTTCTCGACTTTAAATATTTCTCACACTAAAACGAGCAATACAATTCACTTCATTTTTTAGTATGTCCTACTCAGACATTTATTGAAATAATTAAAAAAAATTAAAGAAAAAATATTAAGCTTATATTTAGTAACAGCCATCTAGGTTGGCCGAAGTGTGATTTCACGTCTTTTCAGATTTCGAATAAGCTGGTGTTTCACTTTCTCGACTTTAAATATTTCTCACACTACAACGAGCAATACAATACACTTAATTTCTCAGTATGTCATACTCAGACATGTATCGAAATAATTTAGAAAACTACATGGTAAAATATTAAGCTTATATTTAGTAACAGCCATCTAGGTTGGCCGAAGTGTGATTTCACGTCTTTTCAGATTTCGAAAAAGCTGGTTTTTCACTTTCTCGACTTTAAATATTTCTTACACTAAAACGAGCAATACAATTCACTTCATTTCTTAGTATGTCATACTCAGACACTTTTTGAAATAATTAAAAAAAACTAGATGAAAAAATATCAAGTCTATATTTAGTAACAGCCATCTAGGTTGGCTGAAGTGTGATTTCACGTCTTTTCAGATTTCGAAAAAGCTGGTTTTTCACTTTCTCGACTTTAAATATTTCTCACACTAAAACGAGCAATACAATTCACTTCATTTCTTAGTATGTCATACTCAGGCACTTATTGAAATAATTGAAAAAAACTAGATGAAAAAGTATCAAGTCTATATTTAGTAACAGCCATCTACGCTGTCCTAAGTTTGATTTCACATCTTTTCAGATTTTGAAAAAGCTGGTTTTTCACTTTTTTCAACTTGGTAGGTCTTTCAAATGAGAACGAGGCGGGCTGATGACATGATATCACTCTATATGGCTCTCATACATGTGTATCGGATACAATTAAAAGGATTTCATTCAATTATATAACGTTTTTATTCAGATACAGCCGTTTAAGTTGATGTGGGGGGGGTATTAAATAGGATTTTCAAAATGCCGGTTTTCACTTTGTCCAACTTGCAGGTCTCTCAAATGAGCACGAGGCCAGCACATCATCCGTTATCGCTAGATATAGTTCTTAGATATATATCGAATTTAATTCAAAATGTTTCATTGTTATACATCTTATCTATGTTTAGATACAGTCATTCAAGTTGTGATCTAGTTAGAATTTTAGGGGTTTTCAAAATGCCAATTTTTGACTTTCTCCAACTTGTAGGTCTTGTACTATCCGAATGTATTTTTGGCGTTTGCCATTGGGAGTAGGCTCCGAAACTGATCTTTCGTTTGTTCATCCATTTCTGGCATTTTGATTCTTTAATGATTATTGTATTTCCAATTAGACTGAATGGCATACCCTTTTTTCTATGATTCTGTGTGACATTTTCAAAATTATAAGATTTTCAGGACTTCATGGGTACCAAATCGTTCCTCTTATCAATCAATCAACATTATATCCATCGAATTACAAACATACTTTTTATATATTCTACAGCTCCATGTACATGTATATTGTATTATTGAATGTTCTTGTATTAATTCATTATCAATTTCCACTTACGTATGTATCAACCCAGTAGCCCATATTTGCATAAGCATTGATGACACCAAATATATAATTTTAACTTGACTTTGTGACGAATTGATCTATCACAAATCAAAATCTTCTTGTATATTAACTATTATGCACCTTTATGTATGCTTGGAATAAATATCAAAACGCTGGTATATGAATGAACCAACAATTATATGTAGAAATTTTCCATATACTTGATACATTTGTGTTGAACAATATCTAGTGATATCTAATAATGTGCTGGCCTCCTTCTCATTTGAGAGACCTACAAGTTGGACAAAGTGAAGTCCGGCATTTTGAATACCCTATAGATACCCCCCCCCCATATCAACTTAAACAGCTGTATCTGAACAAAAACGTGATATATTTTCATGAAATCCTTCTACATGCATCCAATACACATGTAAGAGCCATATAGAGCGATAGAAGTCATCAGCACACCTTCTTTTCATTTGAGAGACCTACAATTAGTTGAAGAAGTGAAAAAGTGTCATTTTGAAAACCATAATTACCCCCAATATCAACTCAAATGGCTGTATCTGAATAAATGCAGGATTAGTTCTCATAAAATCTTTTGAATTATATCCAATACACATCATGTAAGAGCCATATAGAGCATAGATTATAGAATATTCTATAATCTATGTATAGAGCGAGAAGGTCGTATGGATGGCCCTCATTCGTACTGACTACCTGGGACACGAAAGTAGGGCGACAAGATTATAATTATACACTATTGTAACTTGGATAACATTAATTTGTTTAAATGATTGTATCAAGTCGGAAAGGATATGGGCAATTAATGGACATTTGAATACGCTATCGTCGTTGTGATTTTATATGAATACATAAAATGATGTAGTGATTTGTAAATAAATATATACATAGTTTGATTGGAGAGACTTTATATAAATAATTGCAGAATGTGAAAAATCTGTTTTTTTTTTGATAATCTCGAAATAACCCCTCTCTGAGCCCCCTCTGTCAACTTTGATTGCTACAATTGTTAAATATTGACTGGATAATTTTCATCTACTTTCCTCAATTAAATTCGATACATTTCTGAGAACCATATCTAATGATAAATTGTGTTCTGTCTCAATATAATTTTGAGAGACCTACAAGTTGAAGAAATTTAAAAACTGGCCTTTTCGAAATATTGAGCTAACCCCCCTCTCTTAGCCCATCTGTCAACCTCAATGGCTATAATATTTATTGTTATCTAAATTTTATTCAATATTTGTCTGAGAACAATATCTAGTTGTACCTAGTGCTCTGGGTATCTCTATATAATTCGAGAGACCGAATAGTTACAGAAAGGGTAGGTATAAACCGGCTTTTTCAAAATCTGTAAAATCGAACTTCGAAGTTCTGTCCGCTTCAACTGTGGCTTCAACGAAGACCGAGGCTGACGCAATTACTGTGTACTTTGTACCACAGCTGATCACGGCGCCGAATTTAGATGACCGCGTGGTAAACACAAGGATTTACGCCGTTTTGAAAATATGTAAGTTTTTGCTTTTTAACTTGGAAAATCAAGTCATAACACGATAATTTGGATGAAATGTTGTTTAGTTAACAAAACAATTCTATATTATGTAATAATTTATTAATATCTTTAATAAATAAGAATCTCGTTTCGTTTCGTTTCGTTTCGCAAACCTTAGTAAGCCTGTTTCAGTGGATTATGGCGCTATAAAAGTCGAAAGAATTCTCATTTGTGAGGAAATCACTGACGTTTTCAAGTAATAATAATGGAAGGCCATGAATGAAGCTGACGTTTTGTTTGATAAATGTTTTGTTTACAAATTGATTATTACCAGTAATTGGACTATACATATTACATATTACTTATGTTTATTGGGCTGTGTGAGAACAGCGTGAAAGGAATACTTAGATAAATTTCACTTATTGGTCACTGTAGTAGTATTGTAATTGTGTTGTAATCATTGTCATAACATCCTGTAACGTCATATTACTAATTATCGTCCATTCATTGTAACTCATGTAAATACCGTCCCTCGACACTTGTAAACTCATTCCTTGCTTGGTGCTCTCACGAATAACATCTCAACTCAATCTCTTGTGTCATATATCTCAATCCTGCTTACACACAGTATTCTCATACTATTACATGGCGCAGTTGATAGGATTTAAACAAGTATATGCAGGATTTACAAATAAGATGTCCTCATCCTTATTGTCAACAACGTCGACATGGTGTTGTTGTTATTTGTGCTTGACCAGCGAAGAGTGCCACGAAGACGTTCTCAAAACTATTCTGGTAGCCCTGTTTAGAGTAAAAGACACCATCCAAAAGCTTGGAATCACGAGGACAAACACTATCGCCTCAAAAGGTATGTTGTCAAACTTCACAAAGTACACGCCAAAAGTTCATCAGCAACAAACCAACGAAACTCTGAGTTTCATTCATTCAGCCTTTACGACGCCCAAGCCAGCTACATTACTCAATCGACATGCGGTTTCTACACCCTATCTTGATAATATACAGCGCTACCGACCAACTCTCAACGATCCAGCTATCAACGAATTTGGTTCACTATGGGATGAAAATTGCTTTGAATGTTCAACGGTAAACACTCACATCATATTCGTCAGCAAGCCCGTCGGTGTGATCCTTCACGCTATCTTCTACGATCTTGATTATTTACTGTTAATGGTTGGCTATTTTGAAAGAATTCAAGTAATTCAACATGAAGTTAACATCACAATTCTCTTCGAACACAAACACCTTCCACGTCCACGCCGACATCGACATAATCAAAACAATCACAACGGATATTGTCACGGTGATAATCATCACGTATGTCGTTACGACCATCATTCAACTATCACGTAGTTCAAGCTATCGTCAACGCTCAAGACTATTGTATCGTCAACACCAGAAGAACTTTCTATCAGTTACTGTATTTGATTTACAATATTTCATATCAAAGTTACTCAACAATGTTATCATGGACTTTCATTCTAGGATAGATTACATCAGTTATTTATTTATACAGCAATCACATATGCGTTCAGCACTCTCGTGCTCACCGCTCCCAGCGGGGGCATGTAGTAGTATTGTAATTGTGTTGTAATCATTGTCATAACATCCTGTAACGTCATATTACTAATTGTCGTCCATTCATCGTAACTCATGTAAATACCGTCCCTCGACACTTGTAAACTCATTCCTTGCTTGGTGCTCTCACGAATAACATCTCGACTCAATCTCTTGTGTCATATATCTCAATCCTGCTTACACACAGTATTCTCATACTATTACAGTCACGGGTTTCAACTTTTTATTAATAATTCTCAACTGTTCAGAATCTGTTTGAGTATGTCTGCAAATTATTAAATGTTCTTCCCAATGCTCAGACCTTTGATCACAATAAAAGACTTCACAAAGTAAAAAATCAAATGAGATCAATGTGAAAGTTTGAATATTTTGAAAAAGGCGAAATGTTCAATTTTAATTTTGGGACACAAGTCTGGACATTCTAGTCTCCTTTCGAATAATCTCAAAAATGTGGTAAAGGTGTTGGCCCATCTCCAATTGTAAGGAGTTGTGCACAATAGGCCACCATATACGGGCCTGCACTACGACCCTGGTGTGGATTCCTTTTTCTAGCTTTGGTTTTCTTCTTGTGATGACCGTTATTTGTTTCACATCAATAGTTGTTATGATGTGGTCTCAGACTTCAATGTTATTGTTAATGTTATACTATTCTAGGTTTTAATTTTAGAACATGATTCTCTGTATGATTTTGTCTTATTCAATTTACTCGTTATTGGTTTAATTAATCAGAAATGTTTCTAGTCTTAAGTTTGCACACAGTGTATTCAATACATACAAGGTGAGATTCTTCCCACTGTCCTGATGATTCCAAGTTGTTTGAATATGAGGACAATTTCTAATCAACTGAGTACCCAACTGCCTTGGTTATCGCAATGGTTGCAGTAAATCTTTCTTATTTGTGCTGTATCACATCGCTTGTGCAACGTTGTGTACAACTGGCCATCTTATAAAAGTGGCCCCCAATGAGAGCCTGGCAGGGTTCCTCGAGTCCGACTCATTTCATTTATTAAGTTAGATCTGATACTAACATTTTAAACGTGCAGAGTTTTGGCAATAGAGTTGGGCTTCAGCTAGGTATTGTCCCTTTTGGAAGCACTCTAGATTAGTATTTCTATCTGAATTGATCAGGTTGTATGTATCCCAAACATTATGTTTGAGGATAGCCTCTGATATAAGTTGAGTATGTGTCACTGTGATATGCTCCGCTTGTTAACCCCATTTATTGCATTTATGTTGAAAAAGAAAAGAAGATGCTGATTCTTAGTTAGGCTGTGTCCCTGTTCAGTACTGTCCTGGTTTAATGAGGGGCTATGGTACATGACACCCCTTCAATGCTGTATGTTGCCTCATTGATGATATAAGTTCTTTGTTCTAGCTTATACACCATTCCTCCTCCAATGCTGACAGTAGAAGTTAACCAATGATTGTTGCCACAGCATTGATGTTTCTGTGTGTTCAATGCATTGGGAAGATACGATTCAAATTGTGTTTACAGACCGTTTGGCCATTGGCTCAATGTTAACCACAAAGTGAAATACTTTATAAAGACTCAGTAATGTCATCAGGTTAGTTTAATTTTGATTAACAACATGTTATAGAGGTGTTGGCCCATCTCCGCTTGTAAGGATTTGTGCACAGCAGGCCATCATATACGGGCCTGCACTGCGAGTCTGGTTTGTGGATTCCCTTTTCAGCTATTTTATTGGCTTGCGACATTTTGTGCTCTGGCGACATCAGAAAAGTTAAAATTTTTCTAACTACATTTTTTCTTTCGGGGACATGGTCGTGGCTAGATCAGGAGTAACTTGGACAACACAGACGGCTTTGAGCTATCCCCCATGAAAATTTCGTTTGTTTTGGTTTCGGTGTACCAACTATCCATAGCATCATCTCGTATTTGTGGCGCATGTGTAGTGGAACCCCAGCCACTTAAAGCATTCCATGCGTGACTTTCTGCGGGACCTTGCGTATTAAGGAAAGACGTCTGATAAATCGTATAATAATATTTTAATTGCAGCTGCTAAACTGTGAATATTTTTAACTAGTTTAATATATGAGTACGAGTAATCAATTTTTCGTGCAATTTACCGTAGAAATATAAAATGTATATTAATTTAGAAACGATGTTTTGATTTGCTCACATTAGGCCAAAATTCGAGGTCATTAAAACATCAATTACTTATTTGAGGTATAAATATTTTTATGGTTCAAAAATGCATATCAAAAAATGATAGAAATGTTTTTATTTTTTTAGGGTAAATATGTCTAAAATATTTGAGAAACATTTTTCCCTTTTTTTCATGATCTGAAATACTATTTTTATGGGCTTCCTTCAGTCCAAACGCTCTATTTGAACAACCCTTTGAAGCGTAATTAAAGCTACCCCCAAGAGATTGTAGTTTGTAGAACAGTTGGCCTTAATAGCTCTATACTGAATTAATATCCTCAGCTGGCTTACTGAAAAAATTTTGAGTCGTGCTTCGTCAGTTAGACGATCAGGAAGGAATATAACCCTGAGAAAAGGTAACATCTATCTTCCAGATTTAATTTTACATGTTATTGAACAAATTTATGTTTTGATTGTAGGATGTCTGAAATGCCTAAAAAACGTAACAGTTATATCTCTTATAAATATGTGTAAAGTTCTCTCATGAGCACCTTGCCAGGGACGAAACTCGTGCCAGACCTTAAATATTATCTATGTATTACACTGATAACTGCATCAAACATGCAAGGAGAATTACTGCAACTCACTTTTTGTTCTCTTAATTTTTAGATTTCCCAGTGTATTTACTTGTCAATTATTTCTAATACTTTATGATTAGTTTTAGATTTACACGGAGCCCGAACGGTATAATCCAAAGGAATATTCCGGCTGTGATGTGTATAGGCCTCGTAGACGTAGAACTAGCGCAAAATCGAAACTTCGAAAATCACATCTATACATCTCTAAATTTAGCGATATCAGGCCTACTGCGTGTTTTTTATCTTTCTTTATACTGAATCTTTTTTCTTTCACAAAATAATATAGCAAGAAATTATTCATTCTACCTGATTTTGTTTTTACACTTTACAACATTTGAATAATGAACCATAAATAGTGGCCTGTTGTTTATTGTGACGTTGTATGTAAACCAGACGAAATGAGTAGCGTGTGATTATCACGCTTAGATCTGATTGAGATGCATGCAACAAAATTGTTTCTCGTATATAGTTCACATAGAAAATGTTCTGTTCACCTATATAAAATGTTTTGAATATTCAATCAATTCCAGCTTTATTATCTAGTCTAATTTCATATTCTCTTGATAAATGGTATGGCAATAAACCAAAGTGGAGTGATGTGTTATATTAATTATTTCTCATTATTAATGACATATGTGGACATGTATAGCACACCGGGAGGTTATCTTTCCTAATGTAATCCTTTCCAGAACCTGCTATTATTTATATATTACAAAAAACTGAATTATGAATTATTTTAGAACAATATTATAAAACGTACTCCAATCAGAAAGCTATAATCATTAAATCATGTGCAATTTGAGAAAATTATGATGGCAGGTAGAATATATGGCCCTGGAGGAATCAGTAGGAATAGCTGCATGCGGCGTATATATGTATAGCTGCATATTGAAAACCAATCAACGCCTATCTGCAATGAAGTCTGTTGAAATTGTTCCGATGTGTCGCGGGTGAGATCAGTAAAGAACATTTAATTACTATTTACAAAATAATTATGAAGCGCAGACCCAGGAAGGAGATTTTTTCCTTGAATCCTTACCAACGAAACAAGACAGTACTTTGGCTAGCCTTCATTAAGCTTGTGTGACTCAATCAATGTTTGTAACATTTGAATGGCATTTGAATCTAAGGACGTAAGATTGAAAGAGAATTGTGAATCATCAACTGTTAATTTTCATTGGGCAGCCTTTATCCTTACCGAGCCTCTTTCACAGTAGAACTACCAATGCATCGTACTTCCTTTGCTAGTATATCGTTTCTTATACCTTTCATGGTCATACGTGGGCTACGTACGTCATTTAATTATACTTACGTTTTTCTTTCTATATTTAGGATGGAGAATATCAAAAATAAAAAATTCAAGACACACTTTTTCCTTCTACTGGTTCTCGGATTCAATTTACTCCAAATCGTGTTGTTGTCCCAAGTAATGTATGTAGAGCATTTGGTAAAAGGAAATGCAGCCTACAAAATAACGAAGCAAATCAAACATATCACAAGCACAAAATGCTGCATCCTCTGTATCAACAACAAGCAATTGTGTGAATTCAAACGAGAAAGGGAGCTTTTATGGACAAGCAAGATCATTTGTGAGTTTTTGACAAGCGATAATGATCAACTGAGTGCTGACGAAGTGTCAGAATTCAGAAGTGGAAACGGACCTGTCACAGTAAGTAGACATTATTTCGTAATTTTTTGAACCTGTCACAGTAAGTAGACATTATTTCGTAATTTTTTGATTACAGTAATATACATGCATCCCATTAAAACCATGATATGTAAATCGAGACTCCTTTGTGTTCTTACGAATGAGGACTGTATTTATAATATATGAGTGTATTTAAACTCAAAAGATCAAGCATTGGATGAACCACACAAATGAACACAACCAATTTTACTCTACTTTCTTTCTATTGAGGAGTTAGCTCAACACTGCACAAACTACCGCATAATTTGGCGTAGCTTGGCATAACTGACTAGCTAATACAAACTCAAACTATTTATACTACATTATTACGTCACAACGAAAGGTTAATTATTACAACATTACGCGTGCTTACATAAAAGGAAGTTAACTTCTTACTAAACGAGGCTATCTGAAATGTTATAAATAGTTACTTATAATAGTGCAGTTTTCGCCCTAACACTCCTATCTTCACAGCTGTACCTGTAGCATAATTATAATAACTTATAAAGTTGACTGAAGAATATCTAATATTTGTATTCTACTCTGTAGACTAATGCTGAAATTGAAACAACTTTCTCAGTTTCGTAAAACGTTTTTGGAGACATTGTTGATTTTCTTTGATAATTATGTAAATCATCCATAATCATGAAATCTATGTGTTATACAATATAGATTCAGATGTTGATGCTTCTTCAGTTCTTCCTTCATCTGTTCTCTTGACGTTTTTTATCATTAATCTCCTCTGTTATGACGTACCAGTGCATGATGCAGAAATGTTAATTAGAAAAGAGAATAGGTGAAAATTTCATCCAATCAGAAAACTGCATTAGAAATTAATGATTGATTGGTCTCAAAAAATTAGTTGAGTTTGTTACAAATTCTTTCGGAAGAAGCGAATCAACTGGAAAGTGTAGATATATTGTGACCTATACATTCAGAACAAACTTTACGCCTATATAGCTACGCCTTTATGACTTTCTCCTCATATTTCGTTCGTAATGGTGCTGGTGTCAGTTGTTTGTAACTTTATTTATCAAGCTATGTGATCAATTTTATGATTTCTATATACTTCAATATAATGCCTTTTATTACATCTATCATATTTGTTAATATATAGAGATTGGAAGAAATCAACTTTATCGAGACAGGTTAGTACCGTGAAAAGTGAGGTGGGTCTATCTACAATTAAATTTCAAAAAAAGAGTAATTAAGATTGGTTAAAAAGAGTTCATTTTCGTTTGAAAGCTACGATCTATTTTGATGATGGCATTTCTCAGTGACGCAAAATCCGGTATACCATAGATTGTTATATACTAAAATTGATTATTCGTGATCTCTAATCTGTGTTCCTCAATTACAACTCTTGTGTGTGTCATTTTGTCATGTTTTTTCAAATTTACATTTCAATAATAACTTACCTTTGTAATAATCATTTTGGTGTAATAATACTTCCCCTACGACACCGTTGAAAGAAATGTTTAGGATGACAATTCAAAAGAGCATCAGAAAAAGACACACATTAGATGCATTTATGTAATATTATAATAAGATGTAACTTTTGGGACATCCTTGCAGTATCCTGATAAAATTCCATCGACCAATACATGCCGGCAACGTTACCATATACATACTACACTGTATTTAGCAACATTTAATAATTCAAATTATATATATATGCCTCATCAGCGTACATCACATAAAATTCTGCTCAGTTGACATCACTTCGAAATTAATATAATATGATCCTTTATATTTTTCTAAATTATTGACAAATTGATAATGGAGTTTCATATCTTAAATTTCCATAGCTCCATTTGCTTCTTCCTCATCCTGTTTGTCATCCGGGACAGCTAGCAGCATCCATATCATCGGAAACAGTAAGGCACATTTTTGAATTTTATTTTTCGTGATATTTTACTCATTATATAGCATATTTGTATCCTATAGCACATATATCACAACAAATTAAAGTGGTTTGGAGCAGTGACATCAATTTGAAATTGATATAATATTATCCTTTATAAATTTTCAAATAATGTACCAGGTTATTGGGAACTTGGTAGGTATACAGATGGTGGGATAAAATAAGGTCCATTTATGTCAGCTGTTGTCCTATAGCAATATTTTAGGGTTTCTCTTGTTCATCTGGTCATTTTAGCCAAGCTCTGTTAAAATGCAGACTTGTGTTGCGTATAACGTGCCTTGAATGTTTCTGTAGCATATCCGTAATTAGCCTCATTTTAGCTTTGCCTCACATTCATGTAAGTTCAATGTTTAATATTATAATTCCTGTTTTAGTTAGTTTCCTGACAGTCCTCTTGAGTAAGAAAAACATTTAACACGAACTACACAGTCTCGTCATTTTGTCTATTATTACCGAATTAGTATATTACCACAACCCCACAATTGGTCCGTCGAACCGTCAACCCAATGTAACTCTTTCCCTCTTCGTTGACTGTGTTGTTACTGTAGCCTTGTAGATAATACCTTTTAATCGGCATCTATTTCCAAGTGGGAAAGTAACTTTATCCCTTCAATTGCAAAGTTGAAAAGCAGAAAACATCCGCTGGAAGCATCTTCCTGAACACGAGGAAAATCTTTTTTACCAACCGCACACAACAAAAACAAGAAGCAGTAACAAAAGAAAAAGAAATAGAAAAATGATATAGTTGATCAATTGCAGGGATAAAGTTCTCTGTATTATTTGTACATTTATTTATATCGATATTACTAGTAATTAATACTAAATTCAAACTCTGAACATAGTTAGCTTATAAACTCGCAAATGTTTATTTTTTCACTTAGCATTCAAATTTGCTGTGGAAGTTTGTTTTGTAGACGTTCAGAACTTCAGAAACCAATAATTCGAATGGAGAAGTTTTCTATTGTTAACTTCCCCTTTAGATGCAAACAGGGCCGTCTCCAGAAATTTACTTTAAGAGGGATGTCGAGCAATAAATTTGCGAACTTCATCGGAGGCCGATCCTGACATGTAACTGTAAATTGGATGCAAGTCCAAGGTGCGGTAACTGGTGTTGAATCGGTGTTGAAGCGTGGCGAGAAAACATTTTAGGGCCATGTTTTCAAGAGGTACCATTGGGTCTAAAATTTCTCTCGTCTGTCCTGATCAAACACCCAAAGCTGATGATAATTGTCTCTATGCAGTATTCATCATTTCTGTTGACATGAATAAATGGACAAGCATTCAAAGAACTCTCTTATTTCTACTCTTAGAAAGCGAACATCACAATATCCCTTGCCATTTTTTCCCTCTTTTGCCGACAGAAGACATTGTATGGATAATTTGCCGAATGACCAAGTCACCAGGGGGGTCTCATGCCCCCAATACCCCGGTACTAGGGACGGTCCTGGATGCAAAGTTTCTCAAATATAATGTTTTGCTCTACATTCTTTTGTATCGATATAGCGAGAATAGCAATTATTAAGCAAAAAAAACAAGGGATGGATCCGGAATGGATATTTCAGAGTAAGCACCCAAGCGGCTATTGATATTTCACTGTTTATAAAAAATTTATTTCAGGGGGTTATGGTGGTTGTCAAAGTGATTGTTCAAGTGGAATTGTTAAGTTTGATCCAAATCATCCTCCTCTTGAGATCATTGAGATTGTCTGTAGTGCGGAATATTGGATGGAGTGCGAAAATCCTGAGGTAGGGTTTATTTTAAAATAATGTTTATCAATGATAGAATTGAGATTGGGTTGTGTGATATCACGACATAAGCATTAGAAGGCAGATGATGACACGATCATAGCTGAGACAGAAGTGATTTATATTGACGTTAAATTTACTATATGTACAGAATATATAAACGAGGTTTATATGAAAATGAGGCATCACAACTTCTTATGCCACAACTTCCCTCCTTCTAGGTTGAGAAACATGTAGATTAAATATTATTACAAACTAATTATTATTTACAGAAAAATATTATGAAAAACATGCCGCTCCGGAATCCTGAATCATGTTAACATCAATACCATTAACTATGATTATCTCAGGGGTCAGTGCTACGTCCCCTATTTTCAGATTGACATCGTCAAACAAATGGCAAATAAATGCTAAATCATTATCATCATCAGGAGTATTCTTATTGAGAGTATCAATGTTTTCTACATGTAAATCTATGCAATTAATATCTGTCGGCTTACATGAGTTGGCCTTTTTAAAACAACATTCAATGAAATCTCCTAGCTTACGACATCTTGCGCATCGTTTATTGTAGGCTGGACACTTTCTAGGTGGATAATTCATATCACAAAATTTACATTGTTTACGTGTAGATTCAGTAGTAGCCATAGTCAATACAGGCAAACTTGTACCAGATTTATCATCGCTACATTGCTTCTGCTGAATAAATATGTCTGTTTGTTCGCAGCATCTTGCTCTCTCTCGTAGATCTTCGAAGGATGCCTCAGGAAACTGTCGCATATGATCCAATAAATCCCGAGAAATTCTATGATCTTCAAAGCAATTTATAAAAGCTAAGCGCTTCAACTCAGAGGATGGATCTGCCATAGCGTTTAATTGCCAAAAGTCGCAACGATCAGCGAGATGGAAATTAGACGTTAACGTTAAATGGACTAAATGGCTTGACCAAACCAGAAAGTGTAATATAAGCGTTCTCGCCACATAGCTCCAGGAATAAATCTGTCTTTGATAATTCTTGATGTTTATTAGCGTCACCATCAACAATCTTCTGTCTACGACATCTAGCATTGAAAGCTCCAAACCAAGCAATAGATTTCTCTACATCATCAACCTGTAGGATTCTTTTGTGATCCATTACGCAGCGCCAATTGTGATATCACGACATAAGCATTAGAAGGTAGATGATGACACGTTCATAGCTGAGACAGAAATGATTTATATTGACGTTAAATTTACTATATGTACAGAATATATAAACGAGGTTTATATGAAAATGAGGCATCACATTATGCCACAAGTTGATACGTTGTCAATGAAAAGTTATTTACCTGATTATTTGAGCCGTTCACGTTAGCTAATTGACAGTGAAAAGTTGAGTTAAGTAATGGGTTCATATGAGTGAAAGGCTATATGAAGTTATTATGGTATATAAAAATATTTTGAAATAAATTTATTTTTAAAATATCTCAAGAGCCATGTATTTGATTGCCAATGTTCTTCCATTAATGCGGTCAACAATGTTGATGAATATGGCCTTACTTGTCCCGCTAAAACTTGTAATTTTATGAATCATTTCTAATGTAATGCTTTGGTTCTCATTCCTCGTTTCTCATTTTTTTCGTTATTCCGTATTTGACGTCCTATTTTATTATATACTTCGTTTTTGATTATTCGTCTCACTTGAATGGTTTCACACTTTTTTTCCTGTTTTTCAATTTTATTTCCCCATTTTTATTACAGTATATAGTAATTGATGTCTGTTAATAATATATACATATGTATGGAAAACATACTGATTACTATAACAAGAAACAAGAAAATACATGTTTTTATCTATATAAACATGTTTCACATTTGGTTCCACAGCAAACAGCCACTTCTATCCTGGTTATCCTTCCTGATTGCACGCTCTCAGCAGGTGTCGGTGGGTACTGGTATCTCGGAGACCTTACCTGTCATAAGTGGTGATCCTCAGGGCTCTGTTCTCGGTCCTTTATTGTACATTTTAGTTATTAACGATATTATTGATTGCCTTCATCGTGATTGTCATATTAAGCTGCTGATGGCGCGAAATTTTACTCTGCGCGTGAATCTGAATCTAATGAATCATTGGCTACCACTCTTGACAGTTTCTGTTCCTGGCCAAAAGATTGGCTACTCCAAATTGCGTTTGAAAAATGACATTCAGCTTCATTTGGAAATACCAATATTCCTCGTCTACTTTTCTCATTGTCAGACCATCAATTAGACGATGTCAAGCAGATTAGAGATCTTGGAATTATTGTAACATCAGACATGAAAACCTCTGTACAGTGTGCAAGTTTAGTTTCAAAAGCCTTTTCAAGATCCTATTTGATATTTACGTGCTTTGTATTATCCAATATCAAGATATTAATGTTGTAATACCTTGCCTATGCTAGACCGATTTTAGAATCGGATACTCCTGTATGTCACCCTATCTTGTCAAAAACATTAAAAAAATCGAAAGAGTTCAACGTAAATATACTCGATATATTTGAAAAATTGGAAAAGTACCATATATAGACTACCTATATATGGTATATAGAAACTCTTGAATTAAGAAGGATCAAATTTGATCTATATTTAGTTTACAAAGTATTAAATAACCTTGTAGATATAAATGAATTATTTACCTTCGATGTTAACAAATATAAAACATGCCTGGATATTGTTATGCGGGTACTTATAGCTATTAAACTAGGAGAGCAAAATAATACGACCAAGCTCGTTCAGATATCAGAATAGAATCAAAGTTATAATATAAAATGACAGGGGTTACAAACAGAGGAGAGGGGAAGCCGATATTACATAACATACTCCCGCTTATAAAAAAAATCACCGCCCCGGTGATTAACATCTAAATATTTAAATTTAATAATAGCATAAAGTAAAAATAGATAATTATAATAAAATATTGTGAATAATTAAAAAAAATATATTGTGATTGTTCAATAAAGTGTAAAATATTTAACCAGAATATAACTAGTAGGTAGCTATGAAATGTTTAATTTTAAATTAGATCTTTTAATTATTTGAATCTTTAATATCTTTATGGTACTTATTAATTAATAACAGGACAGCTTCGCTTCTTAATGATTTGCTAGGCTCCCAAGTAGCGTCTGTCACGGGATAGTCTTTCCATTTTACCAAATAACTCATATCACGTCCACGTTTGCGGCAGTCTAGTATGGCTTCAATTGGGTAATATCCATCCGGTAGTTGTTCTTCAGGATCATCCGATTTAAAGTCACTGCGACGATCAATCCAAGGTTCCAGATTACTTACACTGACTTACTTATACTGGAGCATACGTATATACGGTTGATTGTCGTACAACACGATAAAAATTATTACCAAGTGATTCTACTATTTTATACGGTCCATCAAAAGCAGGAAGTAATTTGGAAGAGACATTGTCACTACGTTGATGTAAACGTTTTCTAACTAAATCTCCGATGTTAAATATAACATGACGAACGCGTTTATCAACTTGTTTTTTCATAGATTTAGCTGTTAGTTGATTATGATGACGTACAACTGCATGCGCTTTTACTGCAAGTTCTGCAAAATGTGTAGTAGTAAATGGTCCATTTGGATGGACGGTGTCTAATTGACTATGCGTCCAAACATCTAATGGCGTATTAGCTTCACGCCCAAATAATGCATAAAATGGTGATACTTTAGTATGTGCATTAGGCGTTGTATTATAAGCATAAGCAATGTGTGGTAAAAATTCATTCCACGAAGTATACTCTGGATTAACATAATGTTTGAGCATATTGATGACGTCAGCATTTCGACGCTCCGTCCGCCCATTACAACGCGGATGGTACGGAGCAGTAAATCTTTGAGTAAACTTTAGTCTAGTAGCAATAGCATTCATTAATTCATTTCGAAATGCACTACCACGATCAGTTAAAATTTCTTTAGGCATACCATAATGTAAGAATACATGATTAACTAAAAATTTTGCTACAGATGCAGCATCGGTAGACTTAGTAGCTTTTAATATAGTGAATCGACTAAAATGTTCAATAAAAACTAAGATATGTCGATGTCCTTTAGCGCTTGGTGGCGATAGTGGACCAATATGATCTAGACTAATCCGATCAAAAGGTTGATCTGCAGGTAGCGGATTAAGAGTGCCAGATTCTGCAACACGAGGTTTTTATTAAATTGACACGTCGGACAAGAGCCAACATAGTCTTTAACGTCATAATAAGCTTTAGGCCAATAATATTTATCAACTAGACGTGCCCAGGTTCGTTTTTGTCCTAGATGACCAGATGTAGGTATATCATGCAATTCTGTTAAAATAGCTGCACGTAAAGTGATAGGTACGTATAATTGTACTCTAGAAGCGCCATTAGAAATACGATATACTAAACCTCCAATTAAATGAAATATCTTAGAACGAAGTATATCTTGTTTGGAAGGCTTAGGAATATTAGTTAAATTATTATTATTAGATATAGCTAAATTGTAATTAGTAATTCTGTCTAAGCTTTCCGTTATGGAAAAAATAATCGGATCATCCGATTGCTCTTTGATTAAATTAATATCAACATTGTTCGGATTGGATATAGAAGTAATGCCAACATGAATAGTTGATGGATCAATAATATCAGTTGATATTGAATCAGTAGTAAATAACACTTTGTTTATAACATCATTTTCGTAAATCCTTGATAAAGCATCGGCGTCATAATTCTCCTTACCGGGTCGATGTACAATCTTCATAAAACCAATATATTCTTGTAAAAGTAAACTCCAACGTACAAGTCGTGATGTAGTATGTTTAGTGGTGAATAGCCAGACCAATGCAGAATTATCTGTGATGACTGTGAAACTTCTACCACCTAGATAAGACCGAAAACGTTCAACAGATTTAATAACTGCTAATAGTTCTTGTTCTGAAACAGTATAATTTTCTTCATGTTTAGAGGGTCGTGGGTTCGATCCCCTCATTGGGCTCCAATTGTTATGCGGGTACTTATAGCTATTAAACTAGGAGAGCAGAATAATACGACCAAGCTCGTTCAGATATCAGAATAGAATCAAAGTTATAATATAAAATGACAGGGGTTACAAACAGAGGAGAGGGGAAGCCGATATTACAATATGCAAATATGCATTGGCATAACAATATAGCCTAAAACTGAAAAGCATGCAGGTCCATCCTAATGCTAACAGAAGCATCAAGAACTTTTTCTGTTCACGAGTCATTTCGTGGTGGAACGACCTACCCAACGAAATTGTAATTGCACCAACGTTTGCAACCTTCAAATCAAGACTAGATGCAATTGATTTATCAAAGCGTTGTGAATGTTAATTTTCTTTTGCCTTTAAATTCAATACAAATTGCAGTCTCACAGGGATTAAATTTTATGCCTCTTTTATGTTTAATGTCTTTTTCACCAGTGGCTTTGCACCATGCAAAAAATATGCAAGATTAAACTCTGACAGCGTAAAATTTTATCAAAGCAGATTATTTGTTGATAATCAACTTCTTTTAAAACAGTAGATTCATTCTTTGATTGGGCTAATTACTGGCAGCTCCGTAAATTATATCTTTTCTGGGAACTTTATGGTACTTGGATTCTTTTAGCCACCTATGCGAAATTCTCTTTAGTCAAGCTGCAATGCTGCCAAAACGCAATATTGCATGTTTCTCTTGTTCAAGATATTACTACAAATGAAGTTTAATAACCTGTAAGACATATGTTGGACGCTTGGTCTATTCCGATTCATTTTGGAAATTGTATCTGTTGAAATACAATTTTATTAGGCTGCATATATAAGTGAATCGTATATTTCTTGTATAATTTATGTGTCACTTCTAATATTTCTTCCGTCTAATATAACAAAAGAAAGACTGCAAAAGTTCAGATTCTAGGTTAGTCTAATTTTCCTAAAAACGATAATTATTTTACGTTGGTAAATATATTTTCTCAAACAGTTCGTATGTTAATAATAAATTTGTATCAAGTAAACCATTATTTGTTTCAAGAATATCAATATTTCTTGAAGCAAGTAATATATGTTTGCTCAAAGCAAGCAATATGATTGCTTGAAGTAAGCAATACTATTTTTTTATAAGCAATCCTATTCTCAAACAGCCAATATTATTGCTTAAAAGAATCAATATTATCACATCACTAGACTAGTTTATTGTTCAAAATAGGCAATAATTTCATTGCTAAAAGGTAATCTACCCGATTCACATTATATATATTGTCATTGAAACTTCAAGTGTTTCGTGAAAAAAAATCCACCTGAAATTAATCCATGAATGTAATATTATTAATTTCAGAACCATGAAAAATGCCCTTGTGGCCCAAAATCTGAGCCAGTATTTAAAGTAGACACTAGTGGTGCATTACAAATGTCTTGCCGAAAAAAAGGATATCTGGCACTCTGCATGTGTATGTCATCGGAATCAGACGCTGCACTTTCTAACTAACGTTGGTGAGGTATCAGGCAATAAACAGCAATAATCAATTCTATAACAACCACACAATGCCAAATTGCAATCTGTAGTTTATTTGTATCACTTTCTGGGATAATTCACCAGTTAATCTCAGTTTTATAATACCGGGGTATTTCATTAGCGAACCAATTTCAAAAATTTAGATTTATCGTATGCTCTATATGCTGTAAATGACAAATATATACTACATTGTCTCCAATTTATTAATTGATGGATTGATTGATTGATTGATGTACTTTACAGAATATATATCTTCATGACAACTGTAATCATAAATCACTTCTAACTTCAAAGCTTTGTCATCAATTTTTATAGTATGAATACTGTGTTGGGGTAATTGGATGATTGTTGTTTGATAAATGTAGAAAAATTGCTCCGCTGTGCATGACGCTTAACAATTGCGCATAAAAATCACCTGATAGAGGGGTCTTAAATCATTCATCACATGAACAAGTTTTGAAAGACTTTAGATGTAACATGAGATGTAAAATAAAATTGGAATAAATTAGAAATAGTGAACAATAAAATTATAATAAATGTCACTTCACAAATCGTCAAAATAAACCCCAAGCATTTTACTGTGGAAGATTTTAAATTCCTGTAGTGCTTATTAAACTTTTGCTATGCTAATAAACTTATGCTAATAGTCCACCAACTTTTTTTCAGTGTTGTTGTCAAACTATAGGAACTACTATAGGTGCTTGACGTCATTACCTCGATCAAATTTATCGTACGTTCTGTTTGGGATTGTTTACGCGCCTTACATGATGTGATCAACTTCCATCTATCCGACAAGACGATGATGAAAAAACTTTTTGTCCAGTTTCATAGAATAGACTCAAGGATACTTTGTAACCATGAGTCGAATAGTACTTATCAAGGCCCGAGCAAAAGAAAAACTTTTTTGGTTCGACATTGCTATGGTTGCAAAGTTCGAACGTTGTTGCATGTGTGGTGGATCATAACTAACAGCGAATACACAGTAATTTATTTCCTTTTGCATGGGTTATCCTCTCATAAAAAAATATTAAACATAACAATAACAATCAACTTTCGGCTCTCAGTTTTTCAACAATGAAAGTAAAACTTTATCTATCTGGTAACATAGGAACAATAAATCTTTGAATATTAGTAGATATCACCATAATCTCACAGTAAGTAGCTATTAAAATATACCATAAGAGCAAACCATTTCATATAAACCATTAATGTAAACCATGCAAAGACAAATAATTAACCATTCGAATTGCGTTCTATATCTTCGCTGCGTCTAGTAGCGGACAAGGAGATTCGTCAGTTCAAAACCCAGTAAGGGTGACGAAACAGGATTGGTTAAAAAGAAAGTTTTAGCTTTTGGATACTTTACAGCTACGAAGCATCAGCACGTTGTGCTACCTTCCAATGGAGTGCAATGAAGCATTCAACATTCCGTCTTTTTTTCTTATTTGACAAATTTTTATCAAAGTAAAAGATTCCTCAGAAGCTGATCGCTTATAAATAGTTTTTCGACTGATTTTCAAAAAATATTCAATTTTGATTTACTGTATACAATAGAATAATAGAATATTTGTACTATATTAATTATAATAATAATAATAATAATAATAATATGCAAACCATTTAAGAGAGTGCTCGATACAGTTAAGTAGAGCTATGTATAAATGAAACAAAGATTAGTCAAGTTTTACCGAGACTCTAAGTTTCGCGCTTGTACGCTCTTAATTGTTATTGTATACATCCCTATTTGGATCCCTGATTGTAATCTTCTTTATATTCAATCCGCATTGCCGTGCTTGTGTTTTTCAGAGAAATGTAACTAGTCTATTGAAGAGTTATGTATCGAAATTCGCGGCTCAAATATCGACTGACTGGAGCAATATGACGCATAAATGAAAAAGCTAAGAGATTCAATTTCAGAAATATTTCATCCAAAGGCTGCCGGTCTTCTTTCACTCATTAACTGAGCATAGGAGCCTATATATGTCTCATGCATACTAAGCTACATGTGTTGTGCGTGTGCATGATATTTAAGTGGATTTGCCTGTTTGATGCTGCCGTTATGGGAAAGGCTACAATCCGCAATTCTTGCTACAATTAAAAAGAGATAATAAACATCGGTACATTTTGAATCATTGAAACATTTTGGTCTTTCACGTTGCACAGCTGTAATCTACCTGCTATTGCGGTAGGTGTGTATTTCTAATGTTTCCTGAAAACATGGGCGTGGAATATGTCAAAATTGCCCCAATTTTCCTAAAAATATTTATTGTGGTATGTCACAAGTACCCCGTACCTCCCAGGATTTACCCCCAACGTTGCAAGGATCCATTCTTGGAGGATAACTTTAATTGATGCCAGGTGAAACGATATGAAGCCATAAAACTTTTGTATACATACTCTTCAAGTACTAACCAATACCGTCGAGGAAACGTACTCAGTTTTCTATGCTTGTTGAAAACTTTGAAATCCTACAAAAGGAACTAATAATAGTTAAATGACAATTGTCTCAAGTTTAGAAGCAATGACAGCAAAGAAGCAAGCAATTTTAGCGGGTCTAGTTGTGACGAGTGCTAATCATTGGTGATAAGATGATTAGAATGTTTTGTTGTTGGAAAGATTGGAACTATACAGGCCTTCAGATCGAATACAGATGTGTGTCATTGCGCTAATCCCATGTTCATTGTTGTGATGGATGACTTAGATATTTTGTTTTGATTTAACAATAAAATTTAAAAGCTCTTCCATCATTTTTTTTAATCTAAAAACTGTGCTGTTGGGGAATCTGAATGATTGTTTGGATGTAGTAAAAGTACATACTAAGGCCCGAACAAACGATCCACTGTTTGGATTCGACTTTGTGCAGTGGGTCGTAACAAACAGCGAATACACAGTAAAATATTTCCAATTAGTAAATTTATTAGTAAGGTATAGACTATATTGCTTGGAGATTAATTTCCAATAAGAAACAGTCAATATAAAATTTGTAAAGCTATATGAATGATAAAGAATGATAAAACTTTATTCAGCTTTCTATTTTTTATTTTGTAAATACTAAAATTTACCTCTTATGTTAATGTTTTATTTCCTGCTTATATATATATATATGTATGTTGTAATGTATAGCCTAAGATGTCCTTTGAAAAAAAGTTTGATGTAAACTGATTGGTTTTCTGAATAAATGATGATGATGATGATGATGATGATGATGATGATGATGATGATGATAATGATGATGATGATTGTAGACTGTAACCGCAGTCAGTCTACTAATTTAAATAGTTGTATCTGTGTGTGTTAGTACCAAGATAATACGCAACAAATGAACTGCCAAATAACACAAATGAAGCTGCTCAATGCTGATATGTTGATAAGTTGTTAAGTTGTTTGGTTGGTTTTTCTTAAAGGAATAATTAAATCACATAAATTAATACAAAGTCGTTTAATAAATCAAATACAATGTAAACTAGGTTATAACACAATTACAGATAAAAAACATACCTTTGGTGTTCGTTCCAGCACAGATAACAACACCTATTAATAATATTTTACAATTCGTTCGAGTCAGCGTAGCTCTTCTCTATACTTTGGCTTTCTCCGACTGACTAACATTTACAATAATTTTACGTATTGAACACCAAAGGCGGAAAATATATTTATGATGACTAATTTTCGATCTTTCTAGATATTTACTTACAATATATTAACAAGATGACTAACTAGCTAATACGTCAAGAACAAGTGTACCTTAGTAGCTATGGTAACGGCGTCTAAATGTATAATGGCGGCAGCAAGAATATAATATAATGAATTGTCGGCTACATACCCGCCCCGATGAGCCATTGTCAAAATGCTCATCTTAAAAAACTTATAACGACAATTTACACTTATCTTAAAATAGCATAATATTAAAAACAGCTGAATTTCTAATTTTGTTCTGAAATAATTAATATAATTATTTAATTTAATTAACATTAACTAATCTCCCTCTAGTAAGCACAATTTTGCTATTGGGCGTAACAAAATTGTCGATCCTGTTTTGACCTTGACAGAGCGCACACAGCCATCTGGTCCTGGAATTGTTTCAGTAACTCTCCCTAATTGCCAATGATTTCTTGGTGTAGAGTTATCTACAATAAGAACTAAATCGTTCACCTTCATGTTCTTTGTGTGGGTGTTCCATTTCTGCCTTGTTTGTAGCATTGGCACATACTCCTTGAGCCATCGTCTCCAGAACTGGTCTGCCAAATACTGTCCTTGCCTCCATCTCCTTCTTCTGTGGTTATCTTCTTCGTTGAATATGCCTGGTGGTAGTGTCGGTCCTTGGAATTGAAGTAGCAAGTGATTTGGTGTTAATGGGCTTTCATCTGATGGGTCATCGCTAATTTGTGTAAGTGGTCTACTGTTTAATATCGCCTCTATTTCGACCAAAATCGTAGTTAGGGTTTCATCTCTTATTAGTTGGTTTCCGATGATTGCTCTCATACTCCTTCTTATGCTTTTTATCAATCTCTCCCAAACACCGCCCATGTGACTTGCGGTCGGGGGGTTGAAAAGCCAAGTTGTTTCTTTCTTCATCAAAATCTCCTTAATCTTTCTCTCATCTAGATCCTTCAAACATTGTTTGAGCTCTTTCTCTGCCGACGTAAAATTTGTACCATTGTCACTTTTGATGATCTCGGGACTTCCTCTTCTAGCTACAAATCTTCTTAAGGCGTTTATGAATGAGCTGGTATCCAATGAATGAGCGACTTCTATGTGGACTGCACGTGTATTGAAGCAAGTGAATAGACAACCGTAGCGTTTGACTGTACTTCTTCCTTGCTTTACTCTGAAGGGACCGAAATAATCTACGCCAGTAAAGTTGAATGCTGGCTTAAAGGGCGTCACCCTCGTCTTTGGTAAATTGGCCATGTACTGATGACTTGGCTTCTTTAGTCTTTTCATACAGTTAACACAATTTCTCAGGATTCTCTTAGTTGTAGTTCTTGCACCGACTATCCAAAACTTCAATCTCACTTCAGACAAAACATGGTTGAGCCCAATATGGCCCATCATAAGATGGTAGTGCATTATGATCAAGTTTGATACATGATGATCTTTGGGAAGAATTACTGGATGTTTTGCGTCATAACTTATCGGAGCTCCGTCAATTCTTCCGCCAACTCTTATTATGTCCTTGTCGATGATAGGTGAAAGTTTCACAATTTTACTTTGGATCTGAACCTTTTTCGTTTTCTCTAGATCGGCGAGTTCCTTTGTAAATGTAGTCCTTTGGGTGTGTTTAACGATGTATTTTTCCGCTAGTTTGATTTCTTTAACTGTGATTGGACTAGTTTGGAACTGTTTCTTGTTCGTCTTCGTCGCTTTCCATTTTACATATTCTTTAAATCTTATGATCCAGGCTATCCCTACTTTTAGTCTTTCCCACGATGAATATATTTTAATTAACTTGCTAATTATATCGTTTTCTGCTTCTTCTTGTGTTTGTACGATTTGGATTGTTCTTACTTCCGAATCAAACCCTGGACATTCTTTAATCGGGTTGTCGGATTTATCTTCAATCGGATTTTTAGATTGATTTTCAATCGGATTTTTAGGCCAAGACTCTTCTGACTGCTTCAAGAAGTCAGGTCCTTTGAGCCATCGTGAATCTTCCAAAAGGGATTTAACTTTCAGACCACGGGAAGCGTCATCCGCTGGATTGCTCTTTGTATCAACATAGTTCCATTGACCCGGGTCGCTAGCCTCTCTTATCTCGTTCACTCTGTTAGCCACAAAGATTGAAAATCGCTTTGATTCGTTGGCGATAAATCGCAAAACTGTTGTCGAATCTGTCCAAAAGAAGGTGCTGTCAATCTTGAGGTCAATCTCTTCTACGATTGTTTGAGCCATTCTAGTTGCTATTACTGCCGCTTGCAATTCTAGACGTGGAATTGTTTGTTGTTTAATTGGTGAGAGCCGTGATTTACCCATTACGAACGAGCAATTGATTTCTCCCTTTAAAGAGATACTTCGAAGATAGGCAACGGCACCATAACCATCTTGTGATGCGTCCGAAAAACAGTGTATCTCCCTTCTTTCTAATTCCTGTTCTGGAATCTTGAGAATGTTTCTCTCAACCTTCAAATTGTTAAGACTTGAAAGTTCTTGCGTCCATGATTTCCATACTTTCAAATGTTTTTCTTCTATTCTGTCGTCCCACCCAATTTTTTCTCTCCAGAGGTCTTGCAATAGTAGCTTAGCCTTGAATATATATGGACATGCAAATCCCAATGGATCGTACACCGAACTGACTGATGACAAAATACCTCTCTTCGTCATGGGTTTGTTAAATTCAAAGGTCTTGAAACCAAAACAATCATCGTCTGGGTTCCACTGTACCCCAAGGGCGCGGTCGATTGGCAACTTGTCGAGATCTAGGTTAAGTGATGGTTTTGCTCTTTCTGATTGAGATACTGTGTTAAGTATCCTTTTGCTGTTACTTGACCATTTTGTTAAATTAAAACCTCCTTTCATTAGTACCTCCTTTAGTTCTCTGATCATTTCGATTGCATCTTCTTCGGTATCTGTTGCCTTTAAACAATCATCTATATAGAAATTTCGGTGGATTGCCTGGATAGTGCTTTGTTTGTAGTGATCTTTATTATCATCTGCAGTCTTTCTCAATGCGAAACTGGCACACGATGGTGAACTGGTTGCCCCGAATATGTGCCTGGTCATCTGGTAGCTTTGGGGTTCTTCATCTAAATTACCTCCTGGCCACCATAGGAACTGGAGTGAATTACAGTCTTCGGTTGGTACCTTAAGCTGATAGAACATTGTTTGAATATCAGAAGCAAAAACAAATTTTCCTGTTCTGAATCGAGTCAGTACTCCAATCAAGGAGCTCGTTAGATCAGGCCCCTGTAAAAGGTTGTCATTTAGGGATGTTCCCATAAATCGGGCAGCTGCGTCAAACACGATTCTGACCTTTGTTTTATTTGGATTTATTACCGGATGATGTGGGAGATACCACACCCTTTCACTCTTTACGTTTTTTGGTGACTCTCTAGCGTAACCCTTTATTAGGTAATCGTTTACTATGCTTTTATACTTTTCTAATAAATCTGTATTGTTTACCAGTCTTCGTTTTAATGATTTAAGTCGTTGTTGTGCCATAATGGCATTGTTTGGTAATTGTACTTGGGGATCCTTCCACGGGAGTCCAATTTGATAGTGGCCTTCAACTATGATTGCAGACTTTCTCATTGAATTAAGTGCCCTATCGTCTTCGATTGAACTAGCAGTCTGATTATGGGTCTTACTTGTCCCATAGCTATCGATGGTCCAAAAGTTTTGTACTTGAGAATCTAGCTTTTCATCTATGTTTAATTCGTTTTCTTCTGCTATAGTTACGTACAGTGCATTGCAACTACTTTTACTGTTTGCCCTTTGTATGGCTGCCTGTCCCACTGCCGACCATCCCAGTTGAGTTCGTACGGCCCATGGTTCGTTTATCTTCCCTCGTTTGTGTTCTGTTGCTATTAAGGCCTCTGGACAGTTCGTCCCAATTATCATAGACACCTTATTAGATTTTATGATAGGGAAGTCTATGCCTTTGAAATGGTCCCATTCCTCTAGTCTTATTCTCTTCAGTTTGTCACATGTTAGGTTCAAATTATTCATGGAATAAATGGTGTTGATTTCTAGGGTAGGACTGTCATTTCCTAGAGGGGACACCTTCACAGTAGCTTTGTCACATTTGACTTTCTCTTTCTTGTTTACAGTATTTATTACTAACTGGCTGTCTTTCCCTTTAATATCTAATTCTTTGAGGACATTCTCTTCTACAAGCGTGATATTGGACCCAGTGTCTAGTAAAGCATTTATAGTTATTATTTTCGAGTTCCCGTATAGTTTAATTGGAACTATTTGTAGTAAAGTTGTACATTCGGGCTTTCTTATATTGTTCACAATGGTATTAGAGTTGACATTCTGCGTCTCTATTTCAGTTTCGGTCACAGTCACTTCTGCAGTGGACTGTCTGTCAGGTCTGTGCATAATTGTAAGATGCCTTCTGCCGCAGTTCTCTTTACCGCAGGTCTTGTCTGTTCTGCATTTTGCGGCAAAGTGGTTTCCCTTCAAACATTTGAAACATAGACCGTTATCTCTGGCAATTTTCACCTTTTCGTCGTAGTTTTTTTATTTGAATTGATTACACGTGTAGACTGGATGATTTTCTTCGCAACATGGACATTTATCATTCCAACCTCTATTTTGGGTTGCAAACGTGGTACTTATTGCTTTTGGCGTTTTATTTTGTCTGCTAAAGTCGTTTCCTTTTGATTTTGTTTCCTTCAGTAACATAGATCCAAAGACAGGGTCTGTTGCAGCATCTAACTCCTGCTCGAGGTATGTGATCAGGTCATCTATTGTTGGTTCATCCTTCATTCTCAATTTTACGGCTATTCCTGCCCATTTTCGCGCAACAAATTTGGGTCCTTTTTCGACAATTTTAGCTAAATTCTCTTCATCCAGTTTATGGAGATAGTTCATAGCAGCTAATGTTTCCCTAGCTGTTCTTACTTTATCTACGTATTCTTCGAAACCTTGAGCGTCATTAGGTTTCACTTGCACGGATTCTGTTAGTGATTTTATTGCTGCTTTAACGACAGATACAGGTTTGCCATACCTTTTTCGCAATAAATTCAACGCTTTATCTAATTTCCCTTCGCCTGTAATTTCTAGAACTTGTACGGCGGTTCTTGCTGGCCCCGTCAGAAATTGTAATAGGCGAGACATTTTTTGTGTCTCTTTCAAGGGTCGCATCATTACTAACTCATTGAAACGAGTTATGAATCGAGGGTATTCTTCTGAGCTACCAGAAAATTTTGGAATTTCTAAATTTGGTAGCTCATTAGCCATACTCAGACGTTGGACTGCTGTTAATGCTTCGTGTATAGCGTTTGTTTGTAATGATTGATTAGTGACCGGCTGTGTGTTCTCTGTCATGCCTTCACTTACAATTACCTCATTGTTATTACTTTTAGATATAACTGTTTTGTCCTGAACTTTATTAGTTAAAGATTCCTTATTACTTTTATTACTATTGTGCGTAATATTTTCTATTATAGGTAATCTGTTCGTATTAGTTATTTCTATCGGTCTTTGTATTTTCTTAACCATAATTGACGAACGCGATTTCGTTGTTTTCCTTGAAACAATAGAACTCTCGTCATCCGTGTCACTGAGTTCATCTAACTCCGCATTTGCTTCGTCTATCCGCTCTTCCGCAATGTCTATGGCTAAGGCAGTTTTCATTTTGGCTTTCAAAATATTTAATTCAGCTTCCCTTTCAATAACTTGAAGCTCGAATTTAGCCCTTTCAATATCTCTTTGGGCTTGTTTAGTTTTCGATTTAATGCTTGCCCGACTAGCCTTAGACGATGCGGAAGCGGAACTACGCTTAGACCTGCGGGACTTCTGCGAGACCGTACTGGCTGACTCACCAATGTTGGTTTCGTCATCACTATGGTCACCAGTCACGGCTGGCGCTGACGTAATATTTTTAATATAATTTCTAATAATTATGCTATAGCGAGACATCCGTTCTGTCTCTGATTTAAATAATCCTTGAATGTATGCTACCGACGTTGACGTAAGGTCGGTTCTCGAATGTTCTATTCTATATTGTGACTCATACCACTCCCATCGTTCTTTTAGCTCCGCTTCCATTCTTTTTATCATCTCCAATGGTTTTACATCTGTGATCGATCGTTCTATTTCATCGTATAGCTTTATCAAATCACTTTCTGCCTTTTCCAATGGCGTAGGTAAAGCGGTTTCCGCATCAGTTTCATCTTCAGTGTCATCTTCGTCCGTGGCACTTCTGAGCTTCATCATTCTCTTTGGCTCTGACATATTACCAACAGCAATGGATGATCAAAGAAAAACTCATGTAGACTGTAACCGCAGTCACTCTACTAATTTAAATAGTTGTATCTGTGTGTGTTAGTACCAAGATAATACGCAACAAATGAACTGCCAAATAACACAAATGAAGCTGCTCAATGCTGATATGTTGATAAGTTGTTAAGTTGTTTGGTTGGTTTTTCTTAAAGGAATAATTAAATCACATAAATTAATACAAAGTCGTTTAATAAATCAAATACAATGTAAACTAGGTTATAACACAATTACAGATAAAAAACATACCTTTGGTGTTCGTTCCAGCACAGATAACAACACCTATTAATAATATTTTACAATTCGTTCGAGTCAGCGTAGCTCTTCTCTATACTTTGGCTTTCTCCGACTGACTAACATTTACAATAATTTTACGTATTGAACACCAAAGGCGGAAAATATATTTATGATGACTAATTTTCGATCTTTCTAGATATTTACTTACAATATATTAACAAGATGACTAACTAGCTAATACGTCAAGAATAAGTGTACCTTAGTAGCTATGGTAACGGCGTCTAAATGTATAATGGCGGCAGCAAGAATATAATATAATGAATTGTCGGCTACAATGATGATGATGATGATGATGATGATTATGCAAGACCCAAAGCTAGCGATTATGGGATTTTATATTTATGTTGTCATTAATTGAGCTAGCACTTTGCATTTAGTGTAAGTCGGACGAAACGCAAAGGTGTACACTTCTCTGCGATTTTATTATCCACTCGATAGATACTTGATCCATTGGTTAACAGAATAGACAATAATCATTTTGCAAGGAATTTCATTTAGGTCTGATATTTTACCGTGCTAGTTTGCCACGTTGTTGTGGCTACTTTGTTTTTAAAGCATTTTGTTTTTGGTAGAAAGTATATACATGGGTTAATAGTAGAGGCCAAGATCGATAATAAGTATACAGCTCCAGTAGCTACTCTTGGAAAACGTCTCACTGTTGCTTCTGGAAGCCAAAATATAATAATGATTGGAATATAGCAAGTTGAGAATGTAATTACTACAGAAATGCACGCTTTAATAAGTACGAACTCCTTGGAATTGTTTCGCCTTGATATTTCAGAGACTGATTGATTGCTCAATTCGATGTTTCTCAAGTTAAGTTTTCTTCTGTAAGAAATAATAATTGTGGAGTATAAAACTGTGATTACAAGCAAATGCAAAGCAAGAAATGGATTCAAAATATAATGATAACCATCAAACGTCTTATTCAATTTGTTATAATAAAATGTTGACGTAGCAATAACAAAACCAAATATAATAGCTAATAATAATGCAAGTATAATGCGTTTCTGTGATGCTTTCAAATGGTGCTTGATTGGATATACTACTGCTACTGTTCTATCCATTGCTAACAAAGCAACAATCGAATTAGATGAACATGCATTCAATAACATTATTAATTCAATTGGCGTTGTCATTAGGTATTCTGCATCCCATATTCCAGTTAATACAATACAAAGCAATATAACACCTGATATTCCAAGAAGAGCATCAATAATGGCCATAACACATAATATTAAATGATAATTTGTGAATTTACAATTATTTCGTCGTCCCTTAAAAAGCCAAATAATTTCAGCAATATTTAAACCTGCTGTAATCAAACACAATGGTCCAGCAATATAATCTCGTGTTCTAAAAGTACCGATTGTGAGAGAATTGCTACTTTCACGATCCATTCTAACGTGAATGCTACAAAAATATTTCCGAACTCTTAAGTCAAATCATATCAAAGTAAAAAGTTTCAAAATATTTTTGACTGCAAACAACAGAAAAATTGCATACATCATAGGATACATTGTCAATTCCATTCAATCTTGCAAAACAATAAGCACAGTAAAATTGGTTAAAGGAGCCCATTCAAGCAAAGCAGACTGTATCGGTTTTGCGATTAAAATGAATATAGAAATGAATCACTTTGATCTCTAAAGCCAGGTTTCCATTATTATAGAGGGAATACGTATCTGGTGTATTCCCGTTGATCTGCGATAGAATTTATTTGTATATGAAATACCAGCGCACTATCGTCTATGAGACTTACAGCGTATACAGTTCGTCTGCTATTTTCCGTTCTAAATGGGAAGTTATAGATGAAAAGATCGATTCCGGTGACATTCGATCGATTTGGGTGATATTCCGTTTGAAGATCAAAATAATTAAATGCATTAAATTCAAGCTATACAGAACAAGCTTATGTCTCATCTTGTTCCCTATTTTCTATTATGCTCTGTCTTATCTAACATTGGGTATTTTCATGTAGGCATAATCCGAGTTAACAGACATGATTCTTTCTTATTTCATTATTATATGTATTTTCCTTGTTGCATAATTATATGTATATGAATTTATACACAATATTATTCACATCATATTATTGATAGATCTTAACAAAGGCCTTAAAGAAAAATAAGTACACAAGAAAAATTATATTATATATAAACTCTGAGATTTAATATTCACTCTTTTACAGCGACAAATAGTTTGCAGTTAAAATAGTTGTATGTCATGTGATTTTAATTATTATAGTATCCAAATTTCTGTAGCGATAATTTATTGACCGACGGCATTTTTATTCCAGACAAGCAGGGGCGGATCTAGGGGGGTGCAAAAGGAGCGCTTGCACCCCTTCATAATTTTCGAAATGACGTAAATACTATTTTAGTAGAAACCGAAAGAAAACTAAAGTTTTCATATTAAGCGAAAATTCGAGATAGGAGATCTGTTTTGTTTTTGGTAATCCTTTTCTGAAAGATTCTAATCTTGTTTCATCCAAAGATGTGAATGTCTGACGAATCATTTTTATCAAACCTTTTGATTGGAGCGGTTTTGATCAAATGCACCCCATCATATGCAAATGAGTTCGTCTTAATACAAAAGAAGCCTTGAAACTCTGTCTACTGATTGGCGCGGCTTGGTAACTTCAAATGCACCCCATCATATGCAAATGAGCAAGCTGGATACAAAAGAAACAGGACTTTTCTGCCTCGTGATTGGCGCGGATAAGATCACTTGCACCCCCTCATATGCAAATGAGTTCGCTTCAAACTATACACGTGATTAAATTTTGCTTATTTCTGTATTCTGATTGGAGCGGTTTTGCAACATCAAATGCACCCCCTCATATGCAAATTAGCTTCATCCGGGACATGTCAAAATAATCTGAACCAGGAAAGAAACTGAAATCCAGATTAATCGGATTTTCTTGTCAGTAACAACCACACTTTGGTGTTCTCATACCATTCCAAATCGAGAAATCATCATGGCGGACTTTCAACTAACATTTGAGCAAGCTATTTTAGCACTTTCTGATGAGAATGAACAGGACCTGAAAGTTGTTTATGATGAAATTATGTGTGAAATGCGTTTTCTTTCTTCTGATGAACATTACGACTTGATAGATGATATAGGAATAGAAACGCAGAAATATATATAGCCTACCAAAGTCGTTGGAAAGCTGTGAAAGTAAGGATACGCCACATTTTGCTTCAAGGTATGAATTATGAAATGATATTTGATGGATAATTTACTTCATATTTTGTATTCCCTCGACCTTTTGTTCGACTGTTGGTTTGTTAAAACTTTCCTTGTGTTTATATATTTTGCTATGTAAGCCAGAACGCCACGTTTTGATTTAAGGTGTGAAATTCTACAAATATCTACTTTTAAATTTCATTTATGATTTACTTCATGTTTTGTATTCCCTCGACCTTTTCTTCGACTGTTGGGGCTTGTTTACACTTTCCTTGTGTTTATATATTTTGCTGTGTAAGCCAAACCGCCGCGTTTTGATTTAAGGTAGGCCTATGAATTATCAAATTAAATTTCATGGTTGATTTACTTCATGTTTTGTATTCCCTCGACCTTTTCTTCGACTGTTGGCTTGTTTACACTTTCCTTGTGTTTATAATTTTATAGATATCGTTGTGTAAGTTGGAATTTAGAACTTCTGATCTAATTATTAATTCAGGGTATAATACTGTGCTTGTGTTTTATTCAATCCTACAATAGTTCCATTAATTTCTTGTTGGTTTGTCTAACAGATCCGAAGCAAACGGCAACTGCCTTCACAGTTCAGCATCTTTGGTTCTTTACAGGTGACAATTCTCTAGTTAAAATTCTGAGGAAACCGATCTTGGCATCATATTTTTTGTGTTACATGGTGGCTCAGTAGCTATTTTCAGATATTAAAACTGTGTAAAAGAATTCATCAAAGCCTACTCAGTTTCTAATTACAACAATCTAAAACAATGATTTTATACATAAATAAGGATAAATCTATAATATCAGATTATATTATGTAAACTTTTATGATTGAGTAAATTACATGCATGGATTATACCTAATATGCTTTTCATACTGTATAACCAAGGCTGTCTATGATATTATCTTCTGACAATCTATTAACCATAGTGCCAAGCAACCTTAAGTCCTGTGGTCTATGGAGGTAAATATTTTCCTGTTCCTGCCCCCATCTTATGGAAAAACTGGACTGGAATATTGGGAGACCTGCACATTGAATGAATTTGAAATCAAACTAACACAACTATTTTTGTATAGTTTATGGTAATTAGCAACTTAATCGTTAGTATATTTTTTCAAGGTTTCACACCTATGTTAATATGATCTGTTAGTACTATTATTATAATTATTTCACTGCTGTAAATATTACATTTAATTATTGTGAAGCGCTTAGATAAATGCCTATATAGTCATTATATAACATTATATTATTATTAGTATTATATATTTTGAGTCAATTCAATTGCTTATTGGTGGGTATCAAATCTGAATATATTGTCATTTGAAAATTGATTTTGAGACCAAGAAACTGCGTTTATAGGCGGTCTAAGAGCTTTAAATTTTCAAAAATTTTCCGGGGGGGCATGCCCCCGGACCCCCCTAGATGGGCGGGGCTTTGCCCCGCCACGGGGGCTGCGCCCCTAAACAATAAATTCTTGCACCCCATAGGATTTTTCCTGCATCCGCCCCTGCAGACAAGGGCATATTCTTTAGCTTTTCTGCTAACTCACGTGTACAGTGAATGTAGCCTGTATAAGTGCGATTCAGATAAGTTTATTGGAAATTCCTGCTTAACTGCAGGTTGAATTTGAAATTCTATAATCTCTGCATGTTTTGGTGATTTCCCTGTCAAGCAATGAAAATTACAATAATTATAGTAATGAGAATCGTCAATTTTAACTTATATTGAGCAGGTTACACTACATATATCGTACTGATATACTATTGAATATATAATACATGCTACAGCATAAATACAATAGATACAGCATACCGTGCTACCATGTAAAACTGCTTTATATCATCACAATATTCCATTATATATCATTGTATTTCATCGTAGTGTTTGTATTGAAACAGTTGCTTTAAATCTTCATATGTTGCCTGTCTATAAGTGTCTATATGTAAATCACACTTTTCTTTATTAACCTTCTTCGATTAAATCTGGTCCTGTCATAGAGGCCATGTTATTATTGTTTGGAAGCCATCCTCTCCTTGACAGTGGCCAACCTCCAATGTTATCTCAAATATATATTAACAACATAACCATTACGTAACTCATCAATGTTACATATCGCTGTTACATCAATTACGCATCGATGTTACAATGTTACATTTATACGTATATAGAAAGTGCATTTTCGGTCTATATACAGACGTATTCGATGTGATATAGCCCGAAAATGCACTTTCTACGTATGTATGAATGCCTATTCTGGTAGGTGTTCTGTGAATGTCATTCTTGACGATATTTCATCGGGTTGAGTTGATAGTCTTCTACGAGTTGTGATGTCACGTGATGTTGGTGCTGAAGAAAGAAGTTTTGTAATCTCACGTCTAAATTCTCTTATTTTCCAACAGTAAATTAATGGATTAAATAAAGAATTTGCCATTAAGAACATCAAGGAAATTGGATAATAGTAGCGTAAGTAATAAGGTGGATTGTCTCTTGTAGATGAGCTCAGCAGTTTAGCACATAGATATGGTAGAAAACACATGAATAGTACAACAAGCATAATCACCACCATTTGACCGATACGACGATTTCTTATATCGTTCTTGATTTCATTTTTTGTATGCCGATTTTTCTTATCAGATGCACGAATTCTACTTGATAGCATATACGAGCGAATATGTACGTATATACTCCATACAAGAGTAACAAAGACTAAAAACGAGGAAGTTGCAGTAAAAAGGATCAAATGTGGTGTAAACATACTAGCCACAGCTACCAGAAAACACATTATATGAACAGCCAGATTACCTTTGATTAGTCGTCTTTTGCTACCGAATACTGTGCGGTATAGATACGGACGGAAAATTGCAAAATACCGATCTGTCGCAATCATGATCATTCCGCAAAATGTAGCAAGCATAGTCGTGAAAGCAAAAACTGCAGATATATTGAAAAATAAACAGTTTTTATCTGGTGTTTTGATAAAGTATACTATTGAAAAGCTTGGTAAAACAACCAATCCAGTTAATAGATCTGAAACAGCAAGACTACATAAAAATATATTTGAAGCAGTTTGTAATTTTTTCCGTCTAATGATAATCGTAATAACCAATATGTTGAATAATACAATTGGTACAGCGAGAGCAAGAGATGCTACACCATAAATTAGTTTGATATAATTTGCTAAAACGTTTACATACAATGCTCTGATGCCTGACTGACAGCTCTTATTAAATATTTCACTTATAGTAGACGCTGTATGATTCATGATAAATATAGTACGTATAATATTCGTTATGGAAAAATAATATGTTGATCTGTCGTAGCTCTCCAATTAGATCTCAATAAATTTCAGCTATACATAAGCGTACGAATTTAAATGTTTCTTGTCTGTCGTTTATATAATTTGATATAACAATAGTTCACATAGATAATATTGAACTTTACAGCATATAGATGATTTCCTGACTTAACTGAATTGTTAAATGCTTTAAACTGAAGGCCGATAAAAGTTCATATTGTACTTGTAGACATTAGGCTGCTGATCTTCAATCGAATTTTTCATAGTTATATTTTATATTTTGACGTTTTTGAACTGAGTTTTGCATTTGCCTCTATTGTCAGTTGAATTGGTATCCCGCTTTGTATTCAAGTTTCCGCAGCATTGATATCACGACAGTAGAAATCGAATATTGGCTGTAGAATACAAACTGCCAAAAAGTCTCCCAAAACGATTACGAAAATAATTATCAAAACAAATGGTAGCGACTTAAAGTTAATAGCAATGTTGTACAACGACTTCCATGTTTATGGTAAACAGGGATAAAGCTATACTTAATTACTTGCTATTCATAGCCCTTATTAATGTCGTAGATGTACACGCTAATGTAAAAGATTTAAAATCGTTATGCTATGTAACATGGTATAGTATTTTATTTATTTATTTTGTAAAATTTTTAGAATATTATTTCCATTCCATAATTATACAACGAAGTGCTTATTCGTACGTACGTACGAATAATCAATTTACTTCGTTATTCGTACGTTAAATTGTTTTCGTTACTTGTACGTACATACGTACGTACGTACGTACGTACGAATAACGATCGATATATCCTAATTACTTTAACTATACTCAAATACTATACTCAAACTAATTAAAAATGTCTCTATACATTTTGAAATCATAAATAAATATTAACGCAGTAACTTAGAAAATATAAAATTTGACTAAGTAACTACTTTGAATCTAAAACATTTTGATTTACTTAAAATAAACTCGTCAAGCGTATATCCATGTTTCAGGGTATCCATGATGCTTGCTGCGTTATCCTGCTGCATAGCAATGCCAATTCTTTGGTGGAAAAATGGTAAATATTAATTACCCAATATGAAATTGTAGAACACATAAAGGTGTCTGAAAATGTATATATAGGTGCGGAGCCATTCATTGTTTTGGAAATAAAGACTAAATCGATGATGATAAAGGCTATATATCTATTGCAAGAGACTCTGCTTTGAAAT